>CM053585.1:364995587-365020216 GCA_028646515.1 Pseudochirops corinnae
TTCTTGTATTTGAAAGTCAAATTTTCTGTTCAGCTCATTCAGCTCAAGAATGCTTGAAAGTCTTCTATTTCATTGAATGACCATATTTTCCCTTGAAGCATTATACTCAGTTTTGCTGGGTAGGTGATTCTTGGTTTTAATTCTAGCTCCTCTGACCTCCAGAATATCATATTCCAAGCCCTTCGATCCTTTAATGTAGAAGCTGCTAGCTCTTGTGTTATCCTGATTGTGTTTCCACAATACTCAAATTGTTTCTTCCTGACAGCTTGTAATATTTTCTCCCTGACCTGGGAGCTCTGGAATCTGGCTATGATATTCCTAAGAATTTTCTTTTTGGGATCTTTTTCAAGAAGTGATCAGTGAATTCTTTCCATTTGTGTTTTGCACTCTGGTTCTAGAATTATTAGGGCCATTTTCCTTGAGAATTTCTTGAAGGATGATTTCTAGGCTCTTGGCTAGAAACCATTGGCTAGAAAGCCATGACTTTCAGGTAGTCCAATAATTTTTAAATTATCTCTCCTGGATCTGTTTTCTAGGTCAGTGGTTTTTCCAATGAGATATTTCATATTGTCTTCTATTTTTTCATTTGTTTGGATCTGTTTTATAATATCTTGATTTCTCATAAAGTCATTAGCTTCCAATTGCTTGAATCTAGTTTTGAAGGAATTATTCTCTTCAGTGAGTTTTTGAAATTCTTTTTCCATCTGGGCAATTCAACTTTTTAAGGCATTCTTCTCCTCATTGGCTTTTTGGGCCTCTTTTGCCATTTGAGCTAGTCCATTTTTTAAGGTGTTATTTTCTTCAGTATTTTGGGGGGGGTCTCCTTTAGCAGGCTGTTGACTCACTTTTCATGATTTTCTTGCATCATTCTCATTTTTCCTTCCAATTTTTCTTCCACTTCTCTTACTTGATTTTCAAAATCCTTCTTGAACTCCTCCATGGCCTGTAACCAGTTCATATTTTTCTTGAAAGCTTTTGATGCAGGAGTTTTGATTTTGTTGACTTCTTCTGGTTCCATGTTTTTATCCTTTTCTCCCCAAAATAGGATTCTATGGTCTTATTGTGCTTCCTCTGCTTGCTCATGTTGCCAGCCAATTACTTGACTTTTGAACTCTTTGCCACAGTAGAACTCTGCTTCCAGAATGGAGAGAGCTTTGTCCCAAATCGCTGGGCTTTTCTGCAGATGTTATCAGGGGTCTCAGGAGGACACCCTCTCTATAGCCACCACAAGCTCTGGCACTCTGGCATTTCTTACCCCAGGACCACCTCCCAAAACGGTGAACCAGATCCAAGAAGGTCAAAGCAAGAGTGATTATCCTCTGAATGGTCACTTGGTCCCCCTATGATCTGCAGGCCAGAACCTCCTGAGGTGGGGCTGCAGCTGCAGCCACTGTGCCACCACCACCTCTCACCCCAGAGTCTGGGGCCAGACCACACTTTTCCTTCACCCAGTTCCAACAGAGTTCCCCACTGGCCTTTGACTTTCTCTTTGGTGTTTATGGGTTGAGAAATCTGGAAACCACCACAGCTGCTGGTGATTCACTCTCCAGAAGTCTGCTCTTGCTAGTCTGGGCCATTAGTCCAGGCTTCCTGGGTCTGGGCCACCCTGTATCCAGGACGGCATGGTTCACGTGGGACTGTGCCCCCAGCTCAGTGTTATAAACTCTTCCTGTCAGCCTGCCAGGCTGCCTTCAGTGGGAGATTTGTTTCTCTCTGTCACCTTGTGGTTTCTGTAGCTCTAAAATTTGTTTAGAGTCATATTTTACAGGTATTGGAGGTCGCTGGTCTTACTAGCTCTTTTTTAAAATATGTAATTAATTTGTTTATTTACTTTTAGTTTACATCATTCAGTTTCACAATACCTTGAGTTTCAGATTTTCTCCCCCTCCCTCTCCCCCACCCCCATAACAACATGCAGTCAAACATAGGATCTACAAATACCTTCACATTAAATAGTAGTCAGGTTGTAAAGGATCATAACCAATGGAATGAACAATGGGAAAGAGGAAAAAAACAAAATAAGAAAAAGAAAGAGAGCAAGTAGTTTGCTTCAGTCTGCATTCAGACTCTGTAATTCTTTCTCTGGATGTGGCTATCTCTTTCCATCATGAGTCTTTTGGAGTTGTCTTACAACCTTACATGGCTGAGGGGAGCCCAGGATATCAAGGTTACTTACTAGCTCTTCTTAATAGGGATTTGAGAACTAACTGGTATGTTTAAATTAGTAGTGGAGGGACAAACATTCCTTCTTAACCCAGAGAGAAATTTGGATTTTTTCTGAGCCAGAAGTCAGATTGAGTCACACGTGGGAGTTTTTAAAGAGACACACATGGTCTGTGAGATAGTGAACTGAGGAGGGCAGACTACAAGAACTGAGGAGGAGCAGCATCAGTGGGGAAGGTGTTTCTAGCCTCACCCAGGACTGAAGAAATTGGGCTGGAAAGAACTGGTGATATAAGGGCCACGGGTCAAACAAGAAAATGAAAGGAGAGCTGAACTGTGGTGGATCTGCAGGCATCTGAAACAGAAAACTCGGACTGAAGTTGCTGGTTGTAATTATCCCTTAGAAGATTGGGGGAAGTTCCAAAGGTTTACTCTTTCCCTCTCCCTGTGCCTGATCAGTAATAGGCATTAATAAAACTCTCTGCTTCTCTTTCCTATATCTTGGTTTTAGCCTTAAATTTTAAGAAGCAAATGGCAGGAAATACATAAAGTTTAAAGTAGGGCAGTCAAAGCTCCCTCTGAATGTTAGAGATTTTCCTAACTGTGGGCTCTGAGCTGATGTGATTGTATTAACAACTTTTCAGTTGTTAAAAAATTTAGTGTAATATAAACATGATTTGGGGCTGGGGAAGGAAATGAACCTGAGGGTTATTATAATGCCCTAGGCTAAAGTTGAATTAACTGTGTGTGGTTCTTACAGCTTCTGATTTTGACACAAGGAGGTAGGCAGTGTGGAGACAGGTGGGGATCAATGAAATTCAGCTTTGTCCCCACTAGAAGGTAAAAGGAAGCAGAAAAGATCAAGTACTTTATTTTGGGGGGTCATCCATGTGAGATATATATATATATATATATATATATATATATATACCTACACACACATCTATACATATGTATATGTATACACACATACATACATACATATATATATAAAAATATATAAAACACACACATATAACCTTAGGCAAGTCATTTAAACTAACTCAGGCTCATTTTCCTCCTCTATAAAATAGGTTGATGCCTATGATCATCTCAGAGTGTCATGTGGATAAAATAAAATAATATATGGAATATTCATGACTAGATCTCTAAATGCTATATAAATGCCAGCTAGTCGTATATTTATTAGCTGATGACCTATCATGGAAAAAAAGACTTTTTTTTAAAGATTATAAAACTCTGTCCATATTGGTTTAGAATATATTTTTGCATAAAACAGCTTATACTTTTATCTTCTTCAAGTTGGTCTGTTTCTTCATTCGCAAAATCTGTAGACTGGACTGGATAGGATTCTCAGGTCCTCTCTAGCTCTAATTTACCCTACGCCCTGTTTTTCCTCTCTCCTTGTACTGGCCCTCTTGCTTATTCTGAAACGGAATCGTTATCATAGTTATACTACCCTCTCAAAAGGCAATTGTACGTAAATCTGGTGTCCTATGAAACAGACTGATCACTTCTGTAAGGTAAGAAAACAGTTCATCCTCAAATCATTTGAGAGCTTAGAGGGAACTTCTCTTAACTTTTTCCTTAGAAACCTAGAATGCTAGACCTGGAAAGGTCCTCCTCAGGGTGAGGAAGAGGAAACTGAGGCCTGACGTCTAAGTTCAAACTTAGCTTGTGGTAGAACAAGGTCCAGAGCCATGGTCTTCCGAGTTTTCTATTTAAGCTCCTCCCACTGCACCATACTGCCTGTCTTAGCTTCATTTATTTATTTTTTGTAATAAGGGAAATTAAAAATCTGTAGGACATCCCGAGAACATTCCCAAAATGGAAATTGTCCTGTTCTGTGAAGCAGAGTCCAATTAAAGAGATATATAAATGTACAATTGAAATAAAGGATGCTGGTCCCTTATTCTTCACCTAACTTGGTTTTATAAATGTCAGTGTTGATCTGTTGTTGTTTTTACTTGATATTCTTGATCATTCATCATTTACTTTGGTTGATATGGGGTCTGGAAGGAAAAGGTAATAATGTAGACTGAGTGGCATTTTTAGATAAGACCTGAAGGTGGCACCATAAGGCTGCCACAAACTGTAAAATGTGCTGCTTCTCTCTAGTTGCGGCTTGGTTTTTTAATGGGCTCCATTTCTAGAATTAATTACCTCTCTTTTGACCCAGAGGAGAGAGGGGTGTTTTTGTGAACAAGATTTACATGTAGTCTTTCAGCCAGAGCGAGTTTCCACTGCATGTTTATTAGCTGTCATTTGATCAGATGATGCCACCCATGAAGCTCTCTCTTCTTGGGAACCTAAGGATAGTATGAGACATTTTGGTGACACATGATGTCTTAGATTCTTTCTACTCTGTCATATGATGACTTTTGCTCCTTGGGTTGGACTTGATTTTCTACCCAACTCCATGTTCCTTCCCTTTTCCCTCTATCCCCCCATGTTTTTTTCTTTCTGAGCTGGAAAGAAACTTTTATATGAAACAAGAGTTTTATCCCATTATTTAATCTCCTTATTTTCTTCTTCGATCACTTTTCCCCATATTCCCCATACTTCTCAAAGTCCTTTTGTTGTAGCTGATGATCCCTATTGTGGCCATAAGCAGAGTTAGAACCCCCTGGTTCTAACAATCACTGACTGGTTTACCCAGAATAAAATAGCATTCTAATTAAGATGTGACTTCGATAAGTTTAACCCCTTTCATGCAGGACCTTGATTCCATTTCAGAATTGTAATAGACTATGGAAGTCTAGACTGCTGGGCACTGGCAGCAAGTTGGCTTAGTCCCTAGAAATAGCATCATAAAGATATTTTGCCTGAAATTAGGGGAGCTAACCTCTTCTAAAAAGAGATGGTACTATGGTAGGGCAACAGCACTAAATGGTTGGTAGACAGACTTCTCAGAGGTAGTGCAGCTAAAGGGATTAAACATTTCAGAGAATCTTTGGTTAACTGTCAAACTCATTTTATCATTTCTCAGCTTAGTCCCAACTTCCTTCTCACATGGTATAGAAGCTTTGCTGAAGCTATTTTTCCTACCTAAAATGCCCTTCCCTTTCCTTTCTGCCCATTCATATTTTATACTTCAAGGTCCAATTTTACTGAAGCCCCTTTCTGATCAACTCATCCCTGAAGCAATTGATTCTCCAGAGTCTTCTGTGAATCCCCTCTCTACTCCTATTAACTTACACTTTCTTTTTTCACTTACACTTTCTTATGTTGACTCAGAGTTGTTCTTCAGTTGTCTTGTCAAGCATATTTTGTAAGCTTTGGGAGGGTGACTTATCTTGTCTTATGTCTTCCATGAGTATCACAGAAGCCCTTTATAACTCATCACTTAATGAATAAATCAGTAAATATATGTGCAAGCTGCAATTCTATCGGAAATATAATCACAACACTAATACATCCTTCTCAGCCGTTAGTAATATTTTAGCAAAGGTCAAATGATAGAGAATAGGATATTACTAGTCCTAGTTGTGCTTGTACACAGAGAGAAATCATTTAATTTCTCTGAGTTTGTTTTTTCCTCTGCATATAGCAATACTATTTAAGGTAACAGTGTTGTTCTGGTAAGAAGGGATAGTTTTTTCTCCTTCTGGCTCTAGTTCTTCTGTGAGAGGCATAATTTTTTTCCAGGTACTCCTTCAAATTCTTTTCACATATGTGGCTTTCTTTCTAGAACCCCTCCCCACCTTCTCCATTCCAATCCTCCTGAGGAATGGTTTTCCTTTCAAGGCCACCTTGGGAAGACAATGGGAAGAGAGGGTGGTCAAAAGGCCACCTCTCATACCAACTCCAGCTCATCACAGTCATATTCCCACTGAAAACTGCTGACTCATTGTCTAGGATTGATCCAGGTCCACATTTTCTCCCTGTTATGGGAGATTAAACCATCTGAATCAATAATTCTCTTTGATTCATCTTGAGCCAAGATTTTTTTTCTAGAAAATTTTTTTATACCATAGTTGTGAAATTTCTCTTTCTTCTAGGCATCCCACCCTTTCTGCCTTTCTTCTGCTGAATTTGAATACTAAAACAAATGGATCAGCAATGCAATGGTTAACAATTTTTATCTTAGAAATTAATTTTAAAGCAAAAAATAAACATGAAGCAAACTCTTAAGGAACAGAGATGGCAGAACATGTACACCTTTATAGGGAGAATCTGTTTGCAGTAGCATGAACCATTTCATTTAGCTTGTCTGCTTTCTGGGGTTCCTATGTAGCTGACCATGCAGTTTTTGCACTGGTATCCTTTCATTTGCTACTACTATTGACTTTCAGTCTGAGGTGACACTTCTGATCCATTGTGTCTTCAATTGTTCCTTTACCAGCATGCTTGCTCCTATACTCCTTTCTTAGGATTGGAGGGTAGGTTTTTCAGTCAAATGTTGCTGGGGCAACACTAAATCTCTGGGCAAAGAGAAGAACACAGGGAATTTCTGTCCTGACCTACAGGAACCCATTTCCAGCACCTTTATCCCCTTAGAAACTCTAAAGAGCTTATATATAAAATGAAGAGGTGGATAACATGACATGTAAATTGTCTCTCAGCCCTAATATTCAATGGTTCTGCAATCATACATCTTTCATTGAAGAGAGCCCTGTCTGTATATAGGTATTTTAGTCCAACTCATCCTGCACACCAGGCGCTTCTGTCCTCCACTATCTTGTGAACTCTGTCCAAATTTATGTTCATTGTTTTCTATGACACTATCTATCTACACCATCCTCTGCCATTCCTTTTTCCTTCAATCTTTCCCAACATCAGGGTCTTTTCCAGTGAGTTCCATCTTCTCATTATGTGGCCAAAGTAGTTAAGCTTTAGCTTCAGTATTTGACCTTCCAAGTGAATAGTCTGAATTAATTTCTTAACGTATTGATTAATTTGCTCTCCTCAAGGGACTCTCAAAAGTCTCCAGCACCACAATTTGAAAGCATCTATTTTTCAGTGGTTGGCTTTCCTTATATAGGCATACATTGCTACTGGAAAAACCATTGTTTTGACTATACAGAACTTTGTTGGCAAGGTGATGTCTCCACTTTTTAGTATGCTGTCCAGATTTGCCATCACTTTCCTTACAAGGAGCAAGTATCTTTTAATTTCATGGCTGCAGTCTCCATCTGTAGTGATTTTTGAGCCCAAGAATATAAAATCTGACATTGTTTCCATTTCTTCTTCCTCTTTTTGCCAGGAATTTGTGGGACCAATTGCAAAGATCTTAGGTGTTTTTTTATATTAAGCTTCAAGCCAGCTTTTACACTCTCCTCTTTCACCCTCATCAAGAAGCTTCTTAATTCCTGTTCATTTTCTGCCATCAGAGTGGTATCATCTCCATATCTGATATTCCTAACTGCCTTAATTCCAGTTTTTGATTCATTCAGCCTGGCATTTTGTATGATGTACTTTGCATGTAAGTTAAATAAATGATGTGATAATATACAGCCCTATCATGTTCCTTTTTCAATCTTAATCAGTTGTTCCATTTGGTTCTAACTATTGCTTCTTGGCCTGAATATAGGTTCTTTAGGAGACAAGTAAGATGATCCAGTACTCCATTTCTTTGAGGACTTGCCACATTTTGTTGTGATCCACATAGTCAAAGGCTGTATATATAGACATGCCTCAGAGACATTGTGGATTCAGTTCCAGACCATTGCAATAAAATGTATATGCCAATAAAGCAAGTCACAGGAATTTTTTGGTTTTGCAGCACATATAAAAATTATGTTTATATATGTATTATATATATATATATACATATATATATATATACACACATAGGCTATTATCTAAGTGTTAGAATTTAGGGTAACAATATATCTACAAAAACAATGCATGTACTTTAAATAATACTTCATTGCTAAAAAATGCTAACCATGATCTGAGCCTTCAGCAAATTGTAATCTTATGGAGGATCTTGCCTTGATGTTGATGGCCACCGATTGATCAGGATGGTAGCTGCTAAAGGTTGGGAGTGCTGTGGTAATTTCTTAAAATAAGACAACAATGAAATTTGCCACACTGACTGACTCTTCTTTTCACTTGAACAATTAGAGGTCATTGTAGGGTTATTAACTGGCCTAATTTCAATATTGTTGTGTCTCAGGAAATAGGGAGGTTGGAGGAGAGGGAGATAGGGAATAGCCATTCCATGGAGCAGTCAGAACACTTATAACATTTATTAAGTTCACTGTATTATATGGGTGCAGTTGGTAGTGCCCCCAAACAATGAGATTAGTAACATCAAAGATCATGATCACAGATAATAACATATCACAATAATGAAAAAGTTTGAAATATTGTTGAGAACTACCAAAATATGACACAGAGATGTGATGTGAACATATGCTGTTGGAAAAAAGATACCAATGGACAAGAGTTTCTACAAACCTTCAATTTGTAAAAAACATGATATCTGTGAAGTTCAATAAAGCGAAACACGATAAAATGAGGTACACTTATATAATAAAATCTGAGGCAGATCAAGTGAAATACTACCATCCTTGTTGACCTAGGCATGTAGCCTTGGCAAAAAAAAGAAAGAAAGAAAAAGAAAAGTTGGGTAAACCAGAGTTTTGATGATTTTTAAAATGTGTATATTTAATCAGTTTTCCAATAAAATACACCACACACACACACACACACACACACACACACACACACACACACAGCTGCAACAGAAGTAACAAATGAATTACCTCTTTGAATCCGTATGATTGTATATACTTTTTACATAATTGAAATGAACATGTAAAATCATTCTAATTTTTTAAAGTTTTGCATTATTTTGTATAAAATGCAGGACTTATTTAAAAAGACATACTTAAGTTGGTCCAAAGTGTCTGGGGGTCAATGGAGATTACATTACTGCTTATGTATCTTAGGTATCTTGGTTCTGCCACCAAATCATTGTCACTAGGGTAAATTCCTTCTTTGTGGGCCTATATATAAAATATTGTCCCTCAGTAGACTGGAGCTCCCCAAGTGTCAAGACCATGCCCATATGATGTAGTTCGTGAGGCTGGGCACTGTCTCCCATTTCAGATCAAGGATACTGACCTTGTCTCTACTTTTCTCCAGAGCTAAGCACAGTGACTGGGATGTTTGTTCAATTATTTCAGTTCTGACTCTGTGACCTTATTTAGGGTTTTCTTGGCAAAGATACTGGAGTGATTTGCCATCTCTTTCTCCAGCTCATTTTACAGAGGAGGAAACTGAGGCAAATAGGGTTAAGTGAACTGTCCAGGGTCACACAGTTAGTGAATGTCTGAGGCCACATTTGAACTCAGGAAGATGAGTCTTCCAGGCCCAGTGCTATATCCACTGTGCCACCTAACTGCACATCTGACCCATAGTAGGTAATTAATAAATGCTTATTGACTTGAATCTATCCCTCACAGGTCCCAATTATATGGTTATTTGTACAGTAGGTTTTCTATCAGTGTATTTCCCTGTATTTATTTGTTTATATTTTTATCTATTTTTCTGTGTATATTTTTTGATAGAATATAAGCCTGAGCAGCAGGGACTGTTTTACTTGCCTTTGAATTCTAGCACCTGGCACACTGCCTGATAGACAGCCTAGTGACATGCTAATTACTGGGGATAGTAATCATTTTGATATGTTTTTATTTTGTGACAGTGATGCTTATGCATGTGTGCTTCAACTGACACTGGTCTGCCTCAGAATGTCTAACATTGACCAGAAAAACCCAAACTGAGCTGGTTTCTAGAACTTCAGTTGTTCTTTCTTCATCCTTTGTTTTTGAAGAGGACCAATGACATCACAGGATATCTTGACTTAAAAATGAATTGGATTTTAGTGGGGCAGAGTCACACAAAATTATCAACCCTATTCTCTCTTCCTAAGTCATGGAAGTCCAGTGGTAAGATAAAAGTCAAGATGACTGGTGGTGGCCCAAGATGCAGTTGATGACCTTGATGTCTTCAGTGTCTGACCAAGTTCAAAGTGCTCACAATGCATGCTTCATGGCTGCTAGAACAAACTGTTCTCATCCTCTGGCAGAGGTCTTCACATTCATAGACGTACCCCTAACTCACCAATGGGTTTGAGGCCCATCAGGTATCCTCAACCTGGTTTAGTCTGTCTGCTAAGACAATTTGCTGGGGTGTGGCCACTGCACATGCTATATGCTACAGCTTCTTGGAGCCACAGGTGAGAGCTGGTGAAGGTGGATGCCAAAGGTGGATGAATTGTCCTGAAAAGGACTCGGCAAGCTCTCACACCAGAGATGCTAGTGCTCTTTGAACACCCCATACACGCCAGAACTTTAGTTAGTTCTCTGTCAGTTGATTTCAGGCCACATACATGTTTCATTTCCTCCTGTGTTATGTTTTTAAAGGATGGATATTACTCCAAGGACATACACAAAAGTTGTAGCTCCTATAGAGCACACTTCAGTGACTATTACTGAGATTGTAAAGGACATTGATAAGGATATGCCAAGTATTTTCAGACATTATTCAGGCCTACAATGAAATAGGATCAGTTGAACTGAGGTACAAAATAAAGTCGGGGTGAAAACAAACAACAGAAAAAAAAGAAAATAAGCAAAGACCTCTAGGGTGACCTGGAAGTTTGAGGGATTATTATTGGTTATTATCGTAGTTATGGTTCTAATGTCAGCACCTTCTTTTTCAGGTTTGATTTTGGGACGAAACGAGGCACTCTAATCACTGAACATTTAACAAAGAAGATTTACTTTGAACTAACACAACAAGAATATGCAACAAGATTACAGTGGCATTTATCTTCTCCGGAGATGGTACCTTTATCTCCATCTGGAAATGCATCTTGTTAGTAATCTTCAGGGTATGGTGACTCATGGTCTTAGGCACCTGCTAAGTCAGAGAGGCACAAACTCCACATGGCTGGGACTTTTAATGCCCACATGTACAATGGATGGAAGTTACAAAGAGGCAATTTCAGGCTTGAGGACAGCAAAGGACACAGGAGACTTAGGTTCTCACATACTTCTTCCATATCCTGGGATTCTATGTCTTTCAATGGAACAGTTTTCACTCATATGGGCTGATCTTGCAGTTCACTAAAACCTTGAGATCATTCAAACTGCTAGCTAGCTTTACACTCCCTCATCTTTTTCCTTATGAAATTGATTTTTTTTTCCCCACCTAAGTATCTCTATTAATCCCCATTATATGGGATTCGACCCAGGGCTAAACCCAAATTATATGGAAGTAGTAGTTAGGCTTTATGTTCTATCAATCAGATCATATCTGGAGCATTTAAGTCCTGCATGCCACATGTTAGGAAAGTCATTGATAAGCTGGAGTACATTCCAGAGGACAGCAAAGGACACTGGACACTTGGGTTCCTGCATAGTTCTGCCACTTTGTTTAAGCTTATGCCTTGGTTTCCTAATCTGTAAAGGAGCAATGGAAGGAAATCACAGAGAGGGAAATTTAGGCTAGATAGAAGAAAAAAACTTCCAACAATTACAGCTATTCAGAAATGGAATCATCACCTGAGGTCTTCAAACAAAGGTAGAATACCCACTTTGTCATGGTTTAGAGGGTGTACGAGAGAGATTCTGTTTAAGGTGCTGGTTTTACTTAGATGGATCACCTCTGAGGTTCTGAGATGCTAAGGTTTCAGAAACTAACAAAAAGTAAGGAAGTTTCTGGCTAATCTCCTCAAACCCAACTTCTCACCTCTCAGCCCTAGAAGCCCCCTCCTAATATGCATTTCTGGAGACTGTAAATTCTCAGAGCAGAATCCTAGGCACAGGGTGGGGCAAGGGGAAAATGTAAACTATAATATTATATAATGTATTGTACTACTTTATCTTCTCCCCTTCCTCCACCCCTCCCCACAAAGTTCCTGCAGCCTGGAAGTTTACACACAGTCCTTCGACTTAGACTTAGAGGAAGCCCAGGATTACTATAGGAAACACACAAGGAGTAGAAACATACAATGCTCTCCCTCAGTTCCACTCCTAGCCTCTCTGGCTTCCTTTAAGTCCCAACTAAACTCCCATCTTGTACTGGAAGCCTTCCTCAACCCCTTTTAATTCTAATGCCTTCTCTTAATTATTTCTTAATTATCTTGTATATAGTTACATATATGTGCACATGTTTGCATATTGTTTTCCCCATTAGACTGTAAGCTTCTTGAGGTAGGCACTCTGCCTCTTTTTGTATGCCCACCGCTTAGCACGGTGCCTGGCACATTTTTGTAGATGCTTGATAAATGTTTATTGATCGGCTTAAATTAAATTAAGGAACAGAGTTCAGTACAGGTGCATCCAGCTAATGGACTTGGAAATTCCCCTTTGGCATGAGACCTGGCTGTGCACATCCCAGAACTGGAGCAGTAGAGAAGACGGCAAGGGGTGACCCATAGGCTGATGGTAGCGGTACCTGGCACGCCTGGGGTCCCCTAGGCCAGGGCAGTGGAAGCACCGCAGGCAGCGCTGAAGCCACGCCCACAGCTGGCGGTTGCTCTGGGTTACCAAACCTGCTACTCTACCCCCCCACCCCCGCGGCGACTGGGGTTTTCAGGGTTTAAATTTGGGGAAGCAAATAGGCTAGAGACAGAGAATGGAACTTCATGAAGCAATGGGGCGGAACCTTTGGGGTCGGAAGGGAGGAGAGGTCTGTCGGCCGTAGAGATAGCAGCTAAGCCATCCCTTTCCTCCCCGGCTCTCGTCTTCGGCAAGCTCCGGAAAAAGTTCGGCTCTTTCCGCTGCTGGAACCCGGCTCTCCGCGCCAGCCCTCGCGCGCCGCTACCGCCCCCTTTTCAAGGCAAGGACGGTTCTGCGCGTGCGCTCGCGACCCCTCCCCTCTCCGTTTCTTCTACCTTGTACCTCCACTCTCCGCCTCGGCTGGACTGGTGCACCCCCAGCGTGGAGGCTGGGGGTCAGGGTGGCGCTCGAAGTGTTGGTGCCAAGTGCTAGGGTGAAGTAGGGCTGAGGAAGGAGGCGGGGCAAGCAGGAGCCTCCCTCCCCCCCCTCCGCCCCAGAGGGTCTCTCCGCGCGTGCCGCCTCCGGACTCCCGCGTACCTAGAGCAGCCTGTTGCCTGCTGCTTCCCACTTCCCCAACGGCCTCGAGCTCGGCGCCCGGACTCGCGCCGACGCGGGCACGCGCCCGGCTCGCTAAGCGCTTCGGGCGCACGCGCTGATTGAGGCTCTCGGGTGGGGCGGGCAGATATCCCCCCAGAGAGGGTCGGGTTGAATAAGCCGAAGCTCCTGCCCCCGCGGCCGAGGAGGTGATTCCCTGCCAAGGCTCGCCGGGCCTTGCTGAGCTGGGAAGCGCGGGAGGCGGCGGCGGCGGTTACGCGGGAGCGGGGGAAGAGCGCGGCGGCTGAGGAGGAGGAAGAGGAGGAGGAGGAGGAGGACGGAGGGGGGAGGGGAAAGGGAAGAAGAGGTCCCCTAGCCTCTTGTCAGACCCCCGGGGCGTCCCGGAAGCGGAGCCCAGAGCCGGGAGGCTGCCTAAGGAAAGCGACTGCGGGGGAGGGGTGAGGTGAGTCTAGGGGAGGGATGAGGTGAGTTTGGGGGAGGGGAGGGAGGAAGGGAAGAGGCTGGGGGAAGGAAACGGGGGGGGGGCGGAGGGGAGAAGCTGGTTGAGCGACCCAGGTGGGGGAGGGGCCAGGAGTGCTTGGGGGGGCGGGGGTAGTCCCGAGCTTGTAAGAAAATGGGCGCCTTGGGATGCGGCCCCTGGGAGGATGGGAGGCCCCTGCAGGCAGGGATGGCGGGGGATGGGGGCGGGGGGGGGGGGGACGGGGAGGAAGAGACGGTTAGGGGCTGTCCGAGAGGTTTCTGGGGGGCACCGGGCAGAGGAACAATGGAGTACAAGGGGGACTTCGAGGGTTGGGAAGCCAGTGGAGGAGGTCCTAATAGTAATGCCCTGTAATATAAGGAGGGAAGACCCATGGAAATGGGAAAGCCAGGGTTCGTTGAGAGGTTGGGTTGTATAGAGTGCATACGGAAGGTAACCGGGCAGGGGTGAGATGAGCTGGGGCTGTCAGAGAATTGGAAGAAATCAGTGACAGCATTTTAATATAGAGGAAGGGAGGAATGGGGGAAACAGAATAAATGATGGGGTGCAAAGAAAATCATGAGCGTAGTGGAGAAGTGAATTAAAGCAGACGTGAGACCAGACGGTGTAGGTAGTCTGTGGACCCTGGCTCCTTTTTTTTTTCCTGGGTTTTTCAGGATGATTGAATTTATTTGGAATCCAGATCTTTTTTCGGCCTCACCTCTCTACTGTGGGGAACTCTTTTTTTTAAAGTGATTTGGTGATTATTCATTCTGATGATACAGCTTATGCACAACATTTGTTTTCCCTCTGCTCAATAGGTAAATTATTACTCCATATAAATTACCCTTGGCTAGGGAGCTGGAGAGGAGGGAAGAGAGTTACTAATAGGCATTTGGTGTGGCTTTGGTGAAGGCCAGGAGTTTGTTTCCTTTGTTATTTTTGTTTTAGCTACCACCTCCTTGGAACTATATTAAGCAGTTCTGATAAAAAACTAAACCGGTTCTGTTTTTTAAAATTGTTTTCTCACTTAGCAATTGCCCATTTGTTTTATATACAAAATTGGTTAATTTCATGATAGTAACACCACTTCTCCTGATTGTTTTGTGATAGTGATGCTCTTATCTATTCTCCTTTTTCAGAATGGTTTGAAGAGATTATGAGGAAACAATTCTGATATTTTAAGAAAAATACCTCCTACAGTCTAGATTGAATGATTAATATTGTTTCTTGAAATACTGCCTGTGGTCAGATCTTCATAAATCCAGTTTAAAGCTTTTCCTCTTTTAAGATTTGCTTTCTTAAGATTGTTGGAAGAGTGTAAGTTTATATCTTAGGGACCAAGCTAGTAGCTACTTTTCAACTGTCCTAAAGTCCTTTTGTTTTGTGGGCCATTAAGTGTTCTGAACTGTCTCCTTTCTTGGCATGTTGTGAAAAGTGAATCCAGTTGGGAATTGAGAATTTTATTTGCAGTGGCTTCATTAATGACAGTACAGACTTGCTTGTTGCTAAATCTTGCTTGCTTGCTTGGTTTCTTATTTTCCTAGGCTCTAACAAAGTTGCAATAGTAAATAAAGTGAACTAGTGGAAATTCAAGCCAGATGAGATACTGATTCTGGTACATTAGGGACACATCTGGACAATTTACTAAGCGAGTATCCAGCTTTTTTTTTTGTTGTTGTTTGAGAGCATGTCTGTGGTCCCAGAATTTTTGGCCTATATTCGTGATTTTTTTGGGTATGCCTTAAATTTTTTTTATTGATTCCTTTTGTTTTTACCTGAACTTCATTTCCAAATATATCCTTCCTCTCTTATCCTTCAGGATGTCCCTTGTAACAAAGAATTTAAAAAAGGAAAAAAAGTCAGTTAAGCAAAACTGACCAACACATCACCAAAATCTAATAGCATATGAAGTGTTCTGTATTACTGGTCAGTCCCTACCTTTGTGAAGAAGGAAGGAAGGTTCCTTTTCTCACCCTTTCTTTCTAGGGCAACCTATGATTTTTTTGGTGTTGGGAGATCCTTGGGGTAGACACTGACTCTACCAATTCAGATTATAAGCTGTTCTGCAACTTTCACTCGTAGAAAGTTGGGACATTGAGAGGTTAAGAGACTTGACTGTAAACACAGAGCTAGTATGGCAGAGGTGGGACTGACGCCCCAAGTCTTCCTGACTTCTGAGGCCAACTCTTATCTACCATAGTGCTTTGCCTCAATTAGACACACCTATTGCTTTGTTAGCCTTGTATACCACTGTACACAGTATACGTGGCACTCTTCAGTGGGGCCAAAACCTCAGAAAACCAGAGAAAATCCACAGTGTCCAAGTGTTCTTCGTGGCATTTTTTAACTTTATATTTGGTATTATATGATATATTCAGAATCGGGAAATTCAGTCTCAGATACTGTCACTTAACTCTGCCTTAGTTTTCTCTGTAAAATGAGCTGAAGAAAGAAAAGGCAAACCACTCTAGTACTTCTGCCAAGAAAACACCAAAATGGGGTCACAAAGAGTCGGACCTGCTGGAACAACTCAATAAGGGCATTCACCTTAAATGTAGGTAGTACCTTCTTGGAAATTGTGAAGGAAAGAGATGGTCAGAGTAGAGAGAAACAGCTGGGGACTGAGGAAATAATGGTATGTGATGGGACAGAACAACTTGGGAAAAGCGTGATTGTAGTGGATTAGGAAGCTGCAGGTTATGGTGGACAAGAAAGGCGAACACTTAATATCTCTGTGTTGCTGCTTATGATATTCTATTGGAAGCAAGCACTACCTTAAACAGCGCTGGGCCATTCTGTAGGAGCCATTTTATTTGAAGAGCATAAAGTTCCCTATTCTTACCCTGTTTCACAGAAGGAAGTCAGGTAGCTGCTGTAGTTATCAAGGAATGCACAAGAGAAGCACCTGGAGATTTGGTTTCTCTCTGTCTCAGGGAACTGGATTTACCTTTTAGAAGGGTGGATCCCTCCTTTGCAACTCCTATTGAATAGCTTCTGGCCTCTAAGGCATCTTGAGGGTGTGTAATGAAATTTCATGCTTCCTGTTTTTACTCTTATATTGTGACTACCCAGATAGCAAATTGGGGTCCTCGAGGAGGAACTACACCTGTTAGTGATGCCATTTACAAACTTGTTTTTATTTAATGTTTTGACAACAGTTTGTGATTATCATGCTTGGTCACTTTTAGATATGACTTTTATTATGAAAGTGTACTGGACTTGGAGTCGAGAAATTTGAATCTCTGACACTTGTTGTATAACTCTGGGAAGTTGCTTAACTCTTCTGAGCTTCAGTTTTCTCATCTGTAAAATGTGGATAATAATAATGCATTTCAAACTTCAAATTATATGCTGATGTGTGCATATGTGTGTATAAAATAGCGTTTTTTAGGCAGAATATATCACTAGGTAAATCTTAAACTCAAATCCTGACAGAACTCAGAAACTACTAGCAGTTGTACTATCTTTACATAAATTATTCAAGTGCTGTTTTAATAACAGTAATGACTACTACATTTGTATAGCAACTTGAGGTTTGCAAAGCACTTTCCATATATTATCTTATGTAGAATATAAGGCAACTTATAAGAATATAAGTTGGTTAGAAAGCTCCCCTTGGAGCCAGGAAGACCTGGGTCAAGTACTGGCTCTGACATATACTGCCTCACTGCTCTGGGTAACTAAGACTAAATTGCAGGAAAGGTACCAACTTTTGATAGAGGGAGTTTACTTGTGCAGGAGTTCTGTGCCAATTAAATCACAGGTCTGGTCCCTAGCCATGTGTATGAGCATGTGTCATCTTGCAGGGTTTAAATTTCATTTTGACTTGAGTCTCCTTATTAATCAGTTGAAAAATTCAGCTGGAGTAGGAAATGGAAATTTCTGTTAAATATGTTGTCTTTTAGCTCTGAGGTTTCACTTCATACCCAGCAAATTGGCAAAAAGGTTAAAAGATGTAAATGGCCAGTGTTGGAGCACTCGTGGAAAGATGAACACACTGATGTATTGTGGTTCAGCCATTCAAGAAAGCAGTGCAGTGAATATGTTTAAAATGTCTTTATCTTTTGACCCAGAGATCGCACTGCCAAGGAGGTCAGTTACAAAAAGAAAGGTCCCACATGCACCAAAATATTTATAAGCAGCACTTTTTGTAATATCGAAGAGCAGGAAACCAAGCAAACCCCCATCATTTGGAGAACGGCTAAAGGAGTTTGGGTATGTGAATGTAAGAGGGTATTACTGGTCTTTCCTGAAGAATAGGAATTCAGAAGCATGAGAAGACTTGTATGAACTGAAATACATCAAAGTAATCAGAACCAGATAAAAAAATACCCACAGTGTAAATGGAAAGAACAGTGGCAGAATAATGGAATGATGCTTTGCCATGGTAGTAATCAGGCTTGTCCCAAAGAAAAGGTTTCCAAGGGCACCTTGGTACTATGTGTGTAGAAAATGGCAGATAATATCAGAATTTTTTCATATGTTAGTTAGCTGAGCTCCTTTAAATTCCTTTTATAAGGAATGCTTCCTTGGGAGGGAGAAGTTGGTGGGATACATTGGGAAAGGTACATAATGTAAAAACAAAAGATACAAATAAATATTTTAATAAATATGGTGTCTTTACATGTTTATGGTATGGAAGATATTGTTTATTGCACATTGAGCTTTTCAGCCACACTCGCAAACACAGATAATTATCTTCACAAAATCTTCTGTGTACATATGTCTGTATGTGTGTATATGTGTATGTAGTCGAAAACTGCATTGCCAGTGTGGAGCAGTCTGTGCCAGTTATCTGCCTTTGAGGAAAATCAGAGTATTTTATCCTTTTTCACTTGAAAAAAATTCATTTGTTTGCTGACTACCTTTTCTTATGTTCTAGGCAGATGGTTTCCGACTGTGGGAAGAACAGGAAGGGAATTTTGGGGATGTTAACTTGGTCTGTACTGGGCCAGTAACTCATTGCTGAAATCACTTGTTTGGCCCTGTCATCTGTATAGCTAAAATGAGTTATCACACATTGGCAAGTGTGAAATATGCTGAAATATACTGTCACTGCAGAGTGACAAAAAACGGTCTCAAGTTGTGCCTGGCTTCCTACTTGATTTTTTCCAAATGCTATAAAAATAATTGTCTTTTATTGAGACAAATAAAAAGACTTCCCAATGTGTCTTCCACATTTTGCAGTGTTTTTCTTGCCTCTGGGGTGTCCTAAAGTTAGTTGTTTTGAGCTTTTTAGTTGGGATCTCACAGAGTAGATCTTGGAACCCCCCAGTTATCCAAGTGAAATTGTCTTTGAACTTTGCCTCATTTTGAGGCAATGTGATCCTTTAAAAGTAGATTGGTTCTGAAATACCCATTAAGATTCTAACCAGTTTTCTGGATTCCTAGGACTGACTTTAGGCCAGCATGTCCTCCCAGGTGACTAGAGAATTAGAATTTATTTGATTCTGACACAAATCCCTGATGTAATGCTGGGTCCTAGCAACTATCTGTGGGTTTGTGGGTATAGCTTGGGTGCCCAGTGACTTAAATTAACCAGTTAATTGAGACTGTTAACCAGTTTCTGGTTGACTATACTAATTTTATTTGTTTATTTTTTTCTTTTTCGAGAGGGGAAGGTAGGGCAATTGGGGTTAAGTGACTTGCCCAAGGTCACACAGCTAGTTTTTTGTGTTGTGTCTGAGGTCACATTTGAACATATTCACTGCGCCACCTCGCTGCCCCAGCTGTGCTAATTTTAACAAGGTGAATAGGAGTGTCTGTTGTCTGCAGAGCCAGGTGAGCCGTTTTACTGGAACAGAACCTTAAATAGTATCCCTAAATTATTGGGAAGGGGAAGGGTATGGTAGTTTTGGGAAGCTTGAATATAGAAGCATGATTATAAAAATGATTTAATTATAAGTATATTAGAGGAAAAAACCTAATCTTTGACCAGTAAGACTTATGGTAATAGCATATCAGTTAATCATGAAATGAATCCGAGTAGAGTAGATAGGTGGATACATTATTTCCCTTTTGGCTTGAAGATGCCACCATTATTTACTATAGGATGTGTCTGAAGAGACCAGTTTATAAAGCCTATTTTTTTGTTTTTGTTGTTTTCAAGCTCCAGCTTGTCACAGTAGTTAGCCCACTGCTGTTTTCCCATTTATCTTCTTCTGTTATATTGATTTTGAGT
Source organism: Pseudochirops corinnae (assembly GCA_028646515.1). NCBI lineage: Eukaryota > Metazoa > Chordata > Mammalia > Diprotodontia > Pseudocheiridae > Pseudochirops > Pseudochirops corinnae. Next base: position 365,015,467 of record CM053585.1, read on the forward strand.
GTGTATTATTGTTTTATTCAAATATTTGTTGTGTCCAGTTACCCATTTTCAGCTCTTGAACATATTGCCTTGTTACCCTCTGGTGCACTTTCTTCATGTGACAAGCTTTGCTAGGTCAGTTGCAAAAAGACCTTAGCAGTGGGATGGGACCTCTTTCTTAAAAGCTCTTAATAGGTTTCGTAGAACTTTCTTAAACGTTATATGCAGCTGAAAGACCTGTGTCTCCTAGCTGAATTATTCCTTTGATTTTCTTAAGGTTTGATGACTTGTATTTACTAGTTTGTCAAACACATGCCCAGGTTTTGTTATGCTGTTTTTTAGTTCCTTACTGCTCTGATCATCTTTCTAAGTTGACAGCATGAGGTAAATATTTATTTAGGTCTGAGGGATTCACAATAGTATGTAGCTTTTGTTTGTAGTCTGAGAGCCTATAATATACTGATACTGCAAATCCATTTAATATGATGTACCATGTGTTAGTGTTCTCCGGACGCAGAAAACACAACCTGTCATTTGTAAGTGTTGCCTTGCCCATAGGAGTTGGCTAGGTGGCCTGGTGGTAGATAGAGCATTGCCTGAAGTCTGGAAGACCTGAGTTCAAATCTGGCCTGAGACACATGCTAGCAGTGTGAGCCTGGGCAGGTCACTTAATTTCCTTTTGCCTTAATCCACTAGAGAAGGAAATGGCAGACCACTCCAGTAGCTTTGCCAAGAATGGTCCACAGGGTCACAAAGAATTGGACGCAACAACAGCAGAAATGGGGTCTTGCTATATAGAGTATCCTATACTCTAGGAGGCTTCAAGTCCACATAAGTAGAAAAGACCCTTAAAGAAATATTTGATGCCTCTTGGTTCCTTGGAATTTCAAAAATAACTTTAGAAAGTTAAGCAGAATTAGATTAAAATTCTTGATTTACCCTATTGGTGACAGAAAATGAAATTGGTGAGACAATCCAAACATAACTAAATTGACCAACTGCTCCATTGTGAGATAGCATTAGGATGATCAGTTTCTCCTCAGCTCTTGAAATATGCTCAGTATTAATGGTATATTTACATTTTGCTTCCATGGACTACATTATTCTTGCATTTAATTTTAAAAAGACTTGATAGCTACATATGACTATAATCTGTCTTGCAGAGTTCCAATTAATATTGTTACTGCACAGCTGATAGAAGGATTCTTTGGCCCATATTTAAAAGCAGTGGAAAGAGAAGATGGAATCAAAATTTCTTTTTCTTTGAATTCTGTTAATGCTGATAGTATGCTGTCAAATTATACGCCTAAAACCAGAAAGTCATATTGAAAAGGTTGGTTTGTCGTTTTTCCATGCCATTTATTCCAAGTTAAAAGTCTCTAGATTAGTGGTGTCATATAGCTGAAAGATTTAGATCTTTTCTGTTTTGCCCTCATAAGAAAGTATTTTTCTATAAATACCGCAATCTCTTTTTTAGAAAACTTTATTGTGGAAGTCTACTTCCTGTATTTAACACATGTTAAACGTATGTATGTATGCATGCATGCATATATATATATATATATATATATGTTATATCACATAATTCTTGTGCAGTTGATGTAGTATTGTCTTTTATTCTTTTTATTGTACCTTGGCTCTCCTGGGGTGATCAACTGAAGAGGATGGATGAGACCAAAATAATGAGAATCATGGAATCTCACCCACTCTCTCTTCAGAGAATTGCACCCAGACCATATGTCCTACTTTTAGACCCACACATTTCACTATAAACTAAAATATGAGGCAGCAGCTTTAAGCAGAAGACTGTAGAGAAAACTTTAAAAGTATATAGTAGGATAGTTATTTGACTGGAAATGGCAACAACAGCATACTAATGTAGAACAACAAGAAGTGGATCCTTAATGAGAAAAAGTGGTGTAAAATTCCCATATAGATAGACTGTCACTCACTGACAAAAATACGTAAACAATGTATAGCAACTTGGGGCCTCCGGAACAGCTACCCTAAGTTCTAGGTACTTGTTAGGTCCTCAGTCTTATAGGAAGAAGCACCTTTAATGCTATAGGATCATTGATTTTTTCTGGTGATGTCATTGTACTGCTTTTACTGGGCCTGCTCACTCTTCGGGTGTGCCACATTTCTGCTGTGCACATTATTCCTTTGGTTCCTTGGTGACTGCTGTGCACATAGTCTGTGCTCTGCTGGTCTCTTGGTATCTCTGTTGGTTCCTAGTCTTAAAATGATTGTTGGGAATGTTGTCTCTATTGGTATGTTCTGCTATTTCTTTGGTGTCTTTGGGCAAACTGCTTTGCTTGTCCCCAGTGGTCCTCTGGTAACTACTGGGTATGTAGTCTCAGCTGTGTTGTTCTAATGGCTGCTAGGTTATCTTCCTGTCACTAGCTTTTGGGCTCATACCTTTAGGGCCAGATAAAACATGTCAACTTCAGTTTGTGAGGGTCTAGTGGCTAAAACCTTTCCTTGATAAGGGTAGGCCAACAAGCCTTATAGTCTTAGCCGCTTTTTTCAGTCAACAAATGCTAGGCAGAGTGCCCCATGACTAAGATTGTCTTTTCTTTTAGAGCATTATGACTGGTAGAGACCAAAGCTGTTATAGACAAAATATATACATATGTATGTACTTATATACACATATTCCTATATTCACGTATATATTTATATATGTAACTCCTCCCTCTCATTTTCATTTTTCATCCCTCTTCTCATCTTCCCCTTTCCCTTTATTTTCAATTGCCTAAATAGAGACATAGAGTCTAGAAAAAAGAAAATTGTAGTCCCACTCTCAACTGCATAGGGAGTATTACATTCAGGGGCGGCTAGGGGGCGCAGTGAATATAGCACCGGCCCTGAAGTCAGGAGGCCTCGAGTTTAATTGTGGCCTCAGACACTTAACACAAAAAACTAGCCATGTGACCTTGGGCAAGTTACTTAACCTTAATTGCCCTACCTTCTCCCCCTCCAAAAAAAAAAAGTGAATTACATTCACCTCTAGGAGCCTCATACCAAGAAGAATATGGACAAACTGCAGCATGTCCAGAGAAGGGCTAGAGAGGATATGCCATATGAGGATAAGTTGAAAAAACTGGACAAGTTTAGCTTGGAAAAGTGAAGACAGTAGGGACATACCTGTCTTTATGTATGCAAAGGTCTTTTGTTTTGAACAAAGATTAGAGTTTGGGTTTTTTTGGTTATAGAGAACATAGGTAGAGGCAATAAGGAAAATTTCAGAAAGGAAAACTTTTGCTCGCTCTGAGGGAAAACCTTTCTAAAAGAATGGAATGGAATACCTCAGGAGGTACAAGGTTCCCTACTCCTGGAAGCCTATAGCCACTTGGGAATGTTATAGATAGGATTCCTGGTTGAGAATGGGCTCAACTGCAATTTGGGACTATTCCCAAAGGACTATAAAACTGTGCATACCCTTTGCTCGCTCAACATTACTGTTAGATCTATATCCCAAGGATGTCTAAAAAAGGGGGGACCTATTTGTACAAAAATATCTATAGTAGCTCTTTTTGTGGTGGCTAAAAATTTGAGATTGAGAAGATGCCCATCAGTTGGAAAATGGCTAAACAAGCTATGGTATATGATTGTGAGGGATCAGGATGATTTCAGAACAATCTGGAAAGACTTAAATGAACTAATACACAGCAAACTAAGTAGAACCAGGAGAACGTTGTACACACTAATATTGTATGATGAAGAACTGTGAATGACTTATCTATTCTCAGCAATACACTGATCCAAAACAATTCCAAAGGACTTATGATGAGGCATACTATTCGCCTCCAGAGAAAGAACTGATACTATCTGAATACAGACTGAAGCATGCTATTTTTCATTTTCTTTCATTCTTTTTTTCATTCAGATCTTCTTGTACAAAATGACTCATATGAAAGTGTTTTACATGATTGCATATGTATAAATTACATCAGATTGCTCTGTCTCAGGGAGGAATAGAATTTGAAACTCAAAACTTTTTTTGAAAAAATGTTTTAAAGTTGTTTTAACTTCTAATTGGGGAAGATAAACATTAATAATTTTCAAAAGTAGGCTTGATTGGATGACCTTTAAGTTCTTTTTTATACTGAGTTTCTGAGATTATTTTTCTTCTCTCTGGTCTGTTTTTTTATACTTCTCCACTGAATATCTTTTTGTTTATCCTTGGTGCATGTTTCAGTGGTCTGCCTTTTTTTTTTTTTTTTTTTTTTTGGCATTGCTATTCCTAACGCACTCTTCTTTCCAATGATTCTTAAATTATCTTTCTTCTTCCTGGAGAATTTGGATGGGACATAGGAACATAGATTTAAAGCTAGAGGTAATCTAGTTCAACTCCCTAATATTAAAGATGAGGAAATCTTACTGTTCTCTTTAAACATTAGAAGGAATGTCATATGGAGTATGGTTAACTTGAAGTAAAAATTAGAAGGAGTTAGTAGAAATTATAGATGGATATTTTTGGTCATCGTAAAGAAAAACTTTCTAGTATTTTTGAGTTCTCAAATACAGGACTGCTTTATCTGGTAAAACAGAGGCTGAATGATCATTTTTTTGGGATGTTATCAGGCTTAATGCATTGAATAAAGATGTTGGACTAGATGACCTTTAAGGGCTTTTCTAGCTTTTTTAAGATTCCATGGCTATAAGTCTTGGGAGTTAGAGGTAGGTCTGGGGAGCAGTAGACAGTAACAGCAAAGAATTTTAACAGGTGGTAGATTATCTTTAAAGGGAAGTGCAAACAATGAATAGG
>CM053585.1:365020716-365045545 GCA_028646515.1 Pseudochirops corinnae
CCAATAATTTTTAAATTGTCTCTCCTGGATCTATTTTCCAGGTCAGTGGTTTTTTTCAATGAGATATTTCACATTGCCTTCTATTTTTTCATTTGTTTGGATCTGTTTTATAGTATCTTGATTTTTCATAAAGTCATTTGCTTCCATTTGCCCCAATCTAATTCTGAAGGAATTATTTTCTTTAGTGAACCTTTGAAATTCCTTTTCCATCTGACAAATTCGACTCTTTCAGGCATTCTTCTCCTCATTGGCTTTTTGAGCCTCTTTTGCCATTTGAGTTACTCTATTTTTTAAGGTGTTATTTTCTTCAGTCAGGTTGTTGACTCTTTTCATGATATTCGTGTATCTTTCTCATTTCTCTTCCCAGTTTTTCCCCCACTTCTCTTACTTGATTTTCAGAATCCTTCTTGAGCTCCTTCATGGTCTGTAACCAGTTCATATTTTTCTTGGAAGCTTTTGATGCAAGAGTTCTGACTTCATTGTCTTCTTCCCATTCCATGCTTTGATCCTTTTTGTCCCCAGAAAAGGATTCTATGGTCTGTTTGTGCTTCCTCTGTTTGCTCATATTGTCAGGCAATTACTTGATTTTTTAACTCTTCTTCTTGAATGGAGAGAGCTTTAACCCAAATCACTGGGTTTTTTGCAGCTACCAGAGCTATTAGGAGTGCGCATCTCTACGGCCCCCACAAGCTATGGCTCACAGGCCACACATCCTGTGACTACCACCTAAGACTGCAATCCAGATCCAAGCAGGTTAAAGTAAGAGTGATTACCCTCTGAATGGTCGCTTGGTCCCCCTGTGATCTGCAGGTGGGGAGCTCCTGAGGCAGCAGCACACCTCCACAGCTTCTCACCCCGGGGGCAGGGGCCGGACCCAGCTCTTATGTCCCCCTGTTCCAACAGAATTCCACACTGACCTTTTACTTTGTCTTTGGCATTTATGGATTGAGAAGTCTGGAAGCCGCCACAGCTGCTGGTGATTCACTTTCTTGAAGTCTGCTCTGGCTGCTGCTGGTTGGGCTACCCTGGGGCCAGAAGTGCGGCTGGGCTCATGGGGGACTGTGCTCAGCTCCCAGGATGCTACAGTAGACCTTTCCTATCCGCCTACTGGACTGTCTTCAGTGGGAGATTTGTTTTCTCTGTCATTTTGTGGGTTCTGTAGCTTTAAAATTTGTTTAGAGTCATTTTTTTACAGGTATTGGAATTGTTTGGAGTGGGAGCCCATGCCAAGTTTGTGCTTTTACTCTGCCATCTTGGCTCTGCCCCCACAAAAAGGTTTTTTTAAGTGATGAAAAAGATAGTCAGCCAGGATACAGTGCTGGTTCAGATAGGGAAAACCTCTCCTTATTTACATATAGAAATGTGTGTGGCCAGGGTAGAATATTTGACTTTAGAGTCAGACTATCAAGTCTGAAGGGCACTTAACTCAAGGGCAGGCCTTTTTATGCCTTTGGCTTCTGGGAAAGCTGTTTTGGGAGCTCGGATCATACGTGACCCTCTGGACCAATCTTATCTTGGAGATAGCCTCTTTGCCTTTTAGGGGAAAAGCAGCTTATCCTTCCTGGCAGGGTCTTAGGAGATGTTGCACCTACCCCCAGTTTCACAATCCTTATTTTTATTGGTAACATAAGCCTAGTTGCTACTGTATTTTCTCTTTGTTACAGTGAGAATGGCAGAATGTTATTTGGTATTAATAGGGAGATAGATTATGTAGATATAGATATATGTTGGAAATAATCTGTTGTAGGAGTTTAAGTGCTCAAAGCAACCTTGTAGACTGTTATAATGTTCATTTGTTATGTTAAAAGCCAACCTAGCAGGATCACAGAAATGATAATTCATGTTTCTATAGTTCTTTAAAATTTGCAAAATGCCTTCTTCATAAGAACCTTGTACAATGGGTAATAACAAATATTTTTGGAGGAAGAGCTAAACCTGTGATTTCATTACTCTGTGGAACTCCTAGTGTGGAAACTTCTTTAAAAGTTGCCTGTGGCATTGAGAGGTTAAGTGATGTGTTTATAGTCACACAACTAGTATGTGTCAGGTAGGATTTGAACCCAGGTATTTCGTACTCAGAGGTTATGCAGGAATTATTATCCCTATTTTACAGATGATAAGACTGAGGCACAGAAAAGTGGAATGATTAATCTAGGATATAACTGGTGCTTAAAGAGGTGTTAGAGCCGTGACTCTGACTCGCTTTCGTGCCTTCAGCACACTGTGCTTTCAAGAACAGCTTCTGTTATGTTATGGCAAAGCTATTTGTGGGTGCATTATTCTTCTGAAACTTAATGTTATGTGGATTGCCCTAGATATTTAATTGGTTAATGTTATTAAAAGTAGGTTGGGAAAAATTGTATTTGTATGTCATCTTGTGATTTAAATCATAAATGATTTCAGGAAGCTTTTGATATGGAATAGCTACTTACTGGAAGACTTATTTCCAAAAGTTCCAACTAAACTTTGGGTCAGTTATTCTTAATCTTTTTGATAGAATCAGTTGTCATGAGGCCTATAAAGAAATAGTCTTGATACCCATTTTACCTCCAGGAATTATCAGCACTGTCATTAAGAAATTATTTTGTGTATTTTAAAAATATTGAACTTAACAAATAATATGAGCATTTTCATATAGAGAGTATAACATACAAAGCATACAAAGAGGGTTGTACAGATCTGCACAGAAACCACAGGTCCCTCTCACACAGCTTGCTTTTCCTTGTACATGTACAATAACTTTGTATATTTATATATTGAGGGCTTGCCTGCTCATCCACCTTTGGTGTCCATCTGTCACCCAGATCTCTCCTGTGACTCCAAGAAGCTATAGCATGTACAGTGGCCAGAAGACTGACTAACCAAGGTTGAGGGTAACCAACAGTTGGCCTCAAACCTGTTGGTGAGTTAGAGAGATGTGTGTACCCCAAGCATGTAAAGTCTTCCCCTGGCAGAACGGGCAAATGAGTTTGTTCCAGTGGCCATGAAGGCAGCTGAAGGCAGATGCTGTGGAGCACTTGCAGCTTCGTCAGACATGGAGGATACCAAATTCATCCACTGCCTCCCATGCATCACCAATCTTCTTGACTTTTGTTTTGCTACTGGCCTTAGGACTTTAAGACAGAAAGAGCCAGGCTGATGACTTTCTGCAATTCTGCCTCACTTAAATCCAGTTCCCAAGTCAAGACATCACCCTGGATGTCATTGGTCCTCTTCAGAAAACAGGGAAGAACACAACACAATAACTTTAACATAATTTCAAAGCTGCCCTACTTGTTTGTGTTTTCTTCTATTTCCTTCCATGCATTTAAAAAGATTCAATGATACTCTTTTCTTTCGGTAACCTTTTCTGGCCCCTCCTGTCCCATTCCCTTTCACCTTCCCTTCGCAATTAAAAAAGTAACAAGTATGCATAGTCAAACAGAAAAACTTCCTATATTGTATGACTCATTCTGTACCTTTAGTCCATCAACTTTCTGTCAGAAGGTGGACAGAATTTTTGAAAAATTTTAAAAATTAATTTTAATTAAAATTCTGTTTTTGGAATTGTGGTTGTGTACTTCAAAGGTGTTAAACTTGGTTGGGGCTGTCAAGAAAACTTGAGTGGAGCCACAATGAAACGTAGTTGGGAAATATTTAACAGCTTTAAAAATACAGTATAATACAGATAATGTTAATTTGTGGTTTTCTAAGTCAATCAGGAATTGATTTCTCTTGAGTTTGACACCACTGGTGTACATTGATCAGAATTCTTAAGTCTTTTAAAGTTGTTTTTCTTTACAGTGTTATTATAAATTATTATAGTAAGGTTATTAATTGTATTTTATTTCAATAATGTTATTAATAAATTATTCTCTGGGTTCTGCTCACTTCACTTTGTGTCACTATATACAAGTCTTTCTAGATTGCTTTGAGACCATCTCTTCATTTTTACATTGGAAAATAGGAGAAGCTATTGCTACTTTCTCAATTTTTATCTTCCTTTAACTACATTTGTAGTATTTTATATTGTAGGCCTTTTACTTGAAACTCCTTTGGTTACTTTGAGTCTGTGATGCTCCCCTGACTATTTCTTTATTTTCTTCAGTGGCTGCTTATTTTGACCTCTAAGAGTGAGCATTTCCCAAGGTTTTGACTTCTACTTAAGTTATTCTTTATACCTTGTTGTCAAAGTTCTACATTCTTATGAGTCTCCAATCCATATCACTTGTGCTGACCTTTCTCCCATATCCTATCTTTCATTTCCAGTTAATTGTAAGACACATATTTTTTATTGATGCTTTTTGTTTTTATGTAATAATTTTAAAATAGGGGTATCCCAAAAGTCTTAGGAGTTTATGTTCTACTGGGGAGCTAAACCATGCACCTACTTAAGTAAATATGTTATATTTTGAAGAGGGAGAAAGGAGTAACCACTCTGGGGTGGGAGAGCATGGTGGTTCAGAGTAGACAGTGTAGGGTGTGGTTCCTGAGCTAAACTTTGAAGGAAGAGTTTTAAGTGAGGAGAAAGTTCATTCTAGGAATCATAGGTGCAGCTTATGTAAAATCATTCGATTGTAGAGTTTGAAGAATGGCTAGTAGGCCAAATTAGTAGAATATTGAGTTACATCCAAGGGAGTGATAAGAGATACATCTGGAAAGGTAGGTGGGAGCCACATTGTGGAGTCCTTTAAATACTAGGCTGAGGAGATAGAGTTTTATCTTAGAGTGATAAATCACTTATCTATTTTAAGCAGGAGAGTGACATAGCCAGTACTATGCCTTAATTAACATGTCACCCTTTCTCTTAATGTCATCCCTTTGTTTGCTTTCTCCTATTGCTTCTTTAGACCCTTATTTCAGTCTTGAATCATTACCTTCTACTTTGTCTCTGCCCTGGTTCTTTTGTCCTTCCTGTATTCCCTGGACACCATTGCTAGATTAATCTTCCTAGAACTTGTTTTCATCATATTCTTTACTCAAAAATTTGAATGCTTCCTCACTGCTTGCCTTCCATAATCTGACTCTGCATTTTTATCCTTCCTTTATTGCTCCACATGCTATCCAAACTCTTCAGTATCTCTCCAAAATGCCCTGTCTCTGTGCTTTTATCCACGTCGCTCCTTCCTTCTGGAATGCTCCTTTTTGGAAACCCACTCCTTAGTATCTTTTCTGCCAAGAGGGGGATGTGTTTCATTATTTGTTCTCTGGGACTGTTTTTCTCCCCATTTCTCAGAGTGTGACTTCTTTTAAGTGATTTTTTCATTTGTGCTCTTATTGTTTCTATTCTGGTGATTATTATGTTTATTCTGGTTCTGCTTATTTCATGGTGTTTGTTCATACATATCTTTCCATGTTTTTCTGAATTCCTTTTTTCATGGAATTAGAAGCTGAGAACTGGAAGGAACCTGAGGTCACACCTAGGCCAGTCCCTTTATTTTACAAATGAAAAACCTGAGACACAGGGAGAGTAAATGACTTACCCAAGGTCACATGTAGAATAAATGACAGAACCCGGATGCTACCCTTGTGCTTGGTTGTTTTTGTTAGCGATTTTTCAGCCATGTCTGACTCTTTGTGGCCCTTTTGGGGTTTTCTTGGCAAAGATACTGGCGTGGTTTGCCATTTCCTTCTGCAGCTCATTTTATGGGTGAGGAAACTGAGGCAAACAAGGCTAAATGACTTACCCAGGGTCACATAGCTACTAGGTATCTGAGGTTGGATTTGAATTCAGGTCTTCCTTATTTCACACCTGGCACTCTATCCACTGCGCCATCTACCTGCTTGGTACATACTATAAATAATTTTGTGTGTGAATGAATGCTCTGTGTTGTCTGGTTAGATTATATGTAGTAGCAGGTACTAGGGAACATAGCTTTCACATGTTCTGCTACATGGTACTTGGCACACCTAAAACATTCTAATATATAGATAATATTTGTAATGAATGTGGATGTGTAAATGCAGGGAAATGATTCTCCTTATTGTGTTCCCTTCCTAAGACTTAGTCTTTAGTATTACCATTCAGTGGTGATATGCCTTCCTTATGCAACTAAACTTAAGTAAAATGTGAGAAAAATTCAGACAATAAATTCTATGCTGTTGATTTTTATTACAGGCACAGTTTACAATCAGCTCTTTATATCAAGCTTCTCTGTCAGCATGACATATATGTTTTCATAGCAGAAGCCACATAAAAACCCCTTGAGGCAAGTTTATAGAAGGACATAGATGTCAGGTCACATGAGATTAGCCATCATGGGTGGGTTATGATCTTTATTATTGAAGGAACTAAATCAGTGAGACTGCGGATCCATTTGAGTATCTGAGCCCAAGAAATTGAAACAAATCAATAAGGGCAATACCCTACTTTCATCATATTGTATGATGATCAACTCTGAATAACTTAGCAATTTTCAGCAATACAAAAATCCAAGATAATTCTGAAGGATTTAGGATGAAAAATGCTATCCATCTCCATAGAGAACTGATGGAGTCAATGCAGATTGAAGCATACTATTTTTTATTTTTTTCATTTTTTGAGTGGGGGGGGTCTGCGTCTTCTTTATGACATGATTAATATGGAAATGTGTCTTGCATGACTGCACTTGCATAACATATCAAATTGCTTGTCTTAGGAAGGATTGGGAAAAGCTTTTTGTAGAAAATGGAATTTTAGTTGAAGTTTAAAGGAAGCTGGGGAAACCAGGAGATGGAGATAAGGGAGAGCATTCCAGGGATGAGGGACTGCCAGAGAAAATGCCCTGAGCCAACAGATGAAGTATCTTGTTCATGGAAAAGCAAGGAGGCCAGTGTCACTGAGTGTCACCACATACTTGGGTGGTATAAAGAAGACTAGAAATGTGGGTGGAGGGTAGGTCTGGATTATAAATGGCTTTGATTCCCAAACAGAGGATTTTTATTTCATATGGAGCCCCTAGACTTTACTGAATAGAGTTGTGAAATAGTTGAGTCTGTGAATTAAGAAAATCACTTTGGTGGCTGAATGGAGGATGGTTTGGAGTGGGGAGAGACTTGGGCCAGACAGCCACCAGCAGGATATTACAGCTGTCCAGGCATGAGGTGATAAGAGCTTGTAAGAGGAGAAAAGGGGGGGGCATCTTAGAGAAGGTGCAAAGGTGAAATTGACAGGCCTAGGCAACAGATTAGATGGGGGGAGGGTTTGAGAGAAATCCAGGATGACTCCTAGGTTGCAAGCCTGAGTGACTGGGAGGGATCATGCTGTCTTCTGTAGTACTAGGGAAGTTTGGAAAGGGGAAAAATTTCGTTTATGTTGCATGTCATAATCTCATAAAGAGGACTGTCGCATATACTATTATCTGAGTTTGGCTTTGATCCCGTGACAGCACCATACTCTAACCCTCTCCTAGAAGGCATGCTAGTTTATTTTTCTGCTTCTATCTGTACCATTTGTTAGTTGGTATGCTCTCCAGGAAGAATAATTTAGTTGTGCATTGCTGATATAAGTTTTTGGCCAAGATAGGGTTTCCTTGGGTAGATTGATTTGAGGCTTTGGTTTCCAGATTAATTTCAAGTTCCAGTTCTGTAAAACTACCTTTTTTTTATGTTGTCTTCTGTGTGCTGCCAGAGGGTTTATCAGTATTCAGAACTTCCTAGGTAATTGTTTCAGAGGGTTTTGCTGATTGTATCTATAATTTATTGAGTTTCCAAATTCCTTGGTTACGTTTGCAAAAAAATAGGTTGAATAACATTGGACCTGTTAGATAGCCCTGCCTTATTTTGTTGAACAGTTTCAGTTAAATCACTTTTGATCGATAGTCACTGTTCAGTAACAAGAAACCCCTCCAAGTGGAATAGAACATAGAATGCTAGATCTCAAGTAAGGAAGATGTAAACTTGAATACTTACTCAGACATAAGCCATGTGACCTTGGCCAAGCTACTTAATCTTTTTTCAGTCTCAGTTTCCTCAGCTGTAAAATGGGATAGTAATAGTACTTACCTGTTGTGATAATCAAATGAAATAATTTATAATCCTTAAAACACTCTAGAAATATTAGCTGTTACATTCTTATTGTTTTAAAATACACTTAGCCTACCAGCACTGAATTGGTGCATACTGTTCTACCTTGGTGTTAAAGTTCTACTTTACAGAATCATGGAGGAGTAATCTGCTGCTGAAGGATCAATTAGCATGCTCATAAGGAGGTTGAGTAGAAGAAACTGGTACACTGAAACTCAGCTTGAAAGAATGAAGCATTACTGTGTATGCTAGGAAATGGCATGCTAATTTAGCTAAACTCTGTAAGCTCCTTATTGTTGACAAATTCTACCAGTAGATACATGGTATTGCCATAAATCAAAAGATAGTCACTGCATGTTAAAAGACTGTTGACACATGTACACATATATTTCACCACACCTAGGTAGCCTATATAGGCAGCATTCTCAGCATCACCATCATTATTTTTTTTTATTAATTTATCTTTAGTTTTTAACATTCATTCCCATGAGATTGAGTTCCAAATTTCTCCCCTTCCCCTACCCCAAAAGGTCATGCATTCTGATTACCCCTTCCCCCAGTCTGCCTTCCCTTCTATCACACCCCACCTCATATCCTCTTCCCCTTTACTTTCTTGTAGGACAAGATAGATTTCTAAACCCCATTGCCTATATATATCTTATTTCCTAGTTGTATATAAAAACAATTTTTAGCATTTGTTTTTAAAATTTTAAGTTCCAAATTCTTTCCCTTCCCTCCCCACTCACCCTCACTGAGAAGGCAAGCAATTCAATATAGGTTACATATGTTCAGTTATGCAGAACACTTCCCTTATAGTCATGTTATGAACAATTTAACTATTTCCCTCCATCCTATCCTGCCCCCCACTTATTCTGTTTTCTCCTTTGACCTTGTCCTTTTTCAAAAGTGTTTGCTTCTGACCACTCCCTCCCCCAATTTTCCCTCCCTTCTATCATCCTCCACCACTCCTATCCCCTTCCTCCTTCCTTTCTTATAGGGTAAGATACCCAATTGAGTGTGTACGTTATTCCCTTCTGAAGCCAGATCTGATGAAAGTAAGGTTCATTCATTCCATCTCACCTCTCCACTCTTCCCCTCCATTGTGAAACTCTTTTCTTTCATCTTTTATGTGAGATAATTTACCCCATTTTATCTCTCCCTTTCTCCTCCTAATACATTCTTCTCACTCCTTAATTTTATTTTTTAGATATCATCCCTTTATATTCAATTCACCCTGTGCCCTCTGTCTATATATACACGTGTGTGTGTACACACACACACACACACACAAACACACACATATTCCCTTCAACTAAACTAATACTGGGAAGTCTCATGAGTTACAAATGTCATCTTTTCATGTAGGAATGTAAACAGTTTAACTTTAATAAGTCTCTTACGATTCTCTTTCCTGTTTACCTTTTCATTCTTCTCTTTGATTCTTGTATTTGAAAGTCAGATTTTCTGTTCAGCTCTGATTTTTTTAGCAGGTATGCTTAAAAGTCCTCTGTTTCATTGAATGTTGATTTTTTTCCCCCTGAAGTGTTATACTCAGTTTTGCTGAGTAGGGTAATTCTTGGTTTTAATCCTAGCTACTTTGACCTCCAGAATATCATATTCTAAGCCCTTTGATCCCTTAATATCGAATCCGCTAGATCTTGTGTTATCCTGATTGTATTTCCACAATGCTCAAATTATTTCTTTCTGACTGCTTGTAATATTTTTCTCCTTGATCTGGGACCTACAATATTCCTAGGAGTTTTCTTTTGGGGATCTCTTTTAAGAGGCAATCAGTGCATTCTTTCCATTTCTGTTTTACCCTCTGGTTCTGGACTATCAGGGCAGTTTTCCTTGACGATTTCTTGAAAGATGATGTCTAGGCTCTTTTTTTGATCATGGCTTTCAGGTAGTCCAGTAATTTTAAAATTATCTCTCCTGGATCTATCTTCCAGGTCAGTGCTTTTACCAGTGAGATATTTTGAATTTTTTTCTATTTTTTCATTCTTTTGGTTCTGTTTATTACTTATAATATGTTGATTTTTCATAAAGTCGTTAGCTTCCACTTGCTTCATTCTGATTTTGAAGGAAATCTTTTTCTTCAGTGAACTTTTGGACTTTCTTTTCCATTTGTCCAATTCTGCTTTTTAAAGCATTCTTCTCCTCATTGGCTTTTTGGACCTCTTTTGCCATTTGGTCTAGTCTGTTTTTTAAGGTGTTATTCACCAATTTTTTGGGTCTCCTTTAGCAAGCTATTGACTCGTTTTTCATGACTTTTGTGCATCATTCTCATTTCTCTTCCCAGTTTTTCCTCCACTTCTGTTACTCGATTTTCAAAATCCTTTTTGAGCTCTTCCATGGCCTGAGATCAATTCATATTTTTCTTGGAGGCTTTTGATGCAGGAGCTTTGATTTTATTGTCTTCTTTTGGTTGTATGTTTTGATCTCTTTTGTCACCAAAGTAAGATTCCATAGTCTGAGTTTTTTTAATCTGTTTTCTCATCTGCCTAGCCAAATACTTGACTTTCTAACTCTTTGTCAAGGTAGGACCCTACTTCCAGTGAGGGTGGGGATGGGTATATTGTTCTAGGCTTCAGGGGTTTTGTATCAGCCACTTGATCCCCCACTGTCTGTGGGCCCAGAGCTCCAGAAGCAGCCACTGCTGCAACTGGTCCTGCTGCTGCTGCCACCACCACCACTACCCAGGGGCTGGGACTGGACCCCATCCCATGCTTCTTGTTCACCCAGGTCCTGCAGTTTTCCCACAGACTATATATACTGTCTTTAGCGTTTGTTGGTTGAGAATCCTGGAAACCACCACAGCTGCCAGTGATTCAATCCCAGGAGGGTCTCCTCTGGCCCTGTCTGTGCTGATGCGGCCCATGCCAGACTGCTTTCTGTTCCTAGCCTAGTGCTATAGACCCTTTCTGTTAGCCTTTCAGGCTGTCTTGGGCTGAAGATGTGTTTCACTCTGTCATTTTGTGGGTTTTGTAGCTTAGAGTCATTTTTTACAGGTATTTTGGAGGAGTTTGGGGGAGAACTCAAGCAAGTCCCTGCTTTTCCTCCACCATCTTGGCTCTTCCTCCCACAAAGTAGACCCATCACCATCTCTATACTGCACAATCTTAGGAAAAACATCTTTGTATCGAATATCTCAGGTCAGAGTCTGATAGTTAAAATATGTGTAAGTATATATGTACAAGTGTATTTTAATATACATATATCACATAAAAATGAGACCAAGAGCCATTCACAAATGGATAAGAAATCAAGGTGTATGAAGAATTATGAAAAGAACAGTCCTTGCCTTGAAGGGTTTACCGTCAAATTAGGAGAAAATAGCATGTGTGAAGAAAATTGTGTGCAAAATATACATACATGAAACAATTTTTTTATGAAAGGTCACTAGCAACTAGGGCAAAGGTTGCCAACCTTTTATGGTCCCTATATTCCTTGGATTTCAGCAAACTTTACTTCCATTCAGTATGAAAGGAAATAAATTCTGATATTTATCATGCATATCCATATAAAATAAAAATGTTAATTTTAATAAGATAATATAACTTTTTCAGATAATCCTTGGTATACTTTGACAAGCTTCTCAAATTCACTTGGAGTACACATACTCCAGGTTTGATACCTCTGCATGGGCAAATCAAAGTAGACTTTCTATAGAAGCTGGTATTTGGAACCAAGCTCTGAAGGAAGCTGGGTATTCCACAAGGCTAGGTTGGTAAAGTGAGGTCCAATTTTTTTGGGTCCATCACTTTGAACTTCCCAACCTGCTTCCCATCCACTACTTCTAATGAGGCTAGTTCTCTTTTTTTCCTATCCTTAGATCAACTTCCTAACCTCACTTGGGGCCCATTCCCTCTTCATTACTCCTCTTCCTCATCTGCCATGTCATGGCTCTGGCAAAATGTGAGTGACACAGATACGATATTCATCTTGCTCATCCTTCTAGGAACCTTTGGTTTTCTCCTTCCTTGTCCAGGAGAGATGAAGAGGAATTCTATTCAGCAAATATTGATTAAGCAATTACTGGGCCATTACACTGTACTAGTAGAAGCAATATATAGTCTGTGTCCTCAAGGAGCTTATAATTTAGTAGGAGGGGTGGGGAAATAGAGGAAGGTTCAGTGACTTAATGTAGTTTTATTTGGTAGAGAAACTCAAGTTTGTACATAATGTGTGAGATGGCAAAGAGTTAAGTTTCCACAGAGCTGCTAAAAATTACTGAAGTAAAAACTACTGATAATAAATTATGAGAAACAATAAGGAGTTAAATTTCCATGGAATTGCTAGACATTACTGAAGTAAGATAAAGGGAGTTAGCAGGCAGCAGATGACTCGACCAATCAAAAGGCCTTTGCCTTGAGGGACCTTCAGACCAGGATAAGGACTTTGATGAAGGGAGGTTCTCGTATTAATGGTATAAAGTTCTTCTTGCTTTTTGTATTCAGGACTCTTCCTTCCTAAAGAAGGGCAGAGTCTGGGGTGAGTAGGTGACGCAGTGAATAGAGCACCGGCCATGGAGTCAGGAGGATCTGAGTTCAAATCCAGCCTCAGACACTTACACTTATTAGCTAGCTGTATGAACTTGGGCAAGTCACTTAGCCCCAATTGCCCTGCCTTCCCCCCTCCAAAAAGCAAAAAAGAAAAAAAAAGGTGGGGTCTGCTTCTGGCCAGGGGTGTTCAGTTCCTCTGAACTTCTCAGTAAATTTCCTCTGATACCCAAATTTTGGTATCAATTATGTTTGTGTTTCCAACAATGTCTATAGTTCTCACTTGGTTTCTTTGCCTTGTTTTATTTTTGTGTTCTTTACTTTGCCTGCCCTTTTGTTTCCTCCCTTTTCTACTTTCACGTGAAGGAATAGAGATAGTGGTGGTGGGAACTATTTTTATCTTTCCTAGTAGATTATATATATGTGGAGGTATACATTTCAGATTGTCAGCCCACAGAGCCTCTTGATAACATGGAAAATTAGACAGTAGCTTATACTATGAAAAGTTACAGTTGACTGATGCATTGCTTCCTCCTACTCTGAAAAAGTTTATTTTGTAATGGTGAATATTTTTCTGTGGTGGTTTTATTTTTCTCAGTATTCCTGCAACATCCTTTAGTTTAGGGCAATTGAAGAAGCTTTGTGGCTGACTTAAAATTAATCCCAGTTTTTAAAAAAAATAATTTATTTGTAGTTTTTAACATTCACTTACACAAGATTTTGCATTCCACATTTTCTCCCCATCTCTCCCCTCCCCCAGTCCCAAGATGGCATGCATTCTGATTACCCCTTCCCCCAATCTGTACTCCCTTCTATCTCCGCCCCCCCCACCTTTCTCTCTTAGTCCCTTCCCTTCTGTTTTCCTGTAGGGCAAGAGAGATTTATTTACCCCATTGGCTGTCTATCTTATATCCTAGTTCTTTTTGATTTGATGTTGGAAAAGTCTCCATACAAATATAATAGCAGAACTTTTAAATAAAATTATGCAAAATACTGCCTTCTCTCTTCTCATACCACCACCCCAGTGCAGGCCCACATCACCTCACACCTGGACTAACACAGTAACTTGTTGGTTGATCTCCATGCCACAAGAAGTCTTTCTCCACTATAGTTCACCAGTGTAGTCCATTCTTCACTCCAGAGTGATGCTGCCAGAGATCTTCCTCAAGTTCAGGTCTGACCATGTCTCTCCCCTCTCCCCCCACATTAAATAAACTTCAGTGTTTCCCTTTCACCTTCAGAATCAAATATAAAGTCTTCTGTTTAGTCTTCAAAGCCTTTCATAACTTTCTCCTCCCCCCAGAACTCTGTGATTCAGTGACACTGGCCTCTTTGTTCTTTGAATCCAACACACTCCATCTCTTGACTGCATATTTTTACTGGCTCTTCCTCATACCTGGAATTCCTTCCCTCCTCATCTCTGCCTCTTGACTTCTTACAAGTCCCAACTAAAATCCCACCTTTATTAAGCCTTTCTTGATCCCCTTAATTCTGCTGTCTAAATCAAATCTATTTGTTCTAGGATCAAAAGAAATAATATTTGTAAAAAGTATTTCATACAATTTCTGGCATCTGGTAGGCATTATATAAATGCTTATCCTCACCCTTTCTCTTTCTGTTGATTATTTTCAATTTATCATCCATCCATCTATCTTTTTGTCTGTCTGTCTATCTCTCTCTCTCTCTCTCTATGTCTATTGTTTATACATAGTTGTTTGCATATTACCACTACCCTCCTACCCCCATTAGACTGTATTCCTGAGGGCAGGGGCTATCTTTTGTCTGTTTTTGAATTTCCAGTGTTGGAGATAAATACCTTGCACATAGTAGGTGCTTAAGCAATATTTATAGACTGACTTTATAGTGGTTTAAAGGGACACTGGGAAGAACCAGGAACAATTTTTTTGGAATTACTGCTTCTGGAACCAAACTGTAATTGCCTAGATGTATTGAAAATGGTGAAGAATTTCTTCTGAAGTTTATTTTTTAACTTTTTTTTTTTGCTTTTTGGAGGGGGAAGGCAGGGCAGTTGGCGTTAAGTGACTTGCCAAAGTTCACGTGGCTAGTAAGTGTTAAGTGTCTCAGGTCACATTTGAACTCAGGTCCTCCTGACTCCAGGGCCAGTGTTCTGTTCACTGCCCCTAAAGGTTTTTTTTAATTAGCCCTTAGATAAGTCTCCTAATTTCTCTGAAGCTTCTCTTTCTATAGAATAAGGGGCTTTGACTAGATGATTTTCCAGCGTTGACTCTGATCAAGTGACCTTTAAAAATGTTTTCTGGAAACAAGACAATTGATATTCTTGCAAATGGACATTTTTCCCCCCTAGTTTGCTCTTCCCAGAATGCCTCACCCCAAAATGATGCATTATATATGTCTGGAAGGGGCTGAGTGAGTAGAGCAATATTTTCATGATCTCAATTCTGATAATATTTTATTCTTCGCCCACTACTAGAGACTATGAAAAGTACAATGTCTTTTAGAATATTTTAATGCATTATATGCTGCTTGCATAATGCATTTATTGAAAGCATAATGATAGTACGTACAGTAGTATGAATTTTTGGAAGATAGAGACAGCAAATTATCTCTGCATCTGAGTTGTCAATTTGCTTTTATACAAAATAATTACCTGCTTGAGAAGTATTCATATGTAATAAAAGCCTGAGAAAGGTTTGGAAGGATCTGAATGAATCCTGAGGTTAGAGATTGTTGGTAACATAATTTTATCCTTTTCCTGATAGCATTGAGGCATTAAGCTGATACTGGAAAAAAGCTTCCTTGCATAACCCAGGATTCCATGTGGAACAGTAGTATTAAGAAGTGTTTTCAGTTTTGTGTTTGGTTTATCAAGAAGGTTTTGAACATTGATATGTACTTTTTCTTCATATATTGATCTTGAATGTAGCAGTGTGTTTAAAATACTTTATTCACTTAATCTTTAAAATGTTATTGACTTCTGATTTAGTCTTTGGAGGGTTGATTATACACATTCTAAAACTGGTTATATTCATTTTAAAAATCCATTGGGAAAAAAACAATCCTTGTAACAGACACGTTAGTCAAGCAAAACAAATTTTCACAATGGCCATGTCAAAATATATATGCTTCATTTATGTATTCTGAGTCCATTGTGCACCTGGCAGGAGCTCAGTAAGTTGGTTTCTTTGGAGTCCTGGGACAAAATAGTTTATGATAATTTTCATTTATTATGAATTCTTTTTAATTTTCGATAACGGCAGATTGGGTTTCCCCTTTTTTGTTGAGATGAAGTAATGATTTATATATATTTTTTTAACTGCTAAATTTATTGCTCAATGGTTTCTGTGTTTTCAAGTTTTTCTCTTTGGTTTGCAAAATTTCTGTTTCTGTGTTTGGGATTTTTTTGATTTTTTGGTTTTCTTATTTTTAAAACTTGAATGCTCATTTCATTCACATGTTCTTTTTCTTGTTGAAGAAAGTGTTTAAAAGTTATACATTTTCCCCTGAGATTTCTTTGGTTAAGTCTCAAAAATTTTGGTTATTTTGTTCTTGTCATTTTCTTTAATGCAATTATCTGTTGCATCTTTGATTTGCTCTATGAACTACCAGTTTGTTATGATTAGTTACTTTAAGTTTGAATCCATTTTCCAGAGGTTCTTTGAATATAATTGTTATTGCATTATAATCAGTATAAGAAATATTTAATATTTCTTTTGTTTTTTGAGGCATATGGTTATTTTTTTGTAAAGGTGACAGTACACTACCAAGAATTAGTGTATTGCTTTCTATTTGGTAATTGGCAGAGATCTATCATGTATAACTTTTCTGAAATTCTATTTAGGTTCTTCTTCTGAAAACTCCCTGTTTATATCCTTTGACCATTTGTCAATTGGGCAGTGGTTCTCGTTTTTATAAATTTGGTTCAGTTCCGTGTAGAAACTTGCTGTAAAATTTTTTAAATATTCATTGTCTCTGGTACTTTTTAGCAAAATGTCTGTTTTTGCTTTTGCTTTGTCTAAGATCATGATTGTTACCCCTGCCTTTTTTTAGTTTAGCTAAAACATATTTGATTATGTTCCAGCCCTTTATTTTAACTCTATGTGTATCTTTCTGTTTTTCAAGTGTATCTCTTGTAAACAACATTGTTAGATTCTGGTTTCTTATCTGTTCTGCTATCTGCTTTTTTTTTTATGGGTGAGCTCATCCCATTCATGTTTACAGTTATAATTACTAACTTTGCTTTTCCTTCCGTCCCAGAGTTAGCCTGAAGCTAGTGATTTTCTGTAATTGTGGGGTTATGCCCGTTGTTAAGGCTGGAGGCAGACCATTATTCTCTAAAACTTTATTCATCCAAGAGGTGGGTTTTTTTTTTCCCCTTTTATGTGTGCCACCTTAGAGAAGAAATTGATCAGTGTCAAGTAGCAAGACAGGAATTATATGTTATAGGTAGCAGGCAAAATACCTTACATGAACTGTCTATCTTTTGTTATGCCCTTGTGAACTAAAACATGAACAAATGTACTTCTCCTTAGATAAGAAACAATTTTATTTACAAAAATCATCAGCCAACCTTTTGAATTGTTGAATGTTAGATGTCATATAAGTATTTTTTTCCTTTGCCTAAAACAGAATTTTTTGACTGGACCAGGTCAACTTAGAATAAATATGAATATTATATGTGTCTAGCAGCATTCTTTATTCCTTTTTTTTTTTTTAATTTTAGGGTCTATGAAAGAATAGCTATTAGAGAAACAGTTTAACCTGGTTTTAACCTTGGTAATTTATAATTAATAATGAACAGTGGTTCCTAGTTCATGGTGTTTTTTTTCCTCCTTTAATGGGTAAGATTCTTATTACAAGTCCCATTCCTTTTCCTTATCTTAGTGTGTAAATGTGCCTTTTTGGGGAGTTTGAAAGAGACTGTATCTCCTTATCTTATCCAGGCTGGAAATGTGACGGCCACTCATTAACCTGCTCTGTTTTTTCTGACCTGGTCCACTTCATCCTTCATTAGTCAGCTTCATGGCTCTTGACTCCTGGGGAGTCATCATGGAGCTGGGCCTAATGTGGATACCCAGTTGGCTTTAGCTTTACTGTCTTTCACAACTCCGAAACTCAACTGACTCATCAGTCCCAGCTTTTGTAGCATTAAGGACTACAGGCATGCAGTTAAGTAGCTCTACCAGGTTCTTCCGTGATGGAAAGGCTTCAGAAATTATCCTAACAGCACACCAAGTTTCTGAGGATCAGCCTCATGAAATTCCAAGAGGCTCGTCACTGATAGGTTCTTCATTTGGTGATGGATTCTTTGACCTTGGAAACCTTTCCAACAAACAAACAAACAAACAAACAAACAAATAGAACCGTTCCTCAGTCCTGTGTTGTGTTTACAAAGAGCTTTGTAATACTATTCCAGTTAAATCAATAAACACTTTCTAGTACAAAGATGGGAAGAGATGAGGGTGGTGAAAAATGTATTTGAAATCGTGAGCGAGGAATAAGAAATGAGATAGAATTGGAGATGACACAGAAACCTTTTCTCAGTATCTTGAGTTCTTTCTCTGAGAAAGATCAGTACGTGCTGGACCATGCAGACAC
Source organism: Pseudochirops corinnae (assembly GCA_028646515.1). Taxonomy (NCBI): domain Eukaryota; kingdom Metazoa; phylum Chordata; class Mammalia; order Diprotodontia; family Pseudocheiridae; genus Pseudochirops; species Pseudochirops corinnae. The sequence goes on from CM053585.1 coordinate 365,038,779, forward strand.
TAAGTAACAGTGAAATGACATCGACTGTCGATATTTGAATCATTCTTGAATTAGATGTCTGCATATAATCAGACCACTGATTTGTCAGAGAAAAGATGAAAAACAAAAACCTAGAAAGGGCATGGGACTTAGTGGACATAGATTCAAATCCCAATCCTGTCATTGTCTTTGTGATCTTGGGCAAGGCACTGAACTTCTCTGGGCCTCAGTTTCTTCATTTGTAAAATGAAGGGGTTGCATTCAGTCTGTATGGTCCCTTCCAGTTCTAAATCTATCATCCCAAAGGAAAAAAGTGAGGAAAAGAGATTTGAAACAACTTAAGACTTGACATTTGAGTTACTGATAATGAAAAATGTGCAATGGATAAAGGAAAGGACATTAATATGAATTATGATGATTTCAAAGAAACATCTCAGTTGTCAGAGATGTCTCTAAATTCACCATTCTTCAGGTTCAGGTGCTATGTTTGGATGAAATGAGGCATTTGAAAGTCATTGAACAGTTAACAAAATAAAAATTTACTTTGCCCTAACACAGTAAGATTATACAACAAGCATATAGTGCCATTTAACTTATCTAGACACATACTACCTCCCCATCATCTCCACATAGAGATGCAGCTTACTATAGAGAAATCATGTCCCTGACCAAAATTAGGTTCTATAGACACAATGATCCCATGACTTCCAGGTTCCACAGTTGTAAGATCCATTAACACTCTGATCCCTCCAGAAACTGCAATAGGGAATTCCTACAGTAGTTTTTGAGGGTTGGATTTAAAGGACTTGGTTAGAGTTGTCACAGAATACAAGAGGCAATTGGTGGATTCTTTCACTTTCTATTTTACCCTCTGGTTCTAGACCAGTGGTTCTCAACCTTCCTAATGCCACAACCCTTTCATACAGTTCCTCATCTTGTGGTGACCCCCCAACCATAAAATTATTTTCGTTGCTGCTTTGTAACTGTAATTTTGCTACTGTTATGAATCTATCCGATATGCAAGATGTATTTTCATTGTTACAAATTGAACATAACCCACAGGTTGAGAACCGCTGTTCTAGACTGTGAGGCAGTTTTCTTTGATAATTTCTTGAAAGATGATGTCTAGGCTCTTTTTTTGATCATGGCTTTCAGGTAGTCCAATAATTTTAAAATTATTTCTCCTGGATCTGTTTTCCAGATCAATGATTTTTCCAATGAGATATTTCACTTTTTTTGTCTTCTATTTTTCCATTCTTTTGGTTTTGTTTATTATTTATAAGATGTTGATTTTCTCATAAAGTCGTTAGCTTCCAATTTTAAAAGAATTATTTTCTTCAGTGAGTTTGTCGGAACTGTGAGGAGGACTCGCTCTCTACAGCTGCCACAAGCTTTGCCACTCCAGTGCTCCTCACTCCAGGACCACCACCCAAGACTGCAACCCATATCCAAGCAGGGTTTTTATATGGGCAAGAGAATCCTGCCTCAGTGCCAACAAAGAGATCCCTGCAGTTGCCCTATGATCAGTTGCTTGTTCCTACCCCCACCTCTATCTGTGGGCCTGGAGCTCTGGAAGCAGCTGCTGCTGCTGCCACTGCCTCTACCTCTGCCACCCCAAGACTAGGGCTAGACCTTGCTCTTCTCCCACCCAGGTCCAACAGAGTTTCTCTGCTGACCTTCTGCTTTGTCTTTGGCATTTGTGGGTTGAGACGTCTGGAAACTGCCACAGCTGCCAGTGATTCAGTCCCCTGAGGTCTGCTCTGGCTGGTCTGTGCCAGTGGCCAACGCAGGACTGTGCTCCGTCCCCAGTCTGGTGCAATAGACCCCTCCTGTCTGCCTTCCAGGCTGTCTTCAGCTGGAGGTGTGTTTCACTCTGTCATTTTGTGGGTTCTGTAGCTCTAGAATTTGTTTAGTTATTTTTTACAGGTATTAGAGGTGACTGGGAAGTGACCTCAAGTTGCTTTTACTCTGCCATCTTGGTCCCACCCCCAAGCTATTACCCTTTTAGGGGAGAAAAGAATAGGTACAAATTACAGTGAAAGTGGTATTAGCCGTGCTTAATTAGGGCTGCTGTATAAATGTCACAGGTAACCTTTAATAAACCTTCAAACTTTTATTTAAACAAAAATATACGTGTAACCCTGGTTATCAAGGCAGTATATGTTGAAGGCCATGGTGACTTGCGTGCTTTTCAGAAATCCACCAAATCATAGGAGTCGCAAATACTCAAATGACTTTTTATGCCTTTAAGTGACCAGGAAATTTGTGTCAGGTAAACCAACTGGGCTCCTCAGACAGCTTGGGCTCCTCTTTTTTTTAAAGCTGTTTCTTTTAAGACAAAGAGAAATTATCCCAGAGTTTGTTTTGTTGTTTTTGTTTGTTTGGAAGGGGAAGGTGGTGCAGAAGCTGCATCAAGGAAAGACTGGTAAATATGTCTTGTCACCAATATGAAGCACCATAGCAAGGAAACCAAAAAATCTCCAGAATGTCCTTCATTAATAGACATTTGTCTCATTACTTGCCAAGCAAAAAGATATGACAGTTAAAGGCAAAACAAAGATCATAAACTTGTTAGTAAAAATCTTACAAGGACCACTCTTAAATAGTTTTTGAAGCAGAGAAGGATAAAAAGTTTTTAAAAAATATGGCTAGAGGCCCAGCTAAAGAAAGTCATTTGAAGGACATTCGAAGATGAAAATGGAAGGATGCCGACAACAGCAGGAAAGAAAAAATGAAAAAGATCTTCAGAGACTTTTATTACAAACTTCACCATCAGGGATGGCAAGGCTTGGACTTTAACATCATGATGGTACTGTGTGTTCTTATAGAGGAAAAGACTCAGAAGAGCTCAAATACAGGAAAGCAACCAAATTACACACAGTTGTACGTGGAGGAGCAACACAATTGTGAGTGTTAAGGTATCTGAAGGGGAAGATACCAAAGGTTCAGAAAAAGTTTTGTTTCTAGACATTATTACTCCCCTCCTCCCCGCCAAAAAGGCAACCAGGAGAACACCAACTAATGACAGAATCCAGGTAGAAGAGGTATTTATTATGGAGGATGAAAGCTCTCTAGATGCTTTTATCTGTAAATGACATTGTACATTAAGTCCTGGAACATTATAGAGTATTCTCAGTTTAGAAAATTTTAGCATTACCATTCACATAGGAAAAGCCAAATGTATTAAGAATGTTTATTGCTGAAAAAACAATGTGCAGTTAGATGGACAACCTCTAGAGTTTCTCCATCTATCTATATTTATTTATGTCTCTATTTATCCAACTGTAGATATATCTGGGACGAGCAAATGGACAAATTGGACCTGCCTGCAGTTTTTTCTCTGTTGCTTATAAATGCGTCCAGGTCTCCTTAAGAATCCTTCACTAGATCCTAACACCCTTTTAAGTTTTTTTACTGTTTCTCCTCCTTTTCACAACCTAAAAAAGGAATCCTGTTCTTGATGTCTCTACTCCCACTTCTCAGGCCTGCAAAGATTTGAGACTGCAGTCTGACTTCTTCTTGTATCACTTAATGAAACTGATATCTTTGAAGTTATCAACATGTTTTAATTGCAAATCTAATGATCTCAGTTCTCATTCTTCTTGACCTCTTCATAGCATTTTATACTGTTAACCTCTCATCTTAGTTACTGTCTCCTCTTTAGGTTTTTATGAAAACATTCTCTATAGGTTCTCTTGTCCCCTCTCCTTTGCTTGGTCAGCATCTATATAACACCTCTTATCTGTCAGTGTATCCAAAGATCCTGTCCTTGATCTCTTCTCTCTGTATTCTCTATTGGTGACCATATCAGTTCATAAAGTAGACCAGGGCTAATTAAGTCATTTTTGAGATTGTAACAAAATGAAACACATGTAGTCCATCTAACAGTTCAAAAAAGATTCGCTTAGCTATAGCAGAGAAAGAAAATTCAGAGCAGGGAATAGATACTCATTTGAGGGTACAGCACTGATTCAATTGAGGGTACGCCATTGATTCAGTTGAGCACAGCATCCTTGCCTCTGTGTTGCCTGTGATCATTTGCTGGTCTACCCTCAGGGTTCGGCTGCAACTACTCATGGTTGACTAGGTGACTGGGAAGTGACTAGGAAGTCATGTCAGTATTCCCTGGGCCTTAGTCTCCTGAGCCAACCAAATCTCAAGGATGGTTTTAATAACTTCTGAACACAGCAAGGCTTTGGGGATCCTTATCCCAATCCCTCACTTGTAAGTCAGATGCCTAGAGTGCACCTGGCTACATCTGCCCCTCAGAATTCTGGGGCTACCCTAGAGGGATTTGGGGGTTAGCCTTCTAATGTTAATAGCTTGAACCACCATTCTGATGTTTTTTCTCCAGTATTATAAAAAAATATTTTTTTTACATAATTGTTTACTGAAAGATAGAGCAGGTACCAAAGTACAGTAACATCTCCATGAAGTATCTCTTCTACATCTTAGTTCTCAGGGATAGTGGGCTTAAATTCAGATCAGCTGCTGCAAACGTTTGTTCCTTCCAAATTCATTTCTGAATATGTCATGGTTGATGGATAAAGTTGCTGCTAAGACACAGCATCTTGTTAGTGGGCTATTAAACTGTTGGTCTGGTTCAAGTTGGTTGCTTCTTAGGGTTGTCTCCTGCCTGGGCTCAGCTTCTGGGTATACAGTGGCTCATTTGACCTTTCGAGATCTCAGAAGACCCAAAGACACGTATATGGACAATATAGCCCCATCCCTGACACAGGCTTGCTTAGCTGCCCTGAAGGAGGAAAGAGTGTCCCCTTACCAATCCTTTGGAACTTAATACAGCAGGAAGGAAAGAAGACATTTTAAATTCTGTAGAGACCTCGTGTGTATGTGCTCTCAATTCTAGCTCAGCAGCTAAGTAGACAGTCTTTTTTCACCAGGTGGTAAGTAGACAGTATACCCAAGTATGCTCTGAAGTAGAGACCAGGCCTTCTCTGCTATTCTATGTTTTCATGCACTTCTAGAAACTGGATCACCTAAAATGCATGCTCCCAGAACAGGTTGTCATTGACCAATCTCCCCCCACCCCACCCCGCCCCTTGCCCATCTCCATTTACATCAGCCCACGTGACAAAGGACACTAGTAGTTATTTCTCCTTGCACAGCACATATAGATTTGGATATCCCTGTGCAAATGGCTCTCAGTTCTTTCTGTCCAGCTCCTGGACTCTTCTACTGAGCTGTAGACCTGCATCACCAGCTGCCTATTGGACAGTTCAAACCAGATATTCTTTAGGCATCTCAAATTCAACAAGCCCCAAACAAATCATTATCCTTCCCTCCCAATCCACACTTCCAAACTTCCTTATTCTTGTCAAGGGTATTACCAACTTTTTAGTCACCCAAATTTGCAGCTTTACACCATTTTCAGTTCTTCACCCCACATACATAATCAGTTGCCAATCTTATAATTTCTGTCTTCACAACATCACTCTAATCTGTTCCCCTATCTCTGCTCTCTTGGCTTTCATCACCTTTTGTGTGGACTATTGTGGTGGTCCTTATATGGGCAATTGGGTTATGCAGTGGTCTCCTAATTGAGCTCCATCAATCCAGCTTCACCCCTCACCAGTCTATTTTCCAGCCTAAGTGATTTTTCTCAGATGTGAATTTGAACTTATCATTACATTATTCAATAAACTTCAATGACTTCCTCTTATTTTTAGGATCAAATATAAATGTCTTTGCATTTAAAGCTCTTTCACAGCCTAGTTCCAACCTACCTTTCCAGGCTTCTTATACACCATTCCCTTTTATGCATTAGAGAACTTAGCCAAACTGGCCTTCTTGCTATTTTATACATGACATAACATCATGTTTTCTCTTTACTGTTAGAATCTCTAGTATTAGAATCCCTTTACTGTTAGAATCTCTAGCTTCTTTCAAAGCTATGTTCAAGTGCTATATCACACAGGAAGCCTTTCATGATTAGCATCCGCTGATACTGCTTCTTCCTCATTACCTTTTATGTATTTTGCATATGTTTTGTCTATACCTACACATGTACATATTATCTGCATTAGAAAATCTAAGTTCTGCAAAGGCAAAGACTGTTTCATTTTTGTTTCCCTATTGCCTAACACCTGGTAAGCACACAATAAATGCTTGTTAATTAATTGATTAGGACTAGAATTTAAAAAGAAGAGCGTAGACTTTGTCTTCCCCAGAAACAAAGGTCTATCTCCTTTAATGCCAGTATTCTGCAGGTAGTACTGATTAGCCTCAAGATAAGGAACACTGTAGTCTTCTAGAGATTGAACATGATTATCCCACAGAGGGAGGTGGAGAGATTGTGGTGGTTGAGTAGATTGCAGCATATAAAAAAAAAAACTTTGAAGAAATACTTAGAGTAAAAGATGTCATTGGGGAAATGTATGATTGAAAATATGGGCTGATGTATTTGATTGCTTGTTCTTCCAGTGGGGGTGGGTGACGAGAGGAAGAGAAAGAATCAAGAATGTAAAGTTCTATAATCAAATGTTAAAAATATATATGTATATATTATTATTATTATTATTATTATCATCATCATCATTAACTACATCCAACTGGGACTTGAGGTACACAGGCACTGTGGTTGGGAGATCCATCCTGCCCTACCGGAAAGTCAGAGGGGTGAGGGGGGAAGACAGGAGAGATTAGATTGGGGGAGGGATCATACAAGGGGATGGCTGTTTTGGGGTGGTGGGTAGGGGAAAGATGGGGAGAAAATTTGTAACTCAAAATTCCGTGGAAATGAATGACGTAAACTAAAATAAAATTTTATA
>CM053585.1:365052606-365078010 GCA_028646515.1 Pseudochirops corinnae
TCTGCAGGCCGTGGGCGGGAAGCTACAGTGCGGAGGTGGGTGCAAAACCTCTGCCTTTCACTTTTCCGCTCTGGAGGCCTTTCGGCCGGACTGCTTATCTCCCCCTTTCGCAATCCCCACTCACAGCTGCTGCTAATCCGCTCACCTGAGGCTCCTCTGCTCCTCCAGTGCACCAGCCCCCGGGGCACAGCCACGGCTTCAGGCCAGGCTGGTTTCGGTTCACAGTGCTGATATGGTTCCTCGTAGCCGAGCTGACTTTAGTGGGAAGTATCTTTGTGTGCGTTTTGGAGTTCTAGGATTGGTTTAGAGTCCTATTTTATGGGTGTTTTGGGGTGGCTATGTGAGAGCTGCGATATGTTGCTGCTGCTACGCCGCCATCTTGGCTCCGCCCCTCCTTCTTGTTAGCTTTCTATGTGAAAATGAGACCATAGGTCTTAAAGAAAATCAGAAAAAATTCTACAGTGTTGAAACATTCAGTTTTATCAAAACAAGAGTTATTTCTTTATCAAATTATAATATAATCTGAGATGTCAGAATCATTGCATGTTTTGAAAAATGTTTTTAAATCTGGAAATAAGGAGTAGGCATTTGTTAGAATGATGGAAGCAGGGTACCCATGGAAGAAAAATAAGAGCTCGTACTTACAGGTCTTGAGATCTCCTTTGAGACAGGTAATGGAACAGGAAAGATGAATTTTAAAAAAAAGTTCTCTTTCTTTGCCCCTGGAATTGTCTGTCCTCTTGCCCAGCAGGAGTTAGGTAATGTTGGGAGTAATTTCTATACAAAGTAAAAAGTGTTTTGATTGTATATAGTTCCTTACTAAAACTTTTCTTGAATATGCATATATACTAACTTAATTTTATGTTTTTAAAATTATTGCAAATTGGATTAATCTGTTCATAAGAAGAAAATGACAGTGTATTTAATAAGTTATTAGAGATCTGTTTCTTATTATTCATTCAACATTTGAGCATCTGCTATTATTTTTATAGTATGACTATACATCCAATTCTTTTGTGTTGGGTGAGGGTGAATGTCCTTTAAATGTCAACTTTCTTATTTCATACTTTATTTTCTTATTAAAAAACAGTATAATTTTTTTTTTTTTTTTTTTACAAAAAACTGGTTTCATTTTGGAAGAAATCTGTTTTTTTCAGGAATAATAGAAATGACCAAAAAAACCCTGACTTCTCTTTTGTGATAGTATTTTCCATATGAAATGTTGCTCTTTTTTTTTTTCAGCATTTGGCTTTTCTTTCGTCATCATTAATTCAGTTTTCTTTTGTCAGGTATAATAGAAGAATTAGGCAAGATATTTTTCCTCCTGCAAGTAGAAAAGTGCCATATGCATTATTTCCCAGCAGAAAAATCTTGTATATTTAGTGGTTTCCTTTTTAAATTAAGCACCCCACTTCTTCACATTTTATTTAGCATTTTATGAATATTAGTTGTTGAGAGATCCTGTCAGCAGCATTGAATGTTTAAAAAAATTTTATTTATACCCCTCATTGTAATTTCATAATCATTTCCAAATATATTCTTCCTTTTTCCCTTATGCAGTAAGCCCTCTAATAAAAATTAAAAAAGAAAGAGGAAGAAAAACGCAGTCAGCAAAACCAACTAGCATATCAATTGTATTTGACAGTATATGAAATAGTTTGTCTTCCTTTGTATTGAAAGGAAGGAGATTCTTTTTTTCACTTCTTTTCTGGGTCCATATATAAAATTTATAGCATTCAGTTTTGTTTTATTTTTTTCCATTTACATTGTTGTCATTGTGTATATTATTTGTCTCATTCTTCTTACTTCATTCAGTATTAGCTCATATAAGCCTTCTCATGTATCACTAAATTCTTCATTATTTGTCAAGGTGCAGTGATGTTCTGTCCTGTTTGTATACCATGGTTTGCTTACCCATTCCTCAGATGATAATAAGCATGCACTTTGTTTCTGATTCTTTGCTACCACAGAAAAGGAGAAGCACTGAGCATTGATCCATTATTTTCTGGATGGGTAAATTGTAAGCAGTAGCTATGGGGAAAGCTCTTTAGGTTGCTTTACTACTGATCCAGACAGTGAGATAGGTTCCTCCAGGATTTTACTCCAATGTTTATTTTCCATGTCTGACTAGGTCAGTTTTATTAGAATATTTATTTGCACATTATTAGCGAGAAATGAATAGGAATTATATACCTACCATAGTATAAACTTTAGCTTTTTTAAAACCGTAATCATACTTGAGGTTCTGAGCTAAAGGGACATGGGGTGGGAAGAAAAAAAAAGGATCAGAGATAGTTATAGAACAAACAAGTCTATACATATAAATGATTTCACTGCAGTATTTTAGAACTACAAAGTATGTTATACCCTAATACTTTAAAGACACAATTATCTCAACTGGATGTATTTTCTCTCTCCATTGCTGCAAGGTATTCCTTTTCATCCTTTGTGGCTTCAAAAAAAAAAAAAAAGATCCTACTTGTCTGCTAGAGGCTTTCCTGTAGATCTTTTAATGTTTTTGTGGGTACCAGTGCCCAGTGGCCCATTTTTTTTTCTGAACATATCTTTCCTGAATGATATTCCTTACTCCATATACTGAATTTAAGTCATAATTTTTAATTTGCCACACTTTTATGCTCACTTTGTATTTCCCTATTGCTCTTTGAGTCACCAACAATTTCAATTCATCAAAGATTATGCCATCCATTATTGGTAATTTTATAGCCTCACTGAGAGAATGCTCGTGTTAAAAGACATTTTTTTGTATGTGTATCAGAGAGCAGCTCAAGATCATTTAAAAACATTGCATGATTTCCCAAATGGAACCCAGCCTACTTTCTTCCTCCTATTTAATTCTCGGCTTGCCCCATCTTCACTGCCCCTCCAGGATATATGTGGTGATGGACTAACTCATTGGAAAGAGTATGATAAATATATAAAATATTATAATTTAATCTACCAATTTATATAATTAATGTTATAAGCTTGTCCACTGTAGCAGCAAGCACCTAGCATACCCAGGATGGATGGATGGTTGCTAGCACATGTTCTTTGATCTGCTTTTCTAAAGAAAAGCAATTCAAAAAGGGTTAACAATCTTACTTTAATCAAACATATGTCATTTACCTAGTTCAGGAGAAAAAGTCAGCAACCTGAACTTCAGAAAGTATAAACAGAAATTATAAACAGACAAGAAATACAGACAGAGGAAATAACACAATTCAGCAGACCAACAGACAGGGCTTCTTCTAGCTGTCTGACCATTACAGCTATACAGTTAGTTACCAGAGAGAAAAGCACCAACATCTGGGTTTTCAAAGCTGGGGGGCTCAACAGCTACCCAGAGTCTCATCTGACCAAATCACACAACTCTTCCCAAAGTGGTCCCCAAAGCAAAACTTCACCTCAGAGGTATATATATATATAGCCTTCTCCGGGGTCAGAGAACTTCACAGCCTTTGCGACCCACTGCCTAATTACAGAATAACAAGGTGTGGGCCTTCCTGAAAAACAAGCCTCCCCTAAGCAAGTTTCTCCTGTGGGATCTGTGCCACCCTTCAGCAAACTTCTCCCACCATAGACTCCATGTGACCACATTCAGCCCCTTCAGGGAAGAGTATATTTTCAGATCAGGGAAGGTCCTCAAATTCACTTAGGCTTATTAAAGGGTAGGAAAGATGTTCAGATTCCCATTATATCCACCCATATATATAAGTAAGAATTTACTTTGTTGCATCAGGTTCTTTTAGAAATATCAGAGGTACAATTATTTTAGCATTAGCTAAATAGATCTTAGATAAAATATCTACAAGTAGTTTGGGTTACCTATCCCATTTACATGATGACATTCTGAGATGTATTTTTATGTCTGCAGTAGATTTATGAATCCAAGATAACACAGGTCACTGAAGATTTGAATATTTTTTTGTTTTTTTAGTGGTGTTTTCTGTTGCAAAATAATTTAAATCTAAGTAGTTTTGCTTTTAAAAAATCTGTCTCACCTTAATAGTCAAATAATAAATAATCTCAAACAACTTAATCTTTCTATTCCTCCAGACTTTAAAATTTCCACTGGTATATAGCTTTATAAAACTAAGGCAAATACTTTGAAATTGATTCTTGCATAGATTGGGGAGTGACTAAGTTCATTCAGAAAGCCTGCATCAGGGGTGGGGAACTTGCAGCCTTGAGGCCACATGTGGCCCTCTAGAACTTCAAGTGTGGCCCTTTGACTGAATCCAAACAAACAGATCTAAAGATTTGTTCTGTGAAGTTTGGAAGCCACAAGGTGGCCTCAAGGCCTCAGGTTCCTCACCCCTCCACTCCTGGTCCGGGTCATAATTTTTAAAAATACAAATATACAAATCTGTTCTTATTAACCCAAGCATAAGTAGCTTTCCAGAGGACTGCAGCTGTGAATAGCTTTAAGGTTCTGATGACATAGTATAGTGAACTCTATTTATTCAGCAGTAAACTAAAGCAAAACATTCACAGAAACCAAAGTACAGCATTCACAATGATATAACATAACAACTTATAACTAAAGTGGCCACATAGTTTTAAACAAAAGATATCATTCAGGATATCATTCAGGTCTCCCACCCCTAGGTCACATTGTCTTAATCTCTCAGTCAGAAAGCCTTCTTTCTTCTTTTTTGGAGACTAGCTTCCAGTCATCCTTAACTCAGTCATCCTTAAGGGGTACAAAACCCCTAGGTCACAGTAAATCATGATCTTGTCAATTAGCACTAAGTACCCAAGGAGAGGTCCTTTCATCTTGGCTCAAGGCTGGCTCCCAAATTCCATGGTTCCTTTTCCATGGTCCCAGCTCTTGCCTGAATTCACCCAGCCATCACCTGTATTCATAGGCAGGCAGCTCTCAGCAACTCATCCAGTTCCCATTCCATATTGAAGCTCACAGTGACCTTCAAAGTCCTTTGCAGTTTCTGTTTCTGGGAAGACAAAGTTTAACAGAGCCAAAACAACATTCATACACATTAGTGGCACCATCATCAATTCACTTTCTTCCTGTGAAATCAACACAGACCCACAAACAAGGTCTGAGAAATCAACACAAATCATCAGTATAGTCCCAGGACCTCTGAAAACATCAGTAAAACTCTCCTCCAGGACTTCAGTAAACAGACAAAAAGAAAATCCTCTTTCAGGGCTTCTGAACCATATTCTGTAACAACAGCAACATCCTCCATCAGCAGACAGATCTGACAAAGTAACATTAACAGAGACAAAGTGCTGGCTGCTGCAGCTATGCTTCTTCCCAGTTCTGCTCTGTCCCAGCTTATGCTCCTGCTTTTATATCATCAGTTCCTTCTTGTTGCATCAGCAAGTTCCTCCCACCTCCAGATCACAGAAGGGGCTTGAAAACAATTGAAGAACTAAAACAAGGTGCTAAATAATTGAAGAATAGAAATAAGGCACTAAGTACTTCTTCGCTTGAGTTACAGTTCTACATGCTGGTAGTTTGGAACACTTTTGCCCTATATAATCACATTTATTCCATTTGCTTTCTATTTAGAATAGGCATGGGGAAAGCTCAAAATGTATTACTTTGGATCGAGTGTTTTAGTGGTGGATGCCATGAATGCAAGTTTATAGTTAGTTCCAGAGTTGAAAAAGACCTCAGTGACCATTTGGTCCAACCCATACCAAACATTCATTTATTACAACATACTCAAGAAGTGGTCATCTGGCCTTTGCTTTGAACTTCAGTGAGTGATAACCTACAGCTCCAACATAACCTGTTCTACTTTTGGATAGCTTTAATTGTTAGTAAGTTTGTCTTCATATCAAGTCTAAATTAGCAACTAAAATTGCAGTTCAAAGAATGCAGAATGCTGGCTCTGGAGTTAAAGGATCTGAATTCAGACCATGCCTCTGACATTTCTACCTGTGTTTCCTTGAGCAAATCATAACCTCCCTAAACCATAGTTTACTAAATGGCCACTGAGGTCTTTTTCAACTCTGAAACTCTTCAACTGTAAACTTGCATTCATGGCCTCCACCACTAAAACACTGCACTCTATCCAAAGTAATACAGATGCATGAACTTACAACCATCCTCCCATTCAGCAGTCCTTCATATAATTGAAAGCAACTGTCATGTTCTGGCTGCTTCTTTTTTTCTCCAGACTAAGCATTCCCAGTTCCTTCAGCCATTTGTCATCTAATATGGATTCAAGGCCCTTCAATATCCTAGTTGTTCTTCTCTGGATACTCCAGATTATAAACATCCTTATTAAACAGTGGTGCCCAGAATTGAATGGGGTACTCCAGGTATGATTTGATTATGGTAAAGTACAGAGGGACCATCTTTCCTTATTTCTTAAAGCTGTGTAATACAAACCAAGACTGCATTCATTTTTTTGGCTGCTTCATTCCACTGCTGACTCATATAGAACTTGCAGCCCACTAAAAATCACCAGATCTTTTCCAGACAGACTGTCATCTTAATTTCTCCCATGGCTGTCCTTGTGAAATTTTATTTTTTAAACCTAAATTTAAATTTATCTGAATTAAATTTTATTTTATTAGACTTAACCCAGTTCTATAGCCGGTCAGGATCTTTTTGGATCCTGACTTTGTCAACCAGTATATTAACTATGTAATGAGCATAACATATGTACCTTTTATTCAAGTCATTGACAGAAATATAAGATAATGTAAGGCAAAGTATAAACAATCCACTAGAGCAGCGGTTCTCAATCTGTGGGTTATGTTCAATTTGTAACAATGAAAATACATCCTGCGTATCAGATATTTACATTACAGTTCATAACAGTAGCAAAACTACAGTTATGAAGTAGCAACAAAAATAATTTTATGGTTGGGGGCACCACAACATGAGGAACTGTATTAAAGGGTCGTGGCATTAGGAAGGTTGAGAACCACTGCACTAGAGACCTGCTAAGTTGACACTGAATGATTAGCATCTACTTTTTGAGCCTAGTTATTCAGTTCTAAATTCTGCTAGTTACAAGTTATTGATAACTTACCAATCTTGCCACATTCGAGATAGAGAAAAGTAAAGACAGCACTAAAAAGGCACAGAGGGAAACAAGAAGTCTATAAATACCACAGATCTTCAGAAAATATTAGTTAAATAGAATATATGAAAATTACCTTTGATGAAAGTCTCTTTTCTGAAAGCCAGTAGTCATGAGAATTGCATGGAATAAGTGGTGTTAGAGAACTATAGACAGAGAGCTTTTAGCCCCAAGTGAAATGACCACTGAGATTAGCTAGAATAAAAGAGGGTGAGGTTCCTTGCTTCATGTGACCCTAGTCACTGTGATTCTTCCTTTCATTCATTTGTTCAGCCGTAGTTGTTAAATTACTGCTATATATAATATAAATACAGAACTGTTTTCAGGTGTTCCTTCAGCTGATGAAAATTTAAAGTAGCAAAAGACAGTTTCTCCCCACTAACCCTTGCTTTCCTCACAGGAGCATATAGTCTGGGCTAGCAGCTGAGATACAGTACACATGAGACTTAAAATACAATGCAGGATATTATATGATTTTGCCAAAATGAGACAAATAGACACAGAATATATTCATAACAGAAAATCATTTTAGTCTGGAGAAGAAAAGATAAAAAGATAGCATAAAAAAATAGAGAGGTGTCAGACATTTGGTCAGGATTTGGAAGGGTGGGTAAGATCTGAATAGGCAAATGACATATGGAATGACATTCTACTCAAGGATAGCAGCATAAACAAAGCTTTGGAGTCAAGAATAAGCATGACATTTTAGTATACATTGAGATACCAGTTAGAGTAGAAGGTTGTTAAAGGGGGCTGATAGGAGATAAAGTTGTAGGTAGGGTGGGGTTGTGTTATAGAGGGTCTTTAATGCTAAGTTTGAAAGTTTGATTTTATCTTTGATTTTATTTAAGCATTTTTGAGTAGGGGTATGACATGAGAGAATTGGTATATTAGGAAGATGAATCAGACAGGAATGTATAGGACAAATTGTTAATTTAGTATTTTGTGTTTAGTTTTATTAATCCCTTTTTACCTTTTAGCATTTCCTTCCAAACAACTCTAAAGTAATACCTCAAATCAAATTCTGGAGTGGTAGAACCAACAAAAGGTTGGGTAAAACTATTTTCTTAGGACAACTTAGGAGGTCATCAGGAAAGGTCTATCTCATGGGGGTAGTGGTTGGGCCTGGAGCTTTGCAGGTTGCCCTCCTCTGCCATCAGTGGACCTTGGAGGCAGCTATCTGCATTGACAGCAGCAGCAGCTTTGGGAACTTTCAAGCCACTGATAGTGGGCAGGGTTGACCAACTGGTTAGAAGGAGATTGCAGGGGACTCTTCTGGGACTGGATTCAGGACCCTGTTGCATTGCTCATATGCAGTTCTAGGTCGCAGTCCCAGAGCCAAAAGGAGTGATAGCACTTGTGGCCACAGGGGAGCTGGGACCCTGATTGGGGTACCCGGGCAGAGAGGAATGCCTGTGTTCACTCGCAGGAAAGTAGGGACACTGGTCTCAATTCCAGGACAGAGGGAAACACTAGTAATTGTGGCCACAGCAGAGCACAGTCTTAGGTCACAGTCCTAGGGCCAGGAGGAGTGCTAGCACTGGTGGCTACAAGGAAACAAGGTCCCTTCCTGAGTAAAGACCATAACACAGGCCAGGAGAGCAGTGACTACACCTCTCCTTGGATCATACCACTTTGGAGGCACTGAAACTCTACAGCCCCCAGAGCTAGCTGTGAAAACAGCAATAAGAAAGTCCTAAATCTTGGGACAGTGCCTCTTCCACCTTGGCAGCAGAGCCCAACTTTAACATAAAGTTCAAAGTCAAGAAATAGGCTGGGAAAAATGAGCAAACAACAAAAAAAAGAACTTGACCACAACAAGTTATTATGGTGACAGGGAAGATCAAGACACAAACCCAGAAAACAAAGATATCAAAATAGCTATAAGCAAAATCTCAAAGAAAAATGTAAATTGGATGGACACAAGCCCAACAAGAATTCCTGTAAGAGCTTTAAAAGGATTTAAAAAATCAAATGAGAGGAAAGGAAAAATAGGGAAAAGAAATGAGAATGATAGAAGAGAATTATGAAAAGAGAATTAACAGCTTGGTAAAAGAGGCACGAAAAATACTGAAGGAAATAACACCTTAAACAACAAAAAAAAAGAATTAGGGTTGTATAGGTGGCACAGTAAATAAAGCACCAGCCCTGGAGTCAGGAGGACCTGAGTTCAAATCCATCCTCAGACACTTAACACTAACTGTGTGGCCTTGGGCAAGTCACTTAAGCCCAGTTGCCTTGCCTTACCAACCCTCCAAAAAGCAAAAAATAATAATAATAATAATTGGCCAAATAGTAAAAGAGGCTCAAAAATCCACTAAAGAAAAGAATTCCTTAAAAAGAAGAATTCACCAAGTGATGAAGTACAGAAGCTCAACGAAGAGAATAATTCCTTAAAAATTATAGTTGGGCAACTGAAAGGCAATGACTCCTGAGACATCAAGAAACAGTAAAACAACTTCAAAAGAATGAAAAAAAATAGAAGAAAATGTGAAATATCTCTGGTAAAATAGCTGACCTGGAAAATAGATTGAAGAGAGATAATTTAAGGTTTATTGGACTACCTGTAAGCCATGCTCAAAACAAGAGCCTAGAGGGGCGGCTAGGTAGTACAGTGAATAGAGCACCAGCCCTGGAGTCAGGAGGACCTGAATTCAAATGTGGCCTCAGACACTTAACACCTAATTAGCTGTGTGAAAGGAGTGGAGAGCTTGGAATATAATATTCCAGAAGGCAAAGGAGCTAGGATTACAATCAAGAATAACCTATCTAACAAAACTGAGTATAATCCTTCAGGAGGAAAAAATGGATATTTAATGAAATAGAGGACTTTGAAGTGTTCTTGAATAGAAAATTTGCCTTTCAAGTATAAGACTCAAGAGAAGCATGAAGACACAGTAAACATGAAAGAAAAATCATAAGGTAATTAATAAGCTTAAAATGTTCCATTCCATGTGGGAAGATAACTTTTATCATTATTAGGGCAGTCAGAAGGTGTATACATTGACAGAGGGCTTGGTGGTGAGTTGATTATAATGGGATAATTTAAAAAATAAAATAGAATTACATGGTGAAAAAGAAGGATGTCCTGGGAATAGGGGAAAGAGAGAGGAAGAACAGGGAAAATTATCTCACATAAAAGAAGTATGAAAGAAGAGCTTTTAAAATGGAGGGAAAGATGGGGATGTGACCAGTGCTTGAACCTTACTCTCATTGGAATTGGCTCAGAAGGGAATAACATACACATTCATTTGTGTATAGAAATCTTTCTTACCTACAGGAAAGTATGAGGGGAAGAGGCTAAGAGAAGGGAAGGGTCTGATGGAAGGGAGGGTGGATTAAGGGAAGTAGTGGTCAGAAGCAAAATAGACTTTTTAAGAAGGACAGGGTCAAAAGGATGAATGTAAATATAGTTGATGGATAATATTGAGGTAGTAACAAAGCTTATATTGAGTGGCCTTAGTCTTTATAGACAAAGGGAGATTGGATTATTTCTGAGTTGAAGGGATAATGATGGGACTCTGAGAATGGAGAAAGCTTAGAAAAATTGTTATGAGAAATATACCAGAAAATCAATTAGATGAAGAAAAGCACTACTGAATGATAAACTAGACCCACTTCATTCCATTCACTCCATTTATTGAGTGGGTTTTTTTGGTGTGATGCACCTTTCTGTAGAAGAGATATGTGTAATTTAATATCAACACTAGAAGCATTCCATTGTCTAAGGGTAGGAGTGATGATAAACTGTGGTATTTCTCTGTATTTATTCACTTAAAATTAGAACTAGTTAATAAACATTTGTTGTTGTTGTTTCAGTCGTGTCCTACTCTTTGTGGGTCCTACTTATTTGGGGTTTTCTTGGCAAAGGTACTGGAATGGTTTGCCATTTCCTTCTGCAGCTCATTTGCAGATGAAGAGACTGAAGCTAACAGGGTTAAATGACTTTCCCAGTGTCACAAAGCCAAAAAATTTCTGAGGTCAGATTTGAGCTCAGGAAGGTGAATCTTCCAGACTCCAGGGCCTGCACTCTTACCTATTGTGCCACCTAGCTGTCCCAATAAACATTTAGTGTTTACTAAATATGCCCCATGGACTGTGCTAACTGAGGATACAAAAAAAAGAATGAAACAATCTCTATTCACAAGAAGCTTTTATTCTAATGGAAGAGACAGACATACATATATACATGAATGTGCGCAGGAGTGAGAGAGATTTACTAGCTGTGTGATCTTGGGCATATCACTTAACTTATGTCTGCCTTAGTTTACTCAACTGCAAAATGGGGTTAATGAAACCTCCCAGAGTTGTTATTTTAAGTGTAACATAGATCGCCCTGGCCCCCACTGCCTAAAGGCTAGGTATGTTACATTTCACTCTTCTTCCAGGATTCTCCAATAAAATGTCCCCACCAGTGTTGTTTCTGCAGTTGTTGGTGGGAGTCCTGCTACACACTCAGTTCCATTTAGCCACCAACAGTCACATTAACTTTTATGCACAAATAATCACTTCAAAAAGTATATCATATAAATTTACTTCTTTGAACATATGAGAGATATAATTCCCCACTCAGCTCCCTGCTTCTTTGCACCACCTTAGTTTCTGGAGAGGAGAAGGGGATTACATTCATATTTTAGCTCATTTCCTATAGGACATACAGTCCCAGTTCCAAGTCCAAAACCCTAGGCACCCTGGCTTCTCTGAGCTTCTTTGCTGAGCTGGCTGCTGCACCCCACCTGCATTCCTGGCTCCCAGGTTGTCAGGGTTCAAACTCCTGGGTCAGATGGGAATGATTGCCAGCATCTGCAACTGAGAAGGACAAAAGAAACAAAACAAAGCAAAGACACCTAAGTCCATTTCTTGGAGCCTGGGTAAAAGAGCAAGAGAAGAGTCTTTCCTCTTTTACTATTTGGAATTGGGTTCACAAGATTTTGACATACATTCGTTAATTCTTTATCATTAAATCACACTAATCACATTAAGTATAACTTTTGAAAAATTGTTAATTTTTCTAAGTAGGGCCTTAGTTATAGCCCATAGCTTTTAAATGGGGTTTAAATCAGGAACTTCTCAGGGCAATGAAGCATGTTTATCTCAACATCTTGGATACATTTCCCAATCTTTTGTGATGTGTAGCATCAGGATGCAATGCTCTTTCTCTATTTGGGAATTTCTGTAATTTTAGAGCAGTTCCTTCTCTATGTCAGTTGATTAAATTGTTAGAGTTGATCATTTCTTTGGGGACAAGAGTTCCAGATCCACTGGAAATTTTAAAAATCCTTAAACATTTGTTGGGTGGATGTTTTACAGCCTGATGAAGATGCCCAGATCTTCTTATAGGTTCACTTGGACATCTGGCAGTGGTTTTGATATAACCTTGAATGAAAAAATGAGCTTCATCAGTAAAAAAAATGGCTTTTTTTCCAATCTTGAGTGCTCTAGTCTTTGTGTGTCTTGCCCATAAGAAGTTTTTTTTCTTCATAGCAACTATTATCAGCTTGAAAAAACAAACAACAACCAAAAAAGCCAGCCTGCTTTTCTTCTTGTTCTTCCAACTTTGAGAAGCTTGTGACATGCCATAAAGGAATCATTACGACTCCTCCAGCTTCCAGTCTCTCTGAAGGTCTTTGCTTGTTGTTTTTTAAATTTATTTTTAGTTTACAACATTCAGTTCCACAATCCCTTGAGTTTCAAATTTTCTCCTCCCCCCTTTCCCCCCCGCCATGGCGGCATGCAGTCAAATATAGGATCTACAAATACCTTCACATTAAACATTAGTCGGGTTGTAAAGAAGGATTATAACCAATGGAGTAAACAATGAGAAAGAGGAAACAAAACAAAACAAAAAAAGAGAGAGAGCAAGTAGTTTGCTTCAGTCTGCATTCAGACTCTAGTTCTTTCTCTGGATGTGGATATCTCTTTCCATCATGAGTCTTTTAGAGTTGTCTTATAACCTTGCATTGCTGAGAGGAACCCAGTCTATCAAAGTTAGTCACCACACATACGTTGTGTCTGTAGTTGTGTACAAATTTCTCCTGGTTCTGCTCTTCTCACTCAACATCGGTTTATATAAGTCTCTCCAGGTTATTATGAAGTCCGTCTGCTCCTCATTTCTTATAGCACAACAGTATTCCATTACATTCATATACCACAACTTGTTTAGCCATTCCTCAATTGATGGGCATCCCCTTGATTTCCAATTCTTTGCCACCACGAAAAGAGCTGCTATAAATATTTTTGTACATATGGGTCCTCCTCACACTTCTATGATCTCTTTGGGATATAACCCTAGAAGTGGTATTGTTGGGTCAAAGAGTCACTTATTTATAGTCCTTTGGGCATAGTTCCAGATTGCTCTCCAGAATGGTTGAATCAGTTTACAACTCCCCCAACAGTGCATTAGTGTTCCAGTTGTTCCATATCTTCTCCAGCATTTATCATTTTACTGTGTTGTCATCTTAGCCAATCTAGCTGGTGAGATGTGGTACCTCAAAGTTAAATGTTTTAATTTGTATTTCTCTAATCAGTAGTGATTTAGAGCATTTTATCATATGCTTATAGATATCTTTAATTTCTTCCTCTGAAAACTGCCTGTTCATATTTTTTGACCATTTATCAATTGGGGAATGACTTGTATTCTTATAGATTTGACTCAATTCTCTGTATATTTTAGAAATTAGACCTTTATCAGAGACATTGGTTGTCAAAATTCTTTCCCAATTTTCCACTTCCCTCGTAATCTTGGTTACATTGACTTCCTTTGTACAGAAACTTTTCAATTTAATGTAATCAAAATTATCCATTTTTCGTTTTATAATGATCTCTAACTCTTGTTTGGTCATAAAATCTTCCCTTCTCCATAAATCTGACAGGTAAACTATTTCTTGCTCTCCCAGATTGCTTACAGTATCAGCCTTTATACCTTGATTTTGGTATCTGAAGTAAGGTATTGGTCTGTGCCCAGTTTCTGCCATACTATATTCCAGTTTTCCTGGAGGTTTTTGTCAGATAGTGAGTTCTTATCCCAAAAACTGGGGTCTTTGGGTTTATCAAACAGTAGATTACTATAGTCATTGACTGCTGTGTCTCTTGTACTTAATCTATTCCATTGATCCACTACTCTGTTCCTCAGCCAGTACTAAGTAGTTTTGATGACTACTGTGTTATAATACAAATTAAAATCTGATGTGGCTAGGCCACCTTCCCTAGCATTTCTTTTCATTAATTCCATTGATATTCTGGACTTTTTGTCCTTCCAAATGAATTTTGTTACTGTTTTTTCTAGCTCTATAAAATAATTTGGTAGATTGATTGGTATGGCACTAAATATGTAATTTAATTTAGATAAAATTGTCATTTTTATTATATTAGCTCAACCTAGCAAAGAGCAGCTGATGTTTTTCCAATTAGTTAGATCTGACTTTATTTGTGTCAAAAGTGTTTTGTAATTGTATTCATATAGGTCCTGGGTTTGTTTTGGGAGGTAGATTCCCAAATATTTTATAATGTCTACAGTAATTTTAAGTGGAATTCCTCATTCTATCTCTTGCTGTTGGATTTCGTTAGAAATATATAGGAATGCTGAAGATTTATGTGGGTTTATTTTATATCCTGCAACTTTGCCAAATCTATTTATTGTCTCAAGTAGTTTTTTGCTTGATTCTCTAGGATTCTTTAAGTATATCATCATGTCATCTGCAAAGAGTGATAGCTTAGTCTCTTCTTTGCCTGCTTTGATTCCTTCAATTTCTTTTTCTTCTCATTGCTACTGCTAACATTTCTAGTACCAAATTGAGTAAGACATCCTTGTTTCACCCCTGATCTTATTGGAAATGTTTCTAGCTTATTTTCATTACATATAATACTTGCTGATGGTTTTAGATAGATTATTTTAAGGAAGACTCCATTTATTCCTATACTTTCTAGCGTTTTTAATAGGAATGGGTGTTGTATTTTGTCAAAAGCCTTTTCTGCATCTATGGAGATAATCATGTGGTTTCTGCTAGTTTGTTGTTGATACGATCAATTATACTGCTAGTTTTCCTAAATTAAGTGAACCATCTTTGCATTCCTGGGATAAATCCTACCTGATCAAAGTGTATTATTCTTGTGATAAGTTTCTGTAGTCTTTTTGTTATATTTTATTTAAAATTTTTGCATCTATAGTCATGAGGAAAATTGATCTATAATTTTCTTTTTCCATTTTATCTCTTCCCGATTTAAGTATCAGTACCATATTTGTGTCATAAAAAGAATTTGGTAGGACTGTCCACCTTCTCCAGTTTTCCCAAATAGTTTGTAAAGTATGGGAAGTTTGATAGAATTTGCTAGTAAATCTATCTGGCCCTGGAGATTTTTTTCCTAGGGAAATTCATTCATGGCTTATTCAATTTCTTTTTCTGAGATGGGGTTATTTAAGTAATTTAACTTCTTCAGTTAATCTAGGCAGCTTATATTTTTGTAAATATTCATCCATTTCACTAAGATTGTCAAATTTACGTGCATACAATTGGTCAAAATAATTCTTAATTATTGTTTTAATTTCCTCTTCATTGGAGGTAGATTCACCCTTCTCATTTTTGACACTCATAATTTGGTTTTCTTCTTTTTTTTTTTATCATATTGACTAAAAGTCTATCAATTTATTTTTTTCCATAAACCAGCTCTTAGTTTTATTTATTCATTCAATAGTTTTCTTAATTTCAATTTTATTAACCTCTCCTTTGGTTTTCAGTATTTCTAATTTAGTATTTAATTGAGGATTTTCAGTTTGTTCTTTTTCTAGCTTTTTCAGTTGCATGCCAAATTTATTGACCTCCATTTTCTCTATTTTATTCATGTATTCATTCAGGGATATGAAACTTCCCCTAAGAACTACTTTTGCTACATCCCACAAGTTTTGGTTTGTTGTCTCATTGTCATTCTCTTAAATGAAGTTATTGGTTTCTATAATTTATTGTTTGACCTACTCATTCTTTAGGATTAAATTATTTAGTTTCCAATTAGTTTTTAGTCTGTCTTTCCATGGCTCTTTATTACATATAATTTTTATTGCATTATGATCTGAGAAGGATGCATTTAATATTTTTGCCTTTCTGCACTCAATTGTAAGGTTTTTATGCCCTAGTACATGGTCAGTTTTTGTGTATGTGCCATGTACCACTGAGCAGAACGTATATTCCTTTTTATCCCCATTCAGTTTTCTCCAGAGGTCTGTCATATCTACCTTCTCTAAAATTCTATTCGCCTCTTTAACTTCTTTCTTGTTTATTTTGAGGTTAGATTTATCAAATTCAGAGAGGGGGAGATTGAGGTCCCCCACTAATATAGTTTTGCTATCTATTTCTTCCTCTAATTCCCTTAACTTCTCTGGGAATTTGGATGCTATTCCACTTGGTGCACATTTGTTAAGTAATGATATTGCTTCATTCTTGATGGTACCTTTTAGCAGGATATAGTTTCCTTCCTTATCTCTTTTAATTAGATCCATTTTTGTCTTTGCTTTATCTGAGATAAATTGCTACCCCTGCTTTTTTTACTTTAGTTGAAGCATTATATGTGTGTGTATATATATATACATATATCATGCTTCATAATATATTCTACTCCAACTTTTTACCTTTACTCTGTGCATATCCCCTTGTTTCAGATGTATTTCTTGTAGACAACATATTGTAGAATTATGGTTTTTAATCCGTTCTGCTTTCCACTTCCTTTTTATGGGAGAGTTCATTCCATTCCTATGCACAGTTATGATTACTGTCTGTGTCTTTCCCTCCATCCTGTTCTCTCCCCTTTGTATGCTTTTATTTCTCCCTTCTCCATTCCCGTCCTTAAGAGTTTTCCTACTGCCTCCCTCAGTAGTCCCTCCCTATGCACTTCTCTCCCTTTACCTACCCTTCCCCCTTACTACTATTTCCCTGCCTTCTAATCAACCCCCCCCCTTTTTCCCCCTTACCCCTCCTGCTGCCTGTAGGGCACAATAGATTTTTATACTTAATGGAGTATGTTATTCCCTCCTTGAACCCAAAGCCATGAGAGTAAATTTTATATAGTGCTCCTCTCCCTTCCTCCTTTCCATCTACTATAATGAGTCTTTGTGTCTTCACGTTAGAATCCTACACTTAACTGATTATGTTAATCCCTCTTTGAACCAAAACCAATGAGAGTAAAATTCATATAATGTTCATCTCCCTCCCTTCTTCCCCTCTACTGTAGAATGTTTTTATGCCTCTTTGTGTGGCATAATTTACCCTTTTCTGCTTCCTCTTTTCCTTTTCTCTCATTACAGTCCCTTTGTACCCCTTAATAAGTTTTTTAATCATCACATTAGTTCATTTTTACCCACACCCTGTATCTATGTATATCCCTTTTAAATTTTGTGAGTTATATAAATCTCAATATTGACAAGTATCAGCTTCCCATATAGGGATGTAAACAGTTTGCTCTTGATGAATCACAAGTTATGTGTGTGTGTGTGTGTGTGTGTGTGCGTGTGTGTTTTGTTTACCTTATGTCTCTCTTCAGTCTTGTATTTGGAGATCAGATTTCCCATTGAGCTCTGGCTTTTTCATCAGGAAAGTCTGGAAGTCCCTTATTTTCATTGAATGACCATCTCCTTGCCTGAAAGATTATGCTTAGGTTTGCTGGGTAGTTGATCCTTAGTTGCAATCTAAGCTCTTTTGCCTTACAAAATATCATATTCCAATCCCTCCAATCTTTTAATGGAGAAGCTGCTAGGTTTATGTGATCCTGACTGTAGTTCCACGATATTTGAATTGTTTCTTTCTGGCTGCTTGCAGTATTTTCTCCTTGACCTTATGATTCTGGAATTTGGCTACTTTATTTCTTGGAGTTTTCAGTTTGGGATCTCTTTCAGGAGTCCAGTGAATCCTTTCGATAACTCTTTTACCCTCTGATTCTAGGATCTCAGGACAGTTTTCTTTGATCATTTCTTAAAGGATGTTGTCCAGACTGTTTTTTTCATCATGGCTTTCTCATAGACCAGTAATTCTTAGATTTTTCTCTCCTGGATCTGTTCTCCAGGTCAGTTGTTTTTCCAATAAGATATTTTACATTTTCTTCCAATTTTTCCATCTTTATGTTTTGTTTGACTGATTCTTGATGTGTCATAGCGTCATTAATTCAACTGCACTGATTCTAATTTTTAGTGAATTATTTTCCTTGATTAGTTTTTGAAGCTCCTTTTCTATATGTTCAGATATCATTTTTAGGGAGGTATTTTTTCCAGTTAGACTTTGAGCCTCCCATCCCAGTTCACAAATTTTACTTTTTAAGGATTTGTTTTCTTCAGTGAGATTTTTTTTCCATTTTGGCCAATATAATTTTAAAAGAATTGGTCACTTTATCTTCTACCTCTCTAATTTGGCTTTTAAAATCTTTCTTGAGCTCTTCCAAGAATGCTTTTGGGGCTTGAGACCAGTTCCTGTTTCCTTCTGTGGTCTCAGGTGTGGATATAGAGTCAATGATGTCTCCTGAAAGTGATTCTTCTTATTCACAATGATAGGATTCAGTTGTTGTCTTTGGTTGCTTCTGGTACATTGTGATTGCCTATTTGTTGGCTTTTAAAGTGGATTTCTGCTTCTGGTGTACAGAGGGCTCTGACCCACGCTTCTCAAGCTGGGAGCTAGGGTCCTGGTTGTTGACTTTGTTTACTGTAACCTCTGGGTGTCTATACTGAGGGCAAGGCCAGGACTCTCAGTGTTTCCCCTGGGTTACCCTGAGGCTCACAGAGAGTAAGTTGTGGGGGAGGGGTGGTCTGGCCACTTCAGGTTTCTAGCTCTGTGCCCCTGGGCTAGACTGGGCAGATGTAGCAACTGGCAGCCTATGCTGCTGGTGTCTGCAGATTTCCTTGATTGTGCTAAGGCACACCTGGGCTTCTGGTTTTAGTGCTTGCTGGCTCCACCCCTCTGGGCTTCCAGATCTCCTGCTGGTTCGCTGAGATGGGACTTGCTGGGACTCCTCCTGCCCTTCACTTCAGGCTCAGCACAGCTTCAGTCACACCCTTCCTCTAGGACTCCCAAGCCTGCTGCTGCTTCTACTATTTCAGCATTTTACCCCGGGGCAATAATCTCTGGGTTTTCAGGGTCAGGGAAAGGGATTGGATCAGCTAGGGTTTACTCCACCATCTTGCCTCCTGGAAGTTCAGGTAAGTCATTTTTAAACATCCAGGCTGTGAGCTGATAGCCCCAGGAGAAGCTACTGTTGCTGCCGAAGACCCTGTGCTTTCTCTTACCAAGCTCCAGCCCTCCATCCTCTGTACAGTGGTGAGAGGTCTGCAAAGCTGGGGCTCACTCCACTGTGGTCTGGTCTCAGGCCCACACTGGTGCAGCCCACACACTCCATGTTCTCCCTGCCCAGTCCTGCGTGCACACTTTCTTGGGCTGGGAATCTGCCACACTCTGTCTCCCAGTGGATTCTGTCACTCTAAAATCTTCTCAGATTCACTTTTTGGAGGTTACTGACAAAATTCATGGAGGAGCTCAGATGAGTTCCTGCTTCCACTCCTCCATCTTGGCTCCGCCCCTCTCTTTGCCTGTTTTTTAAGGACTGATTTGCAGCAATAGTTTTCCAGTTCTTAACATTGTTTTCAACTCCACTTTACTTTGCCTTTTGGTGAGGCTGATCTTATTTCATTGAGGCCTTCAATGATCCTTTAAATGCTTGACTTTAACACACCAACAGGTACTATGATGTCTGTGTCATTGAAATGTTCTCTTGAAAAGCTATAATTTTTATTCTTTTCTCTGAAATAATCATCCATTCCTAAAAATCACAGAATTAAAAACACAGTAAAAGATAGCAATGAAACAAATACGACATGAACTAACTAGACAGCTCATTCTGGTTTTTTCAGGCTAGCATTAGCATACCAGCATACTGGCATGACTGTCACAAAATGAATTCTTATCCAAATTATTACTTGGGCTAGGTAATTGGAATAGCACCGAGTGATTATGCTCTAGAATTCTATTCCCTTTTTATTCCAGAAAATTTCTCCTCTTATCAACTGGTATTGTTTACAGTGAAAACTTAATATCACATTAGTACAAATCCTGTTGTTTTTATTAGGAAATTTTTGGTGGAAGAAGGGGAGTTTTGAAGCAATTTTTAAAAGAGGTATAGAGAGGAAGTTTGGGAATGTGAAAGGTGACAGGGCATCATAGAATCTTTTACCCTCTTACATCACTTGTTTTTATTTTTCAGAGTTTATTACCACAGTTATGTCTGACAACTTTGTGCTGGTTGCTAAAGGTATTAGTTAAGATAGAAGTTAAACATTAAGACAAAACACTCAGATTGATAATTATGTTGACATCTTTTTATTAATTTAGGTACAGCATTTTTTTAAAGTGTGTACCTGGAGATATTGTGACAAGTATCTGGAAGCAATGTTGGTAATCTAGGTTAATTATTGGTCAGTGTCAGATTATTATTACAACTTTAAAAAAAGTGAGGAATAAACAATATTTTTTAAAATTTATTTTAAAAATTTTTTTTAATCTCAGCTTAAAGGACAAGTCAGGAGTTTATTAGCTATTGAAACACACAACCTAGTTTTTATTGCACTTTGAAGCAGGATAATATGAAGGGAAGAGAAGGGAAAATAAAAGGTATTGTAAGTTTTAAGAGAAATGTCAAGGTAGTCTTTTGAGAGTCACAAATTCTGAAATTTTTCCAGACCTAAACTAGGTATTTAGTTAAAGGTGATTTAAGACTTTCTGAAGCACTTGGAAGCCTAGGGTCTGTTTTGACCTGTATCTGAGAATTAAGATTTCAGTACATAGACTGAGATGTAAAAGCAAAGAGGAGTTTTAGAGAGAGTTTCCTACTGTACCTGAAGAGAAGATTTTGAATTTTAAAAGGAGTAATTATATTTTTTAGAAGGCATACGCTCTAATGCTGATGTGGTACCTAAAGAGGCATTTATTTTCAGACTGATTTTCTAGTTTGTCATTATCTAGGTTTCATATTTTCCCACCTGCTGATCTTTTTTGCTCCTTCACTGCTTATTTCCTTTCTTATAAGGTAGATTGGGTAGAAGAATTGAAACTCTTAGTCACTTTTACTACTTGCCATTGAAAGGTTTATTATTAGAGGAGAACGGGATTAAACTCAGAAGTAAATATTTCAGGAATGATCTATGGATTTTAATTTTTCATATCGTCCTAGTCATCCATCACTACATAAGAGAGTTGGCATCTCAGGACAGTAATTGTTTAGTGCTGCAATTTTCTAATTGCATGAAATGTATTATAACATATAATAGATGTAGTAGTAATAGTAGCAGCAGCCGCAGTAGCAGCTAGTATTTATATAGCACATTAAGGTTTGCAAAGCACTTTACATAGATTAAGTCATTTGATCCCCCCAACAGCTTTGGGAGGCAGGTGCTCTTATTATCTTCATTTACAGATAAGCAAACTGTACCTCAGAAAAGTTAAGTGACTTGCCCAGAAACATCTGAAGCTGGATTTGAACTCAGGTTTTCTGGGTCACAAGTCTTGTGCTTTATCTACTGTGCCAGTTCATAAAAAATTAGTGTTTATATAGTGCTTGAAAGTTTACAAAGTATTTTACACATATTACCCCATTTGATCATCACTACAACCTTGTAAAATTGATGCTACATGCTTTTCCCCATTTTGTTAATGAGAAAACTGAGACTCACTGAGATGGTAGCTTGACCAGGTTAACAATCTAATGTATTACAGAAGTGTCCTTTGGACCCAGGCCCCTCTAGACTACAATGGCAGAACACATTCCATTGTTGTTTAGTATAAGGTTATGGCAACATTCTGAAGAACAAAATAAAACATGCTAGGTGTTTCAGGATCAATAAATGATTTGTGTTGATTTCAATAGTTAAAGATGTATGGGGTTTTTGTTGTTGTTTTTAACAACCAGTGGCTTTCCATATCTTCATTCTCTGCCTTATGGTTTATGGGATTAAGTATTTCCCTCATGAAATGGCTGATGGAATTCAGAAAAATCTGAAAGGGAAGAAAGTGAATTTTTCTTATCTCTGAGGATCATTTCATATGTGGGAGAACTAACCTCAGACTGATGAAAGATGGCACTGAGACAGAAGAGGTTGGACATTAAAATCAATACCATCGCCTCCTAGCTATTCTCTGGAGTCTATTACTGAGAAGGTTTGTAAGAGGTGGGCTGACTCTACTATCCAATCAGCAGTCACAGAGGAATTGACAGAATTAATGCTGGAACCAGCAAATCCTTTTAAACAATGAGACCCTCAAGACTTCTTAGAGGTTAAATTTCTGCAATAGAGGCTAGCAGCTTATTCTGTTGCACACACTGGAGACCTGGGGAAATCTTTTGGTGTGTCTGGTCTGAGAAGAGGGGGAGGAAGGTAGTATTTAATTGCTTGTCTGTGTCCTTAATAAAAATCCTGACCCTTCTATCATGCTATATGCTGGGAAGAAAAATCATAATTCTATCCTAGAGTTTGGAAACTTCCTGGTGTAAATTCTAGTTTAAAACCTGTCTGAAAAGGAGAGAAACAACATCCTTCAAGGTATATCCAGGGAGACATTCAAAGGAACAAGAGCAAAGAAAAAAAATAATAAATCATCAGTAAAGAATATGTGCCAAATGAGAACAAAATTAACCAAAGAGCCAAAGATCCTCAATTCCCTGTATATCTACCTTCACTGAAGATCTTTTTAAAAGCTTAGCTGTTAGTGATAGAATTATGGACATTCTTTGTTTTGGCCTAGCCATCCATATGATATATTTAGGAAAACCCATTTATAGAGACATTCTGTATGGAGATAATCTTTGCTAACAACCTACCCCATCATGAGTTCTGGTTTGGTCCTTAGCACAAGATTTATCAAAGTAATGAATTTTCTCAAATTTCAAATCTTAAAACTACTGAATATAATAATTTCGGAATGATAGAATGGTGTACCTTTGAAGAACTATGTAAGGGCAAACATCTCAGTTATACAAATATCATCTTGGTTTAAACCATTTTTTTTACATTCTGTTTTTTCCTTGCCTCTTTTTGTAGTCCCGTTATCCTGTTATTCCCCTTTTTAAAGGTTGATTCTTTTTTTTTAATAAAAAAAATTAAAACCCATGTGCAAGTCTGATGAACCACTTTTCTTCTCATGTATAAAATACTTTATTGATTTATGTTTTATTTATTGATTATTGACTATTGATTTAATACCTACCAAACTAACCTTTGTCATCTGTGCATTCTGTTGGACCACAGGTGATTGGGTGAAATAGTATAGAAAGTTCAGGACCAGATGTTGATTGAATCAGTTGAAAAGGTGCAATCTCTTGCATACAAAGATGACACTATGAATACATGTACTTTGATTTGTTTTACCATTAATTAATAATGGGTATACATTTTTAAAAGTTGTATCTCATTTTCATTGATGCCTTTGTGTTTACATCATATTAATTTACTAAGTATACTACTTTCTCTTCCTCTATTCAACAAACCACCCCTAATCTCTAACAAAGAATTTTGAAGAGGGCAAAAACCAGTTAAACAAAACTAGCCAGTACATCAAGTGTGTTATAATATATGCGGCATTCCATATCCAGCCTTCTAGTCACCCAAGTTCACGACCTTGGTGTCGTGAAGTCATCCTTGACTCTTTACTTTTCTTCACCTCACATAATAAGTCTCTTGTCAGATCTTGTCCTTTCTCCTTTCACAACAATCAACAAGCGTTTCTTACTTGCCTGTTATGTGTTGGCACTGAGGAAACAACTACAAAGAATGAAAAAAACCACTATTCTCAAAGAGCTTATGTGTTCTAATAGGGAAGACTGTAAGGACACACTTAAGTATATACTTAACAAGAAGTTATTAAGTGCTTGCTGTTATGTGCCACTGGGCTAAGTGCTATGGTTCCACCCTCTCTGCCCTCAAGGAGTTTACATTCTAACAGAGGAAATAACATGCAAAGAAACAAACAGTGTAAATAGAAGATTTCAGTGATTTTAGAGGTAAATAAGTAGCTACTGAAATTTGATTAGGATGGAGAAACACATGGTTAGACCTGTGCTTTAGAAAGATCACTTTGGCCTCTTAAGTGGAGCTTAAATTGGAGTGGTGGGGAGAGAACAAAGGCCAGAAAACTGACCAATGGGCTATTACAATATTTTAGGGGGAAGGTAATGTGAATCTATAACATGATGGTGATTCTGTGAGTGGAAAGAAGAGAACATAGATGAGAAATGTGAATACAGTGGAATTTCTGGGTGTGGACATTTTAGTAATTTTTCTTCACAATTCCAAATTGTTTTCCAGAGTGATTAGATCAGTTCATAGCTCTCAGTGTATGTATTGCTGTGTCCCTCTTTCTCAAACATTTATTGTTTCCGTTTTTTGTCATCTTTGTCAAAGGGTGTTAAGTCAAATCTTGAACTTGTATTTATTCACATTTATATTATTACTAGTGATCTGCAACAGATTTTCATATGGTTATTAACAGGGTACAGTTCTTCTTTTGAAGAATTCTTTGCGTATGTCCTAGGGCAAAGAGGTAGCTCAGTGGATAGAGTGCTGGGCCTAGAGTTAGAAAGACTTATCTTCCTGTTGTGGCAACATCTCTCTGTGTTCAAATCTCTAGACACTTACTAGCTGTGTGACCCTGGTCAAGTCATTTAACCTTTTTGCCTCAGTTTCCTATATATAAAGTGAGCTGAAGAAGGAAATGGCAAACCACTCCAGTATCTTTGCCAAAGAAAACCCCAAATGGGATCATGAAGAGTCCTTTGATTACCTTTTCATTAGGTTCTTGGTCCCAGTATATTACAAAATTAATCCTGATTAATGTTAATAATATAATAATTAATGTAAATTTCTAAGTTAATATAGAGAACAGACACTAATCAGAGATATTTTTAATAAAGATTTTTTCTCCAATCAGCACTTTTCCTCTGAACTTAATTATATTTACTTTTGTTTGTGCAAAAGCTCTTCAGTTTCATGCAATCAAGTGTCTTTTAAAAATTTTTTTTTTGTGATTGATTCTATCCTTTGTATTGTTAAGAATTATCCCCCTAATTATAGCTGTGAGAGGTACCTGATTATGATTTTTTATAAATACATTATGATGTGACTTATTATTTTCAGGTTGCATATCCATTTTGACCTTATTTTTCCCCCCCCCTGAGGTCCCTTTTGTTCTATTTATTTATTTATTTATTTATTTATTTTTAAATTTTATTATAGTTTGCATCATTCATTTCCACAAGATTTTGAGTTACATATTTTCTCCCCCTCTTTCCCCCACCCACTGCCCCAAAACAGCCATCCCAGTGTGTC
>CM053585.1:365078510-365103858 GCA_028646515.1 Pseudochirops corinnae
TTTAATCCAAGCTCCCTTGATCTCCGGAATATCATATTCCAGGCCCTTCGATCCCTTAATGTAGCAGCTGCCAGATCCTGGGTTATCCTAATTGTGTTTCCACAGTATTCAAATTGTTTCTTCTTGGCAGCTTGTAATATTGTATATATATTTCTTATAGTTTCTTATATTTATATTAATAAATACTTCTTGATTGACTTTAATTTGTATCTCTCTAATTATTAGCGACTTGAAATATTTTTTCCACATAATTATTGATAATTTTGGTTTCTTCCTTTGAAAACTATTTGGATTTTTTGAGCAACCGTTTATCTATTGAGGAATAGTTTGTGTTCTTACAAAACTGAGCCAGCTCCTCATTTATATAGCAAATGACACCTACATATCAGAGAAACTTGTTGCCAAGCTTTTTTCCCTAACTTTATCCTTTCAGTTGTAATTGCAATTTTTAAAGCTATTTTAATTGTTTGGTTTTTTTTTTTTCTTTTTGGAGTGGGGAAGGCAAGGCAGTTGGGGTTAAGTGACATGCCCAAAGTCATGCAGGTAGTAAGTGTTAAGTGTCTGAGGCTGGATTTGAACTCAGGTCCTCCTGACTCCAGGGCCGGTGCTCTAATCACTGAGCCATCTAGCTGCACTTCATTGTTTGGTTTTTGAAAAAACTCTGAGTATTGTGGGAAGATGGTGGCACGTTAGGACAGACCAAGAGGCCAGATTCCCCACAGACATCCTGGTTAAGCAGAAGGAATAATGATAAAACTGAAGGGAAACACTTATAAACTCATCCATTTTTAACACTGAGAAATCACCCCAGGGCCAAAGCCCTAAGAATGTTAATCTACTTGAACAATTTCCTTAACGATTAACAATTTCTTATTCCCCCCTCTCCTCCTTATCCCAATGACTCTGAATCCCACACTGCCTGAGTGACTCCTTATCACTTTGAAGATCAAATATGGAATCCTTCGTTTGGCTTTTAAAGTCTTTAATAACCTGGCTTCCCTCCTTCTAGTCTTATTATATATCATTCCTTCTCTCCTCTCCCCCCCCCCCCCATACTCTACTACGCAGTGACACTGGTGTCCTTGCTATTACTTGAATAAAACATTCCATCTCTAGAGTCTGCATTTTCATTGGCTACCCCCCATGCCTGGAATTGTCTCCTTCATCTTTTTTCCATGATTTGACTCCCTTCACATGCCAGCTAAAGAAAGCTCAAATTCCACCTACTACAAGAAGCCTTTCCTGAGCCCTCGTAATTACTGTAAACTCCTGGAAAGCAAGGACTCTTTTTTTTTTTTTTAATAAAGTAATTTGTTTTATTTGATAACATTGGATTTAAATTTATGCCACAAGGACGCAGGCTCCACCAACACCCACAAGGACTCTTTTTGTTTTGTTTTTATTTTCTTTGTATCCTCAGCACTGAGCATAGCACCTGATATAGGATATATGTAATAATAATATGTGTGATAATAATATAATAATAGCACTTAATAAATGCTTTTTGACTGACTGAATAACAACTGTTCAGTCTAGGACTGCACAAAAAGATAGAATGCTGCAGAAGTTCTGAGCAGAGGCAAGCCAGGGTAGGTGTGTGAGAGATGAAAGAGTTCAGAGTCTGAATCTGAGGTCAGAAAAGGTCTTTATTCTTTCTCATGAGAAAGGACTCTGCCCCTGTCGCCCACATGGTGTCTTCAGGGAGAGAGCAACAGGTAGAAGCCAGCCCATGGTTATATAATCTTCTAATGCAGAAACCCAACCCCCCCAACTGGCCTTCACTCTTATTGGTAGGGTACCTGACCCACAACCTAAGTATGGGAATCTCTCTCTGAGACAAAGGACCCGGAAACATGTGGGTGTCCAGTGAAAGCAATCTTGACCTTATTTGGCATATCTTGTGTTGAGTTGGCACTAGGGAAGGGTCTCCATTGCTCTAAGCCCCAGATTGCTGGAAGGTCAGGTGACCTAAACCTAGGCCTAGTGAACACTGAAGCCATTCTAGATTTGATTTTTCAGAAGGGGGAAACTTCACTATAAATTATCCCTCACAGGTGTAAAACAAAACAATTAAGCAGTGGGTTGTATTATAAAGTAGAGCCAGACAAATTGTCCTGCTTTATGCCAGACTCCTTTCCTGTTTTGTCTGTAGTTTTTGTGTTATAGTGAGACCTTACTCCAGTAGCTGAGTTCTTTGGGTTTATCTAGTACTATCCTTCTAGTTCTGTTACTTATGTATGTCATGTATGCAATATTTTCTCATTGACCTCTACCAGGTCATTTTGATGGTTACTCCTTTGCAGTATACTTTGAGAGCAATCACTTCTAGGTACCTTTCCTTCTCACTTTTTTTTGCTATGTTTCCATTGAGATGCTTGACCTTTTCTTCCACAATATCAAAGATGAATTTCATAATCATTTTTTTTCCTAATTCTGTAAAGTAATTCTTTTGTAATTTGATTGGTAAGCACTAAATAAGTATATTAATTTAGGTACTATTTATGTTATACTGGCTTGTCTTTCCCATGAGCAATGAAAATTTCTTCAATTATTTGGGTCTTTTTATTTCTGAAACGAGTATTTTAAAGTTGTATTTGTATAGTTCCTCTGTGTGTCTTGGTAGCCAGATTTCCAAAGTCCTCCTCCCCCCTTAACTATTTCTGTTCTAATTTTAACTGTGTTGAGTTTGTGCAAAAGCTTCAATTTTATATAATAAAAATTGTCTGTTTTATCTTCTTTGACCCCCTTTATCCCTGGTCTGGAAATGAACTTTCCCTCATCCTTAGTTGGGAAAAATATTTTCTTTCTTGCTCCTCTAATTTGTTTAAAATATGACATTTTAAATAGAAGTCATTTGGAACTTTTTGTGGAATATGGTCTTTGTTTAAACCTAATTTCTGCCAAGCTGCTTTCCAGTTCTTGGCAGTTTTTGTTGAATGATGAGTCCAGTCAAGTGTTTGGGTTTATTGAACATTACATTACTACATTCTTTTGCTTCAGTGTATTGTATGCCTAATGTTTCACTGATTTGAGTTCTCAGTTTTGTTTTTTTTTTTAACCAGTACAAAGTAGTTCTGTTGATTACTGTTCTATGGTACCTTTTGAGATCTGGTGCTGCTAACCTCCTTTCTTCCTGTCTTTTGTTCCCCCATTATTGCTCTTCTCATCAATGGGCTGCTGTTGCCTGAGTAGACACAGGAGTTGCCAGAAAACAAAATAGTGATCATGGGAATTATAAAAGCTTCATTTCTATAAAGTCTAGAGAAACTTTAAGAAATTCTAATTCATTGAAGCAAAACTTTGACTCTTATAATCCGTTTCCCATCACTGGTTCAAAGTACAGAACATGATGAGATTTGAGTGGATAAATTAAGATGTTGAATTATTAGTTGTTATTAGTTGGATTAGAATAGAATCCAAAATGGGTACTGGGTCCTTCATGTATTTTAGAAGTTATCCTAGTTGGTTTATCAGAAGAACCCTATTAATAATGAAGATCTAAGTTGTTGCTGTTTGTCCTTTGTTCTCAGAGAGGGCCAGGACATCAGGGAGGTTTCATTCAAATGGACTGAATTTAAGTGAGGGAGGGCTGTGCAAGGTCACCAGCCTCACTTTCGATTCTGAGACATCTGGGTCCAGTGGTGGGATATAGATCAGGACTACTAGAGATGGTGCTGGATGCCATGGGAGACTTTGGCCTTTTTAAACTAACCCATTCCGTGATTAAGGCTAGGAAAGAAGTGAGGCAGAGAATGGCCTCTTAGTAAAAAAAAAAAAAAAAATCAGTCTGGGAGGGAAAGACCCTCAGGGTTTCTGGCCAAAACTGAAACAATTGCTATTTACATTCACTCAGAGGCAGTCAGGGACCACTGACCAAATGGGGCTCAGCCTGGGGCCTGTTGTTGGCCAGGCAGTGAGAGCCTGAGTCAGTCGGGTTTAAGTTGTGGTCCCTAAGAAAAAAAAAAACAATTTTTCAGCATTCAAAATTTACATTCCTTTGGGCATGTGGGAAGAGGAAAAGAAAGAAAGGGAGGGAGGGAGGGAGAGAGAGAGCTGTGTTGCCCAATTGGCCAGTTCCAGCGGGTCCCCAGCAGGGCAGCTCCTATTTCTGTTCAGAGAGGTTATTGTTTGTCCTTCCTTCTCAAAGAGGAGGATGACATTAGGGAAGTGAGACCATAACATGCAAGTGATTTGGATTGAATTAGATATAAGTGAGGGAGGGCGCTATGCAAAGTAAACCCCCCCCCCCCTTCTCTTTTTGTCTTTCTCTTTCCCCCATTCACATAGGATATCATACCTGTGGATGCTCTGATTTTTTTTTTGGAGGGGGAAGGGCAGGGTAATTAGGGCTAAGTGACTTGCCCAGGGTCACACAGCTAGTAAGTGTTATGTGTCTGAGACCGGATTTGAACTCAGTTCCTCCTGACTCCAGGGCCACCCTCTTATCCTGGGGAAGAGAATAAACTCCTGTTCTTCTTCTAAGAGATCTCTATGTTTATTTTTTCACTAAATTAAGGATGAAGGGTATTTTTCATCCCAAACAACATGAAGTCTCAATAGTACTTAAAAAGTCCAATGTTATTTGACACCTTCTTAGAATCTCTGATTAATCTAGCTTATCACCCAGTTTTAGTTTGTTTCTCCCAAAACTTGACAAAAACTTTCCGGCTTACCTATTTCTTTGGTATATCACCATCCTTCATATCATATAGGCACAAAATCTTGAAATAAATTTTGATTCTTATCTCCATTTCCTAACATAGTGCTTGAGACAGAATAGGTCCTTAATACTACATGCTTATTCATCGACTGATTTGTAAGTGGTGG
This sequence comes from Pseudochirops corinnae, assembly GCA_028646515.1. Lineage (NCBI taxonomy): Eukaryota > Metazoa > Chordata > Mammalia > Diprotodontia > Pseudocheiridae > Pseudochirops > Pseudochirops corinnae. The sequence goes on from CM053585.1 coordinate 365,083,338, forward strand.
CAGAAACTGCTGCCGAATTGTCATTGGAGTTTGCAGTAGACTGCTTTTTTTTTTAAAGAAGCCATTCTTTGTCTCATTTCTTATTAAGACCTAATCACTAAAGAGGCGTTTCCTCAATCAGACTGAGACCTGTTAAAGACCTTAGCTTGAAAAGGTCAAGGTCTGCCACTGCATCTTGGGCCATCTCCAGTTGTCCTGATCTGTATCTGGCCGCTGGACCCAGATGGCTCCAGAGGTAAAAGTGAGGTTGGTGATCTATAAACTTTACCTTTACTAGGGAAACAGAAAGACCATGATGAAAATGATTGCAACTTATATACCAGCATTTGTTGCAAAGGATAAAAAGGAAGAGAGAAATAATATGAATACTTCAGTAAGATCCTTCCAATTGAATCAACATATACTTTAATACTTAGAGACTTCAATACAAAGGTTGGAATAGGCAAAAACATCAAAAGACATGTTAGAAAATATTGATGCAAAATAAGGAATGAGAGAGGCCAAAGGTTTATACACAGAAGCCTCATACCTGTACATCATCTGATGACTTTCTTTGAAGAAAGACTTAGTCAGCACTGGTCATGGTAAGCACAGAAAATCATTCTCCCACATAAAATTTGTTATTTTTTAACAGATGGGAAAAATCTCATTACTGATGTGTGGAAGTCCTGAATCAGCTGTCTATGTATAGTCAGGCCACCAACTTGTTAGAGCAAAGATTAAAAGTAGTGCAATATGGTAGGAAGAAAAGAAATTGACCCAGATTGCAATAATTGCATACAGAAATTTAACCAGTATAATAAATTACCATAGTAAGGAGACCAAATGAACCTGAAATGTATCTTAGTTAGCAAACATTTAACTTACCTGCATCAAAGGTAATACTGGTTTAGAATATAAATTCATTTGTATAACTTTGTGGAAAAGACTGGTAGAAGAGGGAGTAGTATTGCCTCATAAAATAAAAGCAATAGAAGGTAAAATTGATTTTAAAAAGCTTGATGATAGTGGTATAGTGGAAAAAGAGCATTGCTGTTAGAGTCAGAGGACTTAAGTTCAAATACTGTCTCTTTCAATACTACTTTATGTGACCTGAGTAAAATTACTTAGCTTTCTAAATCTCAGTTTATTTATCTGTAAAATGAAAGTGTTAGATTAGATTATTTCTAAGATTTTGGGGGAGTAACTTCTAATTTTTTTTATAATTTATTTAATTTTAGTTTTCAACATTTACTTCCATAGGATTTTGAGTTTTAAATTTTCTCTCCCTCCCCAAGATGGCATGCAGTCTGATAGAGGCTCTATTTATGCATTCATATTAAACATATTTTCACATTAGTCATGATGTAAAGAAGAATTAGAACTAATGGGAAGAACCATGAGAAAGAAGAAGCAAAACAAAAGAAAAGGAGAGCAAGTAGTGTGCTTCCACCTTCTCTCGATGTGGAGAGCATTTTCCATTGTGAGTCTTTTGAAGTTGTCTTAAGTCCTTGCATTGCTGAGAAGAGCTGAGTCTGTCAAATTCAGTCATCACACAATGTAGCTGTTATTGTGTGCAATGTTCTGGTTCTGCTCTTTTCACTCAGCATCAGTTCATCTAAGGCTTTCTATTTCTAAGCTTCTTCCAGTTCTGAAACTATGCTCCCATGGAAGTTATACTGGATCATTTAGGAAAAAACTACCAGAATAGCTAGCAGACGAAAGATGGAGAGTCTGCAGAGATCTTTATAACAAACTCCTTTTTTTAAGCATTAAGGACCATGGATATCCAAGACTCCACGTTTGAACTCTAGCACTGAATATGATTATAGAAGTGGTTGAAATGTTACTGAAGAGACCAAAGCTAGGAAGAGCAGCTGGACCAGACCCAAGTATGCACAGAGGTTTGTTCCAAAAGTCAGCACAATTGTGAGAGCGTTGGTGCATGAATTCTTAAGGTAGTAAAAGGAGGGAAGATACTAAAGACTTGGGAAAACATCTCAGACCTTTCTACTACCAGAAAAGGAAGGGGCAACCACGAGGACATCAACAGCTATTGACCCATATGCTTATTTTCCCATCTTTGGAAAGTTTTAATAAGAATCATCTACACACATTTGTCTCAAGGATATCCATTATAAGAGGGGGCTTAGAGAGAACAGGCACGTTTTTGCAGGTCACCTTTTTTCATACACCACTCTTTAATCGTCACATGGTTGACTAAAGAGAGAGAATGTAGCATCATGCTAGTTTGTACTAATTATTTGCTGATTTTTAAAAATTGGAGGCAGGGGCAGTGGCAGAGCAAAACGCTTCCTTAAAGACTTTTTTCCAAGTTGTCTCCCAAGTATAGGTCAAAATTATACACAATTCCTGGAAAAATAAAACAAAATGGAGTGTTTTGTTTGACTTCTGATTATTAATATTAGACAAGGCATAAAACAGATGTATTTCCACCAGAGGTATTTATCACTGTCATAGAAGACATTCAAGTGTCAAGGCCAGGCTTGAAAGGAAATCCCTAAAGATGGTGAGCTTTTCCAAATATTCCTATTTACAGATGGCATTATACATATTAAATCAAGCCTCAGAATGTCCCAGAGCCTCCTGTGTGAGATCTCTAATGATTTAAAAGAGTTCATCTTAACATCCACACAGGAAAAAAGCAATATATGCTTATTGTCCAGACTGTGATGTATAGTTAAATCAACAACCAATAGCACTCATCTCTCTCTCCCTGTGTATGTATATATATATATATATGTATATATGTGTGTGTATGGGTATACATGTTTGTATGTGTATATATGCATGTGTGTCCATGTGTATATGTATCTTGAAAAGATGTAGCATATTGGGTTGGGAATAATATTGGGCAGGAAGAGAATGGTAAGTTAGATTGCTTTTGGGAAATTGTTAAGGTTTTAATGGCCTCAAACTTCCCCCAGACAGAAAGGTTAATTAGTCCTTTTAATTCTTGTAACCTTCAAGTGATGTTATACATGGCTATAAGATATGGAATATTATCATCTCTGAAGTATGACCCAGAAAGCAATGGGCAGACCAATGGCTGATATGATCATAGATCTAGAGATGATGGATGTGAGCAGGCTATAACATGTGACAAAGAAGGTATCATGTGATGAAAGAGAACTGGGGTAAAAAGTGCTATCAGAGAAGCTTGTGAGTGAAAAAGATGATGAGTTGGTCATATGGCAGAAGTGGGGCATCACTGATAGCTCATATGTTACATTGGTGTCCTCATGATGTAAAAAAAAAATGAAGACAATCTTCTGCATGTTGAATAAATGTTCTGTAGTAAACTTAATGCAAGGACATGAATAGAAGTTGAATAAGGTAGATAGGCATAGGTGGATTGAAATCTGCATTGTTAGAGAGAATACCCACATTGATAAGATCACAGATGTATTTGATTATCTCCCCCAGAGCATACCACAGTGCATTGCACATAAATGTTTGTTTGAATGAATGAACTAATAAATATATTATTCTTCCTGTAGTCATGAAGTACGTTTCAGATTTTCCTCTAAAGAGGTTTAATAGCTTGTAAATTAGCCATGTTTCTTAAACTATCTCATTTATAGCTAACTCAGTCTCTTTGGGAAGGAAAGTGAAGGTAGAATGTAGTCATTTCATTTAATTGTTCTTTAATAATTCTGAAAGAGTTGATAGGGAAAGAGTTTATACTGTAATAAGATTTTTATTTATCTGGGATTTTCATTTACCTAAATTGTGTCTTCTTTGTATTTCTATGTATAATTGGCACCTATTATTTGAACCTCTAAATCAGAGGTTCTTAGCCTGGGGTTCCCCAGACAGATATCAGGGGATCTGTGAACTTGGACAGGAAAAGTATTTATAACTGTATTTCAAAAATGCATTTAAAAGCATTCTGAGAGGAGCTTCACCAGATTATCAGAGATCCATGACACAAAAAAGTTAAGAAGCCCTGCTCAAGTCTAGATGCTTCATACTTATTCTACACTGATTTTGTGACTAACCTAATTTTTTCATTTGGATGATAGTATGAAAACTGACAGTATTATGAAAGATTAAGTCTAAATTCATGGTTGGTTGGTAATTGATGGGCACAGTTTCTCTTGTTATGACACAGCCTCAGTTTTTTCTTCCAATCTTAACCCTGCTATGTTGTCACCACTTGAACATTTTAGCTTCTTAATTCTGCAATTTATCTGTCTTTTCCATAGTAACAAGAACATATTTAAAAACAGAATGAGTGAGGAATGAAGTGATGGATCTAGCAGTGAAAGTCTTTAATGAAAAATATAACTTTAGTACTTCCCAATATATTTTTCTTTAAAGACCCCAAGAATTGATGATTCTTTTGTATATTTCTTTCCTTCATTAATACAAATACAAATCTTTCATGATTTAGTAAGATAGTTGTTATAAGTTTCTTTGGCTAAAAAGCTTCATTACCTGGTGACCAGCCCTTCCAGCTTAGCTAGACTGGTCCTCAGATGACATTGTTTTCAAGTCTTTAAAATTTGATATAGGAGCTACCAGAACTTGTATAACCTTTGTATTACCCTTGTATAACTATTAAGAACCTCAGGTCATTATTATAAGCATCAGATTTGGAGTTTTGTAAAGGAATTAAAGATATTCATAACACTTGCAAAGAAATCTGGATAAGTAATAGAAAATTGCATTCAACCTCACCTCCCAAGTTTCTCCTTTTAATAGTTTTTGAAGTGTTCTTGCTCTGCTGAAATTCTAAACAGCGAGTTGGCAAACTACAGCCTGCTGGCCAAATTCAGAATGCTGTCTGATTTTGTATGATCCAATGAAATAATCATTCTTAACCCCAAGTTCTAATTCATTTCACAGGAGTTACTTTTAAAAAGAAAAATTCTGTTTGGTTTCCCAAAAAGAAAACAAAACATTGATATCCTGGAGGTTTGTTTTATGGTAGTAAGTTTTAAATAGCCCTATCTTTATAACTGTAGAGAGGCTGAAATCTTCATTTTAACAATCTTGTTTGAGGAACAGGTAAGTTCAGGTACATGGGATTATATGGGGGAGTGGTGTTATAAAGTAGAAAGTAAGGTTAATTTTGTGTGTTAGTAATTCTAGTGCCATGGTAAAAATTGCAATACTTTCAGTATCTGGGAATGTTAAACTTAGTGAGCACAGATTTGAAAAATCACGTTTGCTTTATATAAACCTCTTCCTGATCTTGCCTAAAAGATCACAAGTTGATGAGCAGTTGTGACATACCTGTTGATTTAAGGTATGCTATAATATTGCTATTTCTTTTCTCAAAAACAAAATAAGGCTTACTGTATATGTAGCACTGTAGAGTTATAAAATGTTAGACTTCTATAACTGATTTAGTGGAAGAAATAAGACATACTGGTTCTTATGGTTTTCAGATTTTTATCTGAAGATATAGAGGACGTAAGGAGTCTAATTTCAAGTTAGGTGAAAGGGAAGAAGATACTAAAGGCTCAGAAAAAAATCTGAGACCTTTTTATTGCCAAAAGGTGAATAAATGAATATTAATGGCTACTGACCTAAGCCTATTTTTCCATTTCTACAGAATTTTTGGGGGAATAATCTGCATGCAGAAAGGGGCAGACAAGCAAGTTGTTGCAAATGGTATTCCAGAGCAGCCCTTGGTTTTATAACCATACAGTTGACTGAAAGATATAGAAGATACCAAATACCAGTGTGCTTGTTAATTTGCTGGTTATAATTTTTTTTGGGGGGGATAGCAAAATGCCACTTTGAAGGCCTTCTTCCAATACTTGCTCTGAGTGTTTCAGTGGACTGGAATAGGGCAGCCGCTCTTGGACTGCATTGGAGTGGCATAGCCTCCAAAAATTAACAAGTGATGGTACTTTGCCCTCTGTCCCCTTGTTAGACCTCATCTAGAGATCTGGGATTATTGGCCACCACAGTTTAAAAAGGATGTTGAGCGCTTCCAGCAAAGGCTCTCACGCCGCCGCTGCAGCCATGTCTCTTGTAATCCCATTTTGAGAGTGCTCAACACCAACATTGATGGACGGCGGAAAAAAGCTTTTGCCATCACAGCCGTCAAGGGTGTGGGCCGAAGATATGCTCATGTAGTACTGAGGAAAGCAGACGCTGACCTCACTAAGAGGGCTGGTGAGCTCACTGAAGATGAGGTGGAGTGTGTGATCACCGTCATGCAGAATCCCTGGCAATAAGAGATTCCAGACTGGTTCCTTAACAGACAGAAGGATGTAAAGGATGGAAAATATAGGCAGGTTCTGTCTGGGCAGTAAGTTTCATGAAGATCTAGAGCAACTGAAGAAGATTTGGGTACATCGTGGGCTTTGGCATTTCTGGGGTCTCCGGGTCTGAGGCCAGCACACCAAGACTACAGGCCACAGGGGTCACACTGTGGGTGTGTCCAAGAAGAAGTAAACAGCTTCGCTGGCCTTGTCTATTAATGAATAGTTTATAACCAAAAAATAAAAAATAAAAAAAAATAAAAGGATGTTGATAAAGTTAGAGAGAATCCTGAAAATGATATTGAAGATTGTGGAGGGTTTGAAACCATGTCACATGAGGATCAGTTGTAGAATGTAGAAATATTTTATCTGAAGAAGAGAAGGTTTAAGGAAGAAAATAATGTAATCAAACAGCAAGAATTTATTAAGTACCTGCTATGTGTCAGGCACTGCACTAAAACAGCTTTCTTGATCTTTAGGAGCTTAAGATATAGCAAGGTAGTCTGCCGTGATTTGATATTGATGTCCATTCAAGGTTTTAGTAATCACTGCTTCCCTTTCTAGACATTCACCAACCATGTCTTTAATGATCTGTTCTGGAATTTCCCAAGAATTGAATTCAAACTCATAGGCCTATAATTTCCAGACCATCTTCACTTGCATTTTTTGAAAATGAGTACTTTTACCCTTCTCTAGTCTGGTGGTGTAGTTCTCCTGTTTTCCACAATTTTCCATATGTTCCTGGTAGTGGTACAACAGTTAAATTTGCCAGTATTTTCAGTACCTGAAAATGTAATTAATTTTGATCAGGTGGTTTAAATTCATCAAGAGCATACCTAGATGCTCTTTATATACTATTTCCTTACTTATCTTAGCTGTTACTCCCTCTTTTTCCTATTTTCTTTGTATCCTCACCATTTAGCTTGGCACATAGTAAGTACTTAGTAAATATTTGTTGATTGATTGATTTGTTCTGATATTATTAGTTCTCTTTGGCAGAAAAAATAGAAGCAAAAAAAAAAGATAAAATATTCAATGCCAAAGATATCAATGATTCATAAAAGTATCATGTATCAGGGTGAGTGGTTCAGAGAGGAAAGAGAGATTACTGTGGACTTAAATGATTAAGGATAACTTCTTGGGAGATGTGGGCATTGAGCTGAGGCTTGAATGAAAGAAAAATCTGGTCAGGTGAAAAGAGGCATTCGGTAGAGCGATAAAAATGAGCAAGGCAGATTCTTTGCATGGTAAATAAATCAGTACAGCAAATCTGAGGGTTTGTCAGTCAACAGACTTTAAGTACCTACTGTGTGCCAAGCATGCTAAGTATTAGGGAGAAAAAGAAAGGTAAAAAATGATCTCAGCTATCTAGGATCTCATTCAGATAGGGGAGACAACATGCAAACTACTGTATATATGCAAGATATATGACAGGGTAAATAGGAGGTAATTTCAGAAGGAGGCAGGGGCAGTATGTGTGAAGGGGAGGGGGAGGGAGGACACCAGGAAAGATCTGTTGTAAAAAGAGGTGAGATTTGAGCTGAGTCTCAAAGGAAAGCAGAAAGTGGATGTGAGGAGGGAGGGCATTCTAAGCATGGGAAAAGCCAAGTTGAAAAGAAAAGAGTTGGGAGATGCAGTTTCTTAGAAAAGCAAAGGCACCAGTGTTATTGGATCATAGAATATGTGGAGGGGAGTAAAGTGTAGAAAGACTAGAAAGGCCAGAAGGGACCAGGTTGTAAAGGACTCTATAAGTCATAGATTTTATATTTGATCCTGGACATAATAGGGAGCCACTGGAGTTTGTTGAATATGGATATGACATGGTCAGACCTGCACTTTTAGGAAGCTCACTTTGGCAGCTGAGTGGTGGTTGGAGAGGGAAAGATTTGAGGCAAATAAATCAAATAGCCCAGACATGAAGTAGTTAGGGTTTATATCAGGATTGTTGCTATGTGAATGGAGTGAAGTGAATGTATATGAGAGATGTTGTCAGTATATGAACTGTGAGATATGCCAGACTGCTTGTATAGGGTGAGTGTGAGTCAGGGATGACACTGAGTTTGCTACCTTGGGCAGCTGGAAGGATGGTGATGCCCTTAACAGTAATAGGTAAATTTGGAAGATGGAAGGGTTTGGATAAAGCATAATGAGTTCTGTTTTAGACTTATTGAGTTTGAAATGTCTTTAGAACATCCTGAAACATCCTATTTGAGTTGTGTAATAGGCAGTATGTGATTCTAAACAGGAGGTGAGGAAAGAGGGTGGGACTGGATAAATAGATCTGAGCAGTATCTGCATAGAGATGAGGCTTGAGTTCATGGGAGATGATGAGGTCACCAAGCAAGATAATGTACCGGGAGAAAAGAAGAGGTCCCAAGATAGATCCTCGGGAACACCCAGACAGTTAGTCAGCATGACCTGGAGCAAGATCCTGCAAAACAAACTACTGAGTAGTAGTCAGAAAGGTAAGAGGAGGATCAGGAGAGAGTAAGATGAAAACCTTGGAGACGGTATCCAGGAGAGAAGGATGATCAACAATGTCAGAGGCTGGATAGAGAGGTCAGGAAGGTTGAAGGTTAAGAGAAGTCCCTAAGAGATCATTAGTAATTTTAGAGAGAACAGTTTCAGTTGAATGATGAGGTTGGAAGCAAGATTGTAAAGGGTTTAGAAGAGAGTGAGAGAAAAGGAAGTAGAGGCACTGATTGTAGACAGCTTTCTCAAGTTTAGCCACAAAAAGGAGGAGAGTTCTAGGACAGTAATTAATGATGATGTTAAGTGAGAGTTTTTAAAGGATAGTGGAGACATTTAAGATGTTTGTAGTTACCAGGGAAGTAGCCAGGAGAGAGGTCCTTGAAGATTAGTGGGAGAGTAGAGATGACAAGGAGTGTAGAAAAGATAGGATGGAATGGAATTAATAACGTATGTAGAAGTGTTTGCCTCGGCAAGGAGAAAGACCACCTCTTCATGTAAGATATTGGTATAGGAGGAGATGGTGAGAGAAGACATCTAAGTAATTTGAGATGAGAAGGAGGAAAGAGGGAACTCTTTGAGATTGTTCTCAGTTTTTCTTTGAAGTATGAGGTAAAGTTTTTAGCTGAGAGTGTAGAGGTATCTATCATAGGGGATTTGGGAAACATGGTGTAAAGATTTGTAATATTGAGTGGATTAGGGAAAGTATAAAAGAATTGCCTTGCTATAGTGGGGAACTAGTTGAGAATTTGTAACAGATTTGTGGTAGACCCAGTCAGCATGGTTTTCTCCAGTTTCTTCAGCAGCATAGGAGGTCAGCAAATGGAAGGAGTGATCCAAGGTTGGATCTTGGCAAGGATAAGGGACAAGGGATGTGACTATAGAAAATAATAAAGAGTTGAGTTAGATACATAAAGAAGATACATAAAGAAGAGTGTAGTTAGTGTAGGGCTGATGTCCTGTTAAAAAACTGAAGGGATTAAGGGTGTAAGGGATTAGAAGTCATGGTGTGACTGAACCACAGGGTTAGTAGTGGTAAGGCATATGGAAAGATGGAATGATAAAAGATCATGATCAGATAAAGGAATTTGGCAGTTCATGGATGCAGAAGTGGAATACTTGTGAGTATAGGCAAGATCAAGGGTATGACTGTCTCTGTGGAGCTGAGATGAAATGGAGGGGCAAGTCATGGGCAATGAGTAGTTTCATTTGAGGCGTCTGAGGAAGGAATATTACTATGGGTGTTGAAGTTCCCTAGTACTAGGGCTGGAGCTAGGGCTGACAGAGACTGAGCCAGTTACTGAACTCATTGAGTGTCCAGGGGATTAACAGATAACAGTTACCAGAATCTTGATTGTGTGATAAATTTAGAATGAATGAACCTCTAAGGAGGATTTTGGCAGGGAAGGTGTAAGAGAGAGGGTCAGTAAGTAAGAATGGGTAGTAATGAAAGCAAGTTTGTTAACAGATGAGTAAATTTACGGTAAGATATTTGTGGAAGAAGGACTGAGGGAGATGGGGAATAAGGAAGCAGCATTTATAAGGGAGGACGTTTTGAAAAATTACGATAGATAAGTTTGGAAAGGTAAATTAAGTATTGAATACCTGGCTAAGAAATTTTGACCTTATCCTATCAGCATTTGGGGGCCTGAACATTTTGATATGTTGAAAGCAATGTTTAAAGAAGATAAGGCAGCCAGTGATGTGGACTTGAAGTAGTTTATGCTTCAGGTGTTAAGGCTCTAAATGAGAGTAGTTTCAGTGGAAATAAGAAATGATTAGGAAATAAAAATCAGTGAAAGACAGATGAATTGAAGATGACTTTTGTATTTGGAGTTCAGGTGATTAGGAAAGCAAAAGGAAGCTGAAATTATTAAGTTCAGTTTAGTTTGATAGTCATGCATTTAACTGCATTTGTACAGTGGGTGGTTGCAGAAACATGACTATGGGGCAATAGGACAGGATTGAAGATATATATCTGAGAGTAATCAACATAAAAGTGATTATCCAAAACATTAAAATAGCACATCGAGGGAGAGAAGAAGGCCAAGGAGATTTTAAGGGACTTTTAACCTGAAAAAAGAAAAGACTTATTGGGATCAAATATTTGAAAAGTTGCCAGGTAGAAGAGGTATATTATAGACACTCTGTTCAGTCTCAGAGGTCAGAAGTAGTGGTGGAAGAGGTGGAAATTATAAACAAATACATTTTAGTTCAGAGTATAGAAAAACTTCCTAAAAATGAACTGTCCAAAAATTGAATGAACTGCTTTGGGCATTATGTGACTCACCTGTAAGTGAAGATGTTGAAGTGGAGGCTATATTACTGCTTTTTAGGAATTGTGAAGATGTGACTCGTTATTTGGGTAAGGGTTGGACTAGATAACCTCTGTCTTTTCCAGTGCAGGCCTTCTATGATTCTTTACCCACCTTAATTTCAGCACAGAGAGGGGAAAAAACTTCAATGAAGAAAAATAAGAGGAAGAACAGTAAAGAGATAGAGAGAAGAAACTGATAGTTTGCTTAATTGATGTTTGCTGTTGTCATTGAACAATGTTAATATATTGAAATGTGTATTGAATCTGGAAAAGTATGTTTCCTTTTAGTACCAAGTCACATTTTTGATGTGCTAAGATCCTCTGATAAAGAACTTTACATAAAAACCATTAGACTGGAAATAAAAATGTGTTAGTTCATTAAATGTTGTAAACAACCTAACTATGATAACACATTCTCAATAATTTTAGCAATGCGGTTTTTAACGTGCGAGTTGTTTTTCTTAGTACTCAGCTATTTTAATAATTACGCCTTTGGACTGAGTCTACATTATATCCATCGCATTTGTATTGGAGAATTATTTATTGCCACATTAAAATTTGACAGGATTATTTTGAAGGATCTGTTCCAGTGAGACAGGTAAAAAAATGAGTAAAGATTTCCGATAGGTGACAAAAAAATCTAACAAATTGATTTGGTATTCTCCAGATGCTAGGAATATTTTTATCATAATCAAATTGTGTAGGTTTATTCCTAAGTGAAGTTATCATCAACTGTTTAGTAGTTTTAGGCATGTAATGCAGGTTTAAAATGTGATTTGTTTATTTTAACAAGAAAGTATCTGTTTCTTTTTCTTTTCAAGTGCTTTACTGATGCTTTTGTCGCTGTCACTGTCAGTTCCCATTGATTCTTCCTTCTCTTCTGTCCCACAGAACCCTTTTTGTTAATAGATTAAGCAAAATAAATTATATTGCCTGTGTCTTAAAATGTACACCTCATTCCACACGTCAGAGGCATTATTTCACAGTCTGAAACCATAATTTTACTACATTGATCAGATTCTGAAGACTTTAAATGTTATTTTTCTTTGCATTATCATTAGTCATTATGTAAATTATTTAGGTTATGCTTAATTTGCTCAAAAGCAATTGGTCTTGACTAATTTTTTTTGGAGCTGTACCGAGTCACTCCTGTTCATGTTGATTAGTAATAATAACAATATGAACAACAATAATAATAGCATTTATTTTAGCATTTTAAGGTTTGCAGACCACCTTACGGATTTTTCATTTGATACTCATCCCAACCCTGGGAAGTAGGTACCCATATTACTCCCATTTTACAGATGAAGAAATTGAGTCAGATAGAAATTTAGTGACAAAACCAGGGTCACATAGCGAACACCTGAGGGTTGAATTTGAATTCAGGTGTTACTGACTCCAGATTTAGCACTCTATCCACTATGCCACCTACTGGCCCAATACATTTTCCTTTTCTTATTCTTACAGATCCATCAGGATTCATTTTTGATTTGCAGTCCAATACTGTGCTGGCCCAGGGAGGAACTTTTGAGAACATGAAAGAGAAGGTAAGAGGGGAAACTGGGTAGTAAACTTGAGTACCTTTAGCTGATCAAACAGAAGGAAAAGTTTAAACATTAAACAAAGTTTCACTATGGACCAACCAGTTCAACTACATTAGACTCTTGAAAGGGTAGCAGCCATGCTCTGGAGTTAAGAGAGGGTTCATATTATTGAATACCGCTCAGTCTTTGAAGGAACAGACCAATGCTGGTAGTTGGTGGTGTGTACATGGTTGGAAGCTAGGTCCTGATTGATTGGGGTATAGGGTATTGTAGAGCATGGATGAAATCTTAGTGTTAGGTATGGGATGATTGGTGGTATTGGTTCTTTGTGATGTGACTGTTGGAGAGCTGATAATGACAGATTCAAGGATCATGCTGAAGGGGATTCACATTCATCAGAGGTGTTCTGAGAAGTTCTATTGATGATCTCTTGCCTTAGGGAACCAAAGGCCCTGAAGGACTGTCCTAAAATGTGTTCAGAATCACACAATCTCAGAACTGGAAGGAATCTCAGAGGTTCTTTATAAAGTCCAACCCTTACCTGAATAAAAATCTCCTTTATAACACATCTGATGAGCATTTGAGTTTTTGTTTGAAAACTCCTTGTAAGGAGGGCCTCATCACCTCCTCAGATAGCCCATTTAATTTTATAATTATTAGGAAATATTTCTTTATATTTGTCCAGAATTTACTTATAACTTCTACCCATTGTTTCAAAAGAAGCCTGTTCCCTCTTTTATGTAATAGCTTCTTAAATTCTTGAAGATAGGGATTCCCCAAATAGTCTGCAGGCTAAACATACACAGTACTTAAAACCAGTTCTCATATGGCATGAGGCTTGTTGCCCTCTTTTCTGGAATGTGGCTTCTAAAACTTAACACAGTATACTGTATGGGGTCTGATAGGGGCAGAGTACAATGGGTCTGTCACTACCCTAGCCTTGGATTTCTCACTGAATGTGCCTAAGGTTTGTATTAGATTTTTCTCTACCACATTGCGCTATTGACTCATTGATCATACAGTGTGCTAAGACCATCTGTCTTCTGTTATGAGCTGCTTTCTAGCCATGGTCATTTTTGGACCCAAGAATGAGAATTGATATGTGTCCAGTCAGCAACCATTTATCAGTCACCTCATGTCTTGCAAGCAGGACATCCCAATGGTACACTAGATAAGAGTGCCAGGCCTGGAGTCAGGAAGATTCAAATCTGGCCTCAGACACTTGCTAACTGTGTGATCCTGGGCAAGTCATGTGATTCAGGGTGCCTCGGTTTCCTCATCTTTAAAATGAACTGGAAAAGGAAATGGCAAACCACTCCAGTATCTCTGCCAAGAAAATCCCAAGTGGGGTCACAAAGAATTGGACGCAACTGAACAACAACAGATGTTGTAGGCATTGTATCAGGTGCTAGAGATAGAAGTGCAATCAAATAATAATAACTAACATTATTTATATAGCACAAACGTGATCTCATTGGATCCTCAGAGCACCCCAGGAGATTACTGTTATTATCCTCACTTTACAGAAGAGGAAATGGAGTGAAACAGAGGTTAAGTGACATGCCCAGGGTCACACAGGTCAGAAGTGGCTGAGACTGGATTTGAACTCAGGTCTTCCTGACTCCAGGTCTAGTACTTGCTCCACAGTGCCAGCAGCTGCATAAGAAAGAAACAGTCCCTAGTCTCCAGGAATTTATAGTCTACCCAGGGAGACAAGTACATATATATATAGAGAGAGAATATTCTTTAGTACATGTAGAATAAATATGAAGGGAATCAATACAAGGTAGTTGGAGGAGAGACCATTAACAAGGGGCAGAAAGGCTTCATATAGAAGGTAGTACTTGAGCTGTATCTTGAAGGAAGAAAGAAATCAACCAGGCGGAGGTTACTTTCTGTTTGGGAAAGCAGTACATATTTAAATATGTACATATAAACCTAAAGTGAATAAATGCAAATATATACAAATTAGTTAAATACCAAGCAGTTTGGGAGGTATGGGAGTGGTTAGCAGCAAAGACTTCCTGCAGAAATGGTGCTTGAGCTGCATCTTAAAGAAAGAGAAGGCTTCTAGGAGTTGGAGATAAGGAGGGAATGTATTACAGGAAATATGGTCAGTACAAATTCATGGAATCTGGAGACAGAGTATTGTGTGTGAAGAACAGAGAGAAGGCCAGTTTGACTAGATTGCAGAGAGCAGAGGTGAAGTAATGTCCATTATAGCTGGGAAGATAGCCTGGGACTTTAAAAGCTAAACAGGAGTTATATTTTATCCCGAAGGTGATTGGAAGCCTCTGGAGTTGATTAAATAGGTATGTGCTTAAGGAAAATTACTTTGACAGCTTTATATAGGATGGGATTGTAGTGATGAAAGCCTTGAGGCAGGGTGGATATTATAATCTAGGTGAGAGGTACCTAACTCATAGTCTTCCTCTCAACTCATATTTTAGGACTTTACTATACATATTGATGTCCCCTTAAACACCCTAGTCTTCTAATTCATCAGCCTTTTGAACTCTAGTGACATACATCTTCACTCTACCTTAACCACCCAAACCAATTATCATACTTTATCATACTGTGCCACTTCTATTATCTTGAACTCTGAAATTCTCCATTTCTGGTCACAATCTCTTGTTTTTACATTCTTCCCTTTGCCTTAATCATGTTACTTTTTTTTGTCTTGGTAATCTTCTGTCCGGCTAGCTCTTTCTGTTCTCCCTTCTTTCACCTGAATATTTCCATCTTTATGTATTCTTTTTGTAGGAGGCCATTTCAACTACAAGCTGTCCTTTTCCTTTGAATCCTGCCACCATTTATGCCTTGCCAATACTCAACTCTGGGTACCACTACTATCTAACTTCTTCTTTTCTATTATCATACTGTTGAATGTCACTAAAGGAAGTCACCCTAATGCATTAGCAGCATCCACTACAAACTCAGGTTGTCTTTTAAAATATCTTATTTTTATTTCTTTGTTTTGTTTTAAAATCACTTCACTTAATACATGTTCCTTCTGATCCTCCTTCCCTGTAGAGTCATTCTCTGCAACAGATTTTTAAAAGAGAAAAAAGGTAGTTCTGCCCCTTCTAAAGTCCAGTCTATAAGTATATACAGTATTCCATGCTGAGAGCCACATATCTATGCAAAGTGGTTAAGGAGATACATTTTCTTATCCCTTCCACTCCTAGCCAAACTTTTTTTTTTTCTTTTTGGAGGGGGGAAGGCAGGGCAGTTAGGGTTAAGTGATTTGTCTAAGGTCACATGGCTATTAAGTGTTAAGTGTCTGAGGCTAGATTTGAATTCAGGTCCTCCTGACTCCAGGGCCAGTGCTCTACTCACTATGCCACCTAGCCACTCCTAGAGCCAAACTTTTTGTGCTTTATAATAGCATTTAGTTTTGTTTTTTATTCTTTCTGTTTACGCTGTTGTAGTCATGGATATTACTTTCCGGGTTCTGCATACTTCATTCTGCATCATTTAATATGTTTTT
The DNA here is from genome assembly GCA_028646515.1 of Pseudochirops corinnae. Lineage (NCBI taxonomy): Eukaryota > Metazoa > Chordata > Mammalia > Diprotodontia > Pseudocheiridae > Pseudochirops > Pseudochirops corinnae. The sequence continues at coordinate 365,099,382 of CM053585.1, forward strand.
CCATATTTTCTCTCTTAATTCTTCATGGACATGGTTTCTTATATCATAGAAATATTCTGTTAAATTCATGTAGCATAATTTATCTTAACCTTCCTCCAGACAGTAGACATGTGATGGACAATGGACTACTTAATTTCTAGTTTGTTTCCACAAAAAGAGCTGCTATGAATATTTTGGTGTATGTTACCTTTCCCTAACTTTAAACTCTTGGTCTATGTGCCTAGCAGTAGGATCTCTGGGTTAAAAACTATAGATATTTGTTATTTTTGAGGAGGAGTTTGATTCCAAATTGCTTTCCAGAATGGTTGGGCCTATTAACAGCTCCGCCAAAAACAAATTTGTTAATGTGTCAATCTTTCTACAACTCTTCCATTAATGATAGTTTCTTTTCTCATATTTGCCTAATTGTTGGGTATGTAATGAAACCTCAGGGTTGTTTAACTTTTCCTTTATTTGAAGTAATTTGGAGCATTCTTTTTAATAGTTTGCAATTTATGTTTTGAGAATTGTTTGTTTATATCCTCTTACCAGTTATCAGGGACTAAGTTCATGTTTTCTAATCTCAAGTAGGGCCTCACAGAGCACTAAAATCTTTTATGTTGTTCCATGGTATGCTGTTCTCAATGACTGTTCTTCACAATCCCCTCAATCTATAGTTCCCTCAACCCACACTTCCTCAGCAGATAACCTTGCCGACTATTTTACCAGGAAGATTGAGATTATCTTTGTGGGGTCTTTCGTCTTTCTTATTCCACACATCAAAGCCCCTCTGTGTTTTTCTTTTTCTTTTGTTCCAGCTTTCAAGAAAATAGTAACCCTTCTCCTGAAGAAAATCAGTCTTTCTACTCGTGTCCTTTATCCCACCTTCCTCTGTCTCTTTGGGAATTTGACCAAGTGGTCATTCCCTCCCTCCTCTAATCTTCAGACTCTTCCTATCTCCCTCCTCCTTTCTCACCTCCTACAAACTTCCCTAGGTTTCTGACATCCTTAAAAGACATTCCCTCAAGCTGTCATGATATATCTTCCTCCCCTTTCAATGCCACATTCTCAGTCATCTATACCTGCAGCCTCCAACAAATTTTCCTTAAAACAAGGCTTCTTCCAGCCCCATCACTGAATTGAATAGGTTCCCTTCAGAATGGTACCAGTGACCTCTCTTGTTAAAACAAACCAGTAAATTCCAATTGATATATTTTGTTTGCCTAAATTTTTCTCCTGTACCCTCTTTCTCCCAGAGAGCCACTCCACATAACAGTGGATTTTTTAAGAAAAAAAAAAAGAGGATAACAGTCAACAATCCATCAATACATCCAGAAAAAATCTGAAAATATATGCCATGTTCCTTACCAATGGGCTAAATAACTTAACCCTTAACGAATGGATGGGTAAAAGAATGTACATTAACAGAGCATTTTATTGAAGATAATGATGATTAAAAAAACATAGCAAAATTTGAGGGATATAGCCAAAACAGTTTTTAAGGAAAAACTTATATCCCTAAACATTTTCTTCAATAAAAGAGAGAAAAAATAGACCAATGAGTTGGGCAGACAATTTGAGAAAAAATAAGAAAATAAAACCAAGAAATTTGAAAAATTTAAAGATCAAATAGAAATATGAAATTCAAAGAAGAAATTAACAAAATGGAAAGCAAAAAAAAACCAAGGCCACATTAATATAACTAGGAGCTGTTTTTTAAAAAATAAAATAGATAAGCCACCAGTTTGGGGTTTTTTTTTAAAGAGGAAAGCCAATTTATGAGTATCAAAAATGAAAAGTTGAATTTTACAATGAATGGAGAAGAAATAAAGAAAATTATTAGAAAGTATCTTATCCAATTATATATCAATAAAATCTAACAATCTAAATGAAATGGCTTAATATTTACAAAATATGTTAACTGCCTACATTAAAAGAACAAGAAACAAAGGACTTAACACAATCTGAAAAGGAAATTGAACAAATGATAAATGAGCCTCCCAAAAAGGAATGGAGGGTAGAAAGCAAATTTTATCAAATATTCAAGGAACATAAGCTGTTTGATAAAAGAGGAAAAAGAGTCCTACTGAATTCCTTTTGTGAAACAAAAATGGTCCTGATAACACAAAGCAGTGAGAGTCAAATAAAGTATTAGCAAGTAGACTATAGCAATCCATCACAAGCATTAAATACTACAGTCAGATTACAGAGTCGATTCAGTATTAGGAAACACGTCAGCATAATAGACCAAATTAACAAGAATAACAAAAGTCCTATGGATTATATATCAGTAGATATAGGGAAAACTTTTGATCACATACCACATCCATTCTTGTTAAAAAAAAAAAAAACCTACTAGAAAACATAGTTATAAACAGATCTTTCCTTAATATAAGTAGTAGCCCTTTAAAACCTTGTGCCAGAATTATATGTGATAGGAATTAGATAGGAACTAGAGAGCTTTCTAATAAGATCTAGAGTAAAGCATGGATGTCCATTATTGCTATTACTGCATAATATAGTGCTCAAATACAGCATATAGATACAGTAATAAGAAAAAGAAATTGAGAGAATAAGCATAAGTAAAGATGAGACAAAATTATACCTTTTTTGGAGTTGTGAACTGATCCAAACATTCTGGAGAGCAATTTGGAACTTTGCCCAAAGGGTTATAAAAATGTGCATACCCTTTGACCTAGCAATACCGCTTCCGGGGCTATTTCTCAAAGAGATCATACAAATGGGAAAAGGACTTTTATATGTAAAAATATTTTTAGCAGCTCTTTTTGTGGTGGCAAAGAATTGGAAATCAAGAGGAAGCCCATCAATTGGGGAATGGCTAAACAAGTTGTGGTATATGAATGTAATAGAATACTATTGTGCTATAAGCAATGAGGAGCAGACGGACTTCAAAATAACCTGGAGAGACTTACACGAACTGATGCTGAATGAGGGAAGCAGAACCAAGAGAACATTGTATACTATTATAGACACATTGTATCTGTGATGACTAACTTTGATGGACTGGACTCTTCTTAGCAATGCAAAGTTCTAAGACAACTCTAAAAGACTCATGATGGAGGGTAGATTCAAGATGGCGGTGTAGAAGTAGGAAAAACTCTGTGGCTCCCACTGAAGGCAGCCTGGCAGGCAGACAGAAAGGATCCATCACAGCGCATTGGGAGCCAAGACCAGCCCCACATGAACCCATGGTGTTAGCCCCAGGATGGCCCAGATTAGCCACAGAGCATTCGAGAAAGTGGATCCAGTTTCCAGAATTATCAACCCATAAATGCCAAAGACAAAGTAAAAGGTCAGTGGAACTTGGCTGGATTTAGGGGGGATGGAGGAGTGGGTCTGGCCCCTGCTCCCAGAGCCAAAAGCAATGGAAGTGGTGGCCCTGCTGCCACCTCCATGTAGCTGCTTCAAAGCTCCCGGCCTGCAGATTGCAGGGGAGCCAAGTGACTATTCAGAGGCTAAGTGCTCCTGCCTTAACCTGCCTGGATCTGGATCATGGTTGTGGTCCTGAGGTGCTTGACCAGTGAGCCAAAGCTGATGGAAGCTGTAGACACGGCAGCCTCCTAATAACTCCAGCAGCTGCGAAAACATCAGTGATTTGGGACAAAGCTCTCCTTTCTGGAAGCAGAGTTCTACTGTGGCAAAGAGCTCAAAAGCCAGGTAATTGACTGGCAACATGAGCAAGCAAAGGAAGCAAAGCAAGCACAGCCATCCAACTTTAGATTCCTTTTTGGGGGACAAAAAGGATCAAAGCATGGAAGAGGAGGAAGAAAACACAGTCAGAACTCCTGCAACAAAAGCTTCCAAGAAAAATATGAACCGATTACAGGCCACGGAGGAGCTTAAGAAGGATTTTGAAAACCAAATAAGAGAAGTGGAGGAAAAATTGGGAAGAAAAATGATAATGATGTAATAAAATCATGAAAAGAGAGTCAATAACTTGACTGAAGAAAATAACACCTTAAAAAATAGACTAATTCATGGCAAAAGAGGCCTAAAAAGCCAATGAGGAGATAAATGCCTTAAAAAGCTGAATTTGCCAGATGGAAAAAGAATCTCAAAAGCTCACTGAAGAGAATAATTCCTTCAGAATTAGATTGGAGCAAATGGAAGCGAATAACTTTATGAGAAATCAAGATACTATTAAACAGATCCAAACAAATGAAAAAATAGAAGGCAATATGAAATATCTCATTGAAAAAATATCCTGGAAAATAGATTCAGGAGAGACAATTTAAAAATTATTGGACTACCTGAAAGCCATGATCAAAAAAAGAACCTAGGAATCGTCCTTCAAGAAATTCTCAAGGAAAATGGCCCTGATATTTTAGAACCAGAGGGCAAAATAGAAATTAAAAGAATTCACTGATCACCTCTTAAAAAAGATCCCAAAAAGAAAACTCCTAGGAATGTTATAGCCAGGTTCTAGAGTTCCCAGATCAAGGAGAAAATATTACAAGCTGCCAAGAAGAAACAATTT
>CM053585.1:365104358-365122855 GCA_028646515.1 Pseudochirops corinnae
AAGTGACATAGGAGAGAATAGACTGGAGGAGGGGGGACACACTGGGATGGCTGTTTTGGTGTGGTGGGTAGGGGAAAGAAGGGGAGAAAATATGTAACTCAAAATCTTGTGGAAATGAATGATGCAAACTAAAATAAAATTTAAAAAAAAAAAAAGAAAGGCTTAGTATCAAGTTTCATTGTTAAGTCTGATATCCAAAAAACTGACATAGATTTGTAACTTCTAGAATAATTTCTCAATAGATAAATGATCAAAGAATTTTAAGTTTTCAAAAGAAGAAATTCAAGTTTGATATTGAAACACACTCTAAATTATTAGTATTCTGCATTAATTATAATCATTGCAATTAAAACACCTGATGTTTCACCTTATGCCATGCAAATTGTCATGGATAAAAAAATATGGAAACATTCAGTCAGTGCTGGAGGAATTATGACAAGATAAGAACACTACTGCTCTGTTGATGGAACTGTGAAATGGTCCGACCATTTTGGATTCAGTGTGAAATTATACAAGAAAAGTGACTATACATAGCCTTTGATACGGAAATGCCACTACTAGTTGTATATCCCTAAAGGAGTCAAAACAGAAACTAAATTCCAATATACCAAAATATCCATAGCAATACAGGATAAATGCCCCCAAATTAATAATAATACTAATAATAACAACGCTAGCATTTATCTTTGCAATGACTCTAGGAGGCAGGTGCTAATATTATCCTAATTTTACAGATGAGGAAACAGATACAGTCAAAGATTAAGTGACATGACCAGGATCACACAGCTGGTGTCTATGATACAATTTGAAGTCAGGACTTCCTGACTCCAGGTCCAGAACTCTATTTTCTGTGCCACTGATTGGAGTGTAGCTGAAAAAAAAAATAGTTTATGAATGTAATGGAATGTTATTGTGCAGAGAGGAAATACGAGGAATTCAGAGAAACATGGGGAGATTTGTACAAATAGACTGAAATAAACAGAACCAAAGGAACAACGGGGATTGAAAGGAGAGGAAGTTAGCCAATAACGGTCCAGTTCTGGGTGCATGGGCATGAGGTGCTGCTTGTTGCAAACCTAAATGGGGGAATTATATGAGCCTACTCCTGGAAGTGTGTGATGACATGTAATGGGGGAGTCTTGCTTCTGATCCAAAGCATGAGTAGGTAGGCTATGAATATTTACTGTCAACTCACTACTTGATGACCAAAAAACCTTTTAATTGACCGCTCAGTCTTAACTTAGTGTATATACAAAAGGGTCCAACTGAGGAGCTGATATAGGGATGATATTCTGAGTGGTGACTGGCCCCTGGGAAGGTGTCCTTTCCTCCCACCAAGTCAGCCAGGGAACTCATAAACAAGTCTATGACTAGGAGAGGTTGCTTCCTCCATCCGTCTTCTTTTCTTTGATCTTTTGAGATCTTAGAAAATTAAAAAATGTATCAGATGTACAGTGCTGAAGCCCAGGAAGGAGCCAGCCTGAACAGTAACATGTTTGTCCAACCTTAGCATGGCACTGACCCAGCAGTTGAAGTACTGTGTCTTGTAAGCAATAGGGAGAAACTTATTCATTGGTTATGCCCCATATAGAAATGCTGTATACAGTAGCTCCTTTAAGTCTGAATCCACTCTCCCCAGGGACTAAGATGGTGGAGGGGAGAATATGCCATCAATTTGGAGGAAGGGAGGTATATGTGTCTAAGCTTCTGTTTCTCCTTTATCTTCTTCATAAATATCCCTTTGTAAAAGCCAATTCATGTTAATTGTTTATCAACGAAATTGAGGTATTAACAAGTTAAACTGATAATGACTAATTATACTAATAACGAGTGAGTTGTCTATTCTGAAGAGGACCAAAATGACATCACTATGCTACAGTCAAGTTTCAGTGTGTCCAGACTAAATAACAGCTCAAAATCCTCTACCACAGGTTGGGGACACTAGTGTGAGCACTGGTATCAAGATAATTAATAGATTTTGGGAGAAATACACCAGAATGGGGACTCAAGATAATAGAAAAAGAAGAATCCCATTGCCTCTGAGAGATACCCCAAAAACCATGATGACGAAATATAGATTGCTGAACTCTGGGAACCTGTCTTGTTAAGCCATGTGTGAGATGGGAGAGTAAGTCTAGAGTCTTGCTACAAACATACACAATGACTACAATACTCTCAATGAAAAGATCAATAAAAGTTGAAAAAAAATTAAGATTCCAGGGATGAGATATTAAAATCTTTCTCTTCCCTTAGTACAGAGAGGTAGAAGACCACTAGGATGGAATACTACATACAATGTTACACCCTGTCTCTACATTAGATTTTTTTTTTGTTTAACTGTCTTTTCTTAATTCAGTCTGGAGGAGTGGATGGGAAATGAAAATGACATAAAAGCAAAAGGCATCAATAAAATGTTTGGATTTTTAAGAGAATAAATGAAACAGACACACAAACACACAAAAACCCTTCAGTGGACCCTTTCATCATCTCAAGCTACTCTTCTCTCTCTATTTCTTTTGCTGACAAACTCCTTAAGTCATCTATAGCAATAATCACTCACTGCCTTATCTTCCACTCACTTCTTAGTCCTTGAAATGTAGCTATACCACTCTACTGATCCTGCTTTCTCAAAGGTTACCAAATGATCTCTTAACTGTTAAATATCAGTGCTCATTTTCAATCTCTCTGTAGCTTTTGACACTACTGACAACCACCTCTTCGCTTGGTTTCCATGACACCATTCTTCCAGGTTCTCCTTCATTAGTCTTCACTGCTATTTCTTTTTTTCTCTCTCATTCCTTAAACATGAATCTATCCCCCAATGCTCTCTGAAATTTGGCTCTCCGATAGATAGATAGATAGATAGATAGATAGATAGATAGATAGATGGATGGATAGATAGATGGATAGATAGACAGATAGATAGACAGATATAATAAAGCCTGTCCAGCTTTATTTCAAACTATTTCTCATAATATACCCCATGTTTCAGTCAAACTGGACCACTAGCTATTATTCCTGTAACTCAGCACTTCATTTTCCACCACGTTTTAAACCACAACCTAGAACAGAAGCTCTGCCCTTTACCAAGACCAAATTCAATATAAGAAGAATTTCACAAATCACTCTTTTTTACAAACTTTTCCCCACCTCTCAGGACTTCCTTTAGGAGCATCAAAATGTTGCTCATGCCCAGATCTGTACAGAAAAGGTCAAAGACCTCTCACGTCATGTGCAAGTGCTCTGGCTAACAATACATCAAACACAGGACAGGTTTCATTTAACTCAGCTGAAACATAAAGACTTAAAAGGATTTGTACCTGAGTCCGTAAACAGTTAAAACAACTCTCTTCTCTAACCTGTGAGCTTCTACTCTTCTTAGTGACCTATACAATCCTGCAGACCCATGCTCTTATCTTAAGTTTGAGGACCTTCACCACTGTCACCAAGGGGGAAGAAGTTTGGGTAGCTAAGGGGTCAAAAATCCACTCCCTACAATGAATGAATCCCTTTACCTCCAGGGGTCTATATGATCTTCTTATACCACTACCCTGGTATGAAGGCTAGATACAAGAACTGGGGATCACTAAAGAGTTGACTCTTTTACCCTTAGGTCCACAGTCCACATATTTCACAGTATTAGAGGAGGGTAAGAAATGGATAATTATTCTACATTGTGGTTCTGTCCCTTGTTATTTCTCCCCTTTGACTCTGGCTGGGTTCTAAAACAACTTCCCATGGCCCAAGTTCTCATAAATATCCAAAACTCCTCCTCTTTCCAAGAGTCATGGGAAGAGCTCTTTTACTGGTCCATGAACTTTTCTGTGGTTCCTCCTTTTCTGGAACAACATGATCCCCTAAAGCGGTTCTCAACCTATGGGTCGCAACCCGTTTGGGGGTTGAACGACCCTTTCACAGGGGTCACAGGGGTCGCCTAAGACCATTGGAAAACACATATTTCCAATGGTCTTAGGAACCAAGACACCCCTCCTCTATCTGTCTCCAGGGGGGTTGGCCCACATGCAGATACGCCCACATACGAGTATTAAAGGGTCACAGCATTAGGAAGGTTGAGAACCACTGTTTTAGATGGTAAGAACCATAACAGCAAGGACATATGTTACATATGTATTTTTTTTTTGGCAGGGAGTAGTCCAGTTTGGGAAGAAGAATCTAGATCAGCGGTTCTCAACCTGTAGGTTATGTTCAATTTGTAACAATGAAAATACATTCTGCATATCAGATATTTACATTATGATTCATAACAGTAGCAAAATTACAGTTATAAAGTGGCAACGAAAATAATTTTGTGGTTGGGGGTCACCACAACATGAGGAACTGTATTAAAGGGTCGCAGCATTAGGAAGGTTGAGAACCTTAGGGCATCAACCTTAGGTTGATGCCCTAAAGGAATCCTCTTCCTTAAAGATGTAGAGGCTTCCAAAAAACTGGATTTATATATCTATGCATTTTTCCCTCTAAACTTATTTCCTGCTCTCTAGTTTCCCTTTCCCAAAGTCCAAAGATTAGCTCAGGTGCCTCAAAACTGGCAATGAATCAAATCGTCCAGAACAAGGATAGTTCATACCCCGGGGCTGTACATAGAGTCAGAAAGACCTGGGTTTAAATCTCCACTCAAATATTTATGGGATATATGATCCTAGTCAAGTTATTCACAATCTCTGTCTCTCAGAATTACTGTAAGAATTAAGGATGGTAATATATAAACTGCTTTGCAAATCTTAAAAGTACTACATAAAATGTTTTATCAAGGAAATATCATCAATGTCAAAACAAAATCTCAAATCTGACATTAAGGGTGATGTTCATCCCTCATATGAGGAAACACGTTCAATGTAAGAATATCCTTTAGCTTTCCCTCTGTTAATATATTTCCTGTTTATCACCTTAAGGTATAATTCTCTTTATTTCTTTGATTTCCAAGCTCTTTGAATCATCTATAGCCAATAACCATTCACTGCCTTATCATCCACTCAGATTGCTTCATATGTATTTGCTTTCATGTGTTTTCCTTCATTAGATTGTAAGCTCCTTAAGAGCAAGGACTAACTTTTGACTCTTTTTGTATCCCCAGTGTTTAGCAAAATGCCTGACACATAGAAAGTGCTTCATAAACGTTTATTCGTTTATTGATTAGCCTCATAATATCCCCATCTGCCAACTCTCACTCACAGACTGGAGTCCTCTGAGAGGTGATTACTCTAGGTTCAGGGTCCTCTGTGGATCTGCACTTCAAAAACTATAGCTCATAAGATCCCACCAATGCCTCTACCTTTAATGACTATTAAGTCATTAAGACATGATTAGCTCCAAGTAAATACATTCTCTGAAATAGAATAGTAAGAGCAGTAGCTAAAAAACATTCCCCTTCCCCCCCCCATAAACCGAGGCACATTCTACCACAAATACATATGACATCTCAGTGACAAAGGTGGGCACACACAGAGAGAGCAGGAATAGAGAGGTAAGCAGGTAGGAAACACAGGCAGCCAAGGCAACTCACACCTCTGGCTGGTACTGCAGATCCCTAGTATCTTTTCTCCTCTAATAATCTGCTGGGAACATCACTCAGCTGGGCTCCCAGGGCCAACCCATCTCCACAGCTCAACCTGACTCTCCAGATAGGTTCTGGGGGCCTGCTTTCTGCCATTCGCATGCTCCTCTGGGTAAATTGCACTATTATAAGATGCTATTGCCTATGAACGAGGAAAGGAGAAAGAAATCCCCTTCTCTCCACCCTGTATTTTAAAAAGGTACAAGAAAAGAGTAGAACACTTCCTTTTTGAGAGTTGCGACTTTCTCTCTTCTCTACTGCCAAAACTGACTTTCTCAAATCTTGCTCTTGCTCATGTTTTTAAGGCCATCAGAGAAATGGCTAATCCTTCAGCCAATAAACAGCAACCCTATAATTCCATCAAGTTGGCTATGGAACTTCTTCATTTTTCCTAAAGAAACACTTCTTTACACTGGCCCATCAAGTCAGAAAACTTTTAAAAGACTCAAATGGACTAATTCATGAATATACTCAGGGTGTGAACTCCTCCATGTTTTGTGCCCTTTACAAGCTATTAATACAACCATTCAAAGTTCAAAAAGGGCAAAATCTTAAACCTTTATGCCTCATTGTATCTGTTCCCTGTCCAGTATATCCTGCAGCTTCATTAAATGGGTGAGGAGACTCAGCTGATCACCCTTCCTTCCTAGGAGCTAAACTCAACTAGATTCCTCCTTGGGCACACTTTCTGTGGTTTATTCACAATAAGTTCTACCTCATTTCAGGAATACATTCCTTCTTCATCTTAGCTTTTCAGAAACTTTGTCATTGCTCAAAGATTAACTCAGATACTGACCCCTCTTATAAAGTCTTCCAGATCACCTCCCAAGTTATTAGTGATCTTCCCCTTCTCAAATTATCTTGTTTTTTTCCCCCATTATCGGTGTACATGTTTTATTTCCTCAATAAACTAATCCTAGAGGGCTGATATTATTGTATTTTTGTGGTGCTAAGCAATAGTAGATGCTTAATAAATGTTTATTGAATTGATTTTGGCAGATGTAAGCACATTACTGCCATGTAAGAACCATCAGCTCCAAAAAGACATTAATTAGCCCAAATCCTTGCCTTAAAGCAGAGGCTTAGGTGAATTAAAAAACAAAAACAAAAGAAAACAAAACCCAGAACACCTTACTTGGTAAGCCAGATGCTGTTTCTCATCCTGAAAGCTTCTGACAAACTCAAACAGCTTCTCCCACTCCTGAAAAGAGACACTGCCAAAACCAGGATTCCCCACCAGAAGCCAGATCTGGTAAGGTAGGAAAAGGATAGATTCCATAATGCACCTGAAGACAGGGAAGAAGGTGAACCAATACAAGAAGGAGCCAAGGGTCTCTGTTACACACTGGAGAGTGGCAGCCATGTTGCAGAAGATGCTGTAGGCTACAGGGCCTGTGAAAGCCAGGTAAGCAAGTCCCAACCGGTAGAGCCGAAGAGTGAGAGTCTCAGTCTCCAAAGGAGTCTTGTAGCTCCGATGTCTCTGTGCTGTGATGCTAGCAACTAGACTGATGGGCAGAATGGCTATGGGGCGGCCATAGAAAAGAGGAGAGGTAAAAAATGCTGCCCCTAAAGTACTCTTAAAGTCTGAAGTCTGATTGCCCACAGTGGCCACTAATAATACCCCTAAAGCAACCGCTAATGGAAGACCCACGATATAGAAGCTGGTCATGAAGGAGAGGCTAATCAGGGCCACAAAGCCAAAATAGATGCCCACCAGGATCTGGGCAACAAAGCGCAATGGACTTAGACTGGGTATCAGTTCTTCATGATTCTTCCTTTGCTTTCGGGCTTGGTTGGCTTGTGCCACAAAGCTGGGGAGCTTCCAGAACTCCAAGAGCCAACCCAACCCACCACCTCCCAAGGTAAGCATCCACAACAAGGCATGGCTATCCCGCCCCAGGTATAGATGATGGAGCCCAACAGGGCCCCCCATTGCCCAAAGAGCATAGGTCACCAGTAGCCCTTTGGCCATTTGCTTAGGGAAGGGATCTCAGAAGCATCACAGGTCCATTTGCAACTTATAAAATTCAGAGTTCAGTAATGCTTGAGCTTTTGAAAGAAATATGGCACCATCTGAGTCAAGAGGAATCCTCAGCTTCTGAAGGAGAGAATAGGAATGGCAGAGTTAGATGGCTATGTCCAGATTCTACATTGTACTCACGTCACTTTTCTCTCCAAGTTAGACCCACCAAAGGCTAAGCCTGGGATTTCTTAAACCTTCCTAAATGCCATGTTCTCCTTCATTCCATCCTACTGTCCTTTCAACTTACCTTGCTGTACCCGTTCTTGTCTTTATCACCACCACTTGTCCAACCCAAGGGCAGGGGCATTTTAAAATTCATTCAATTCAGTAATGGAAGGCTCATGAGTAGAGAGGGGCAAGTTTGAATTGCTCAAGCTTAATTTTGCTAAATCATCCCTCTAAGCATACTTAAATCCCCAAACACACTCACTGGACATGTAGAAAATCTTCCAATTGTTTCCCCAAAACTCTAAACACCTTTGAAAGCCCTAACTCATAGCCCGATTCTACAGCTGCTCTCATCACATATGTTCTTCCTCTCTCCACAGCTTCCAATATTTCTGTACATTCTGGGCCCAGCCCAGCTGCATCAGACTGAGTCACAGAGCTAAGTAACCTTTTCATGCTTTGGCAGCTTTCACCTCAAGTCCCATCAGAGGGGGTGGGGAGAAAAGGCTCTTTCTAGAAGTTAGGGGCTCACTGAAGGACACAGAAGTTTTTCCATTGAAGAAGCCTTGAAAAACTGTGATACCATGGCCACATTTCTACCTTGACCCAATTTCCAAGATCCATTCTGCTCACCTTCAGGCACATTCCCCCTCCCCTACCTCCATTCCAGGTTTCCCACTCTCTCAGGTCCAATTCTGACCTAGCTAACACAGGCTGAGAAAATCTCTAGGATAACAGGCCTATGGGGGAAGTATCATTGCTCTTCTTGCCCCACTCACTAAATGCGTAAAAAGGGTAGTCCGTTGGGAAAAGCTTCAACAATTTGGTTTAAGTTTCTCTTCAGCTTACCAGTCAGCTCCCTTAGGTTGAAGAACCAGCAGCCTATTCACTCTCCAGCTCTTCAAATTCTCCTCTACTTGGACTTTGTACATCTCAGCCCATTGACACAATGGACAAAGGTCATCTAGGCCTAGCTTTCCCTGACTCTTCCCCAACGTAATCTACCCCTCCTCCTTCTTCCCTCTTCTTTCAGAGCTCTCTTCTTTCCCTAAGCTCTCCTCCTGTCCTTGTTTTCATTCTTCTTTGTTTTCATAGTATGTACTAATCAGTTGATGTAAGTAAACATTTAGAGCTTTCTCTGCCCATCCACCTACCTGCCTCAAGTCCAGGCTACCCTCTCCTCCTTTCCTCACTCCCTCTGCTCCAATTTCCTGTCATTATCTCGGTCAGTTAGTATGATCTAAGACAATGGTCTCCACGGTGCTAAGAATACAGCTAATCAGAGTGTGTAAGATGGGGGTGTAGGAGGAAAATATTAGAAGTACTATTTTAATATATATGTATATACATATATATACAATTATTATTACTATTATTATTAACTACATCCAACTGGAACTTAAGATTCACAGGCACTGTGGAAGGGAGATTCATCCTGCCCTATCGGAAAGTTAGAGGAGTGATGGGGGAGGACATAGGAGAGATTAGATTGGGGGAGGGATCATACAAGGGGATGGCTGTTTTAAGGGGGGGGTAGGGGAAAGATGGGGAGAAAATTTGTAACTCAAAATCTCATGGAAATGAATGATGTAAACTAAACTAAATAAAATAAAATATTAAAAAAAGAAGTGCTACTTTAACATATTAAATTATTCTTTACCAATAATTAATATACAAATTAGCACTGGTGCCCTTAGCATGATGCCTGGCACATAGTAGGTACTTAATAAATATTTGATTGACTGATTGTCCTTGCTAAGCCTGAATGTCAGGTGGCCATGTGCCACATATGGCAAATAAATTATCCCAAGGGAAGAGAAGGAGTTCCACATGGTGGAACAGTCGACAGTGACACACTCATTTATTTGATTTCATTGTGTTTCATTTGTATAGTATTACGGTTTAAGTGTGCCCAGTTAAGTGGATTTATTAATTATATTAGCTAGTTTTAACTAAGCTATCCCTCAGAAAATGGACAAGTGGCTTAAAAAGATTGACACAAAGAAAGATAATACTAATTATTATAACACTAATATTGCAAAGCACAAATAATGGCAAGAAATTGGCAGAGCTGGCACTTTTGGAGAGAGGTGTGCCAGAAACATGGTAAAAAAAACAATGGTAATCTTAATCAGATCTGACAGGAAGTCAGCTCCCCAAATTTTGTAATTATCATGAGAATATTCTTTGAAATATGAATTTATATCCTGTTTTGTTAATAATGAACCGAAATCAGGAGTTTTTAATCTTTTTTTGTATCATAGACTCCTTTGGCAACCTGGTAAAGCCTATGGACTCCTTTTCAAAATCATGTTTTAAATGCATAAAAAAATTCATAGCATTACAGAGGAAACCAATTACATAGAAATACAGTAATAAAAATTAAAAAACAAGCAACTTTCCAGACGCCAGGTAAAGAACCCCTGCCCTAATTGTGTATTGTACATTGAGCTATTATTTATGTTACTATGAAACCATCACAGTTAGCAAGATATTTAAAAACTAAGCATTTGTTGCCAAAAATGATGAGTCACCTATAAAAACTCTCATAAGTGCACACTTTAAAATTTAGAAACATAATTTTCTAACCTGTTTCAAAATCTTCTAGAGGAAGAGTATTCATGAATTTTGAACTGATTTATTAAAGATATAAAAATGCAACACCTTTCAATTAGCTTGCAAGAACTGATTGAAATTAGGCAAGACTGGAATTGGAACAGTAAATTTCCAAAAACCTTTGCATAATTTGTGGTTGGAATTGCAAAACAAGTATCACAACAATAAACACAGACAATAATGCCCTTCTTCCTTTTGGTTACACATATTTTGTGAGCTCTTTTTTTAAAGCTGTGACAGCCATTAAAATGAAATATTGAAATAAACTGAACTCAGAACCAGATCTTTGAATTACTGTATGTACCAAACTAAGGTTTTTAAAAAAATGGGATATATGAAATTACATTGGTCTCACTAAAAATATTGTTTTAATACTATAGTGAGAACAAAAGGATATTGTACACTAAATAAATAAAATAAAAAATGTTACTTCATCCTTTAAATTTCTATTTTGTAAGTTAATGTACATAATATTTTAGTGTATGTTTATGATTTCCTCAGTTTATTATCTCTTTTAAATGGGGATTATGATAGCACTACATCACAAATTTGTTGAAAGAATCAAATGGGATAACAAACCTTTGCAAACAATAAAATGCCAAATGAACTTTAGTAAACATTACTAATAATAATGCACAATGAGAAATACATATTGGGTACCTGCTCAATTTTTTGTAACTGATAGGATTTCGAGATAAAAAATGTTTGGAGGCCACTGATTTGAGGAGCTGAATATTCCTTAACTAATCTCCCCATTTGCTGAAAGATGCCAGCACTGAAGGGCTGAAGCTGCCTCATGGCACAGGCTGCATGCAGAAGTGTCAGGTAGGTCATCTAGTTTCACCTGCACTGGGTCCCAGGGGTGCCTAGTGAATCAGGGTCATCACCTCAGCCAGACTAGACAGGAATATGACTCAAGGGAGCAACCAATCAAGAAGGAAGTGAGTCTGCCATGTTTAAAAAAAAAAGTGGGGACATATACATACATATACATAAGCATACAACCTCAGAGACATCCTTACCTCTTCACTGTCTCATCCTCTCCCCCCAAGACAGTTGCCAAGTCTTGTATCTCTGTCTATCATAACTCTCAAATACATCCTCTTCTCACTCACAAGGCCACAGCCCCAGTTCGGATTCTCATCACCTCTTACCTTAACGATTACAATAGCCTCTTCAATCCATCCCCTTCCAAGATGCTTATGTGATATTTTCAAAGCACTGGCCTGATCCTGTCCCTTCCCTTCTCTAAAAGCTCCAATGGTTTCTTATTGCCTCAGTATCAAAAACAAACTCCTCTTTTTGGCATTTAAAGCCCTTATCAATCTAGTTCCAGTCAACCTTTCCAAGCTTATTACCCCATGATGGTCCAACTAAGTTGGTCTACAGACTTGTCCTCACATTCGACATTCCATCTCTCTTGCCTTTTCAAGGCTGTCCTCTTCCAGTCTGGAATGTCCTTCTCAATTCTGCCTCTCAGAATCCCTAGCCTTTTTTCAAAATTCAGTTCATATACCTCTTCCATGAGGTGTTTCCTGATCAGTCAACAAGCATTGATTATATACTTACACTGGGCTGGTCACTGAGGACATAAAGTAAAAAATGAAACTTCTTCTGCCCTCCAGGAGCTTACATTCAATAAAAGAATATCTATTTATATTAACATGAACATGAACACACACATATTATCTGTGGTTGTGAGGTCCTGTTCCAGAAAAGTTACTGTTTTGGACTCACAGATTCAATCCTGATGGATTCTGACCCCCAAGACCAGACTTTTCTCAAACTCTCTCATTGCTTTTGTGCACACAATCATCTTCACAACACAGTTCATGGCAAGGTCTCCCCCCAAAAGAAACTAACAAAGTCCATTCTAGCAAATGTACCCAATGCACCAAGTAGATATCAAGTATAGGACAGTTATTTATTTCTTCCACCACAAAAGAACTGCTTAAAACACAGAAGATTCATAAGTTATTAAGTTATTATTAAGTTATTCATTAGCAAATGTTTAAAGCATAAAACAATAACTAATCACATTAAGCATATTCCCCTGGGAGATAAAAGAATTTCAGGACAGTGAAATATTCCTTTCGACTCACAGGTGCCTGCTTGAATAACTCACCAGGTCCAGGTAGCCAGAGCATGGCTTAGCCTTTCCTAGTCCTTTCAGCTGCAGCATCTTTCTGTTGGTGGCCATTTCCTCCTAGAAGTGTTGTAGTCCCAGGAAGCCCAACCCAATAGTCATTCAGCACTGACTGAGGAACCCTTAAGCATATTAGGTAGTCACCAAGACTGGAAACCCATTTCTCAGAATCAACATTTTGTGACCTAGGAGAGAAAACAAGACAAAATATCAGAATAGATCCAATATTAGGCTTATCTAGGCAAGCACATATTATCCTGGTCATTTTCTTGAGTTTTAGTTACCATTACTGATGGGGGTAGGGTGGGGAAAGAAATCTCTCTCCTCCCCAGAAGTCCAAGCAACCTGCCCCAGTCTTCAGCAACATGCTCAATAAAGAGAATAGCTTTTCTCTCTTTATATAACCTACTGAGTAGGCGGCTCTTTCTGGATCATTTGACAACCACTTTCAATGCAACACTCCCCCACTACCCGCCCTCCCTTCCCCCTCTAGTTACACGGACCATCGGACCAACCAGAAAGCTCATCCCCTTTTCCTCTATCAAGGGGCTAGAGCACATGCTCCATGGGATGTGTTCCAGCCCAACCCCTCTATGTAAGTACAGTATATACAAAAATAAAGTAAACACAAGGTAATCTTTAGGGGATAGAGAGGAATGGGTATGGAGTGAGGGGGAATCAGAAAAAGGCTTCTTGTGGTAGATGACATTTGAGCTGAGTTTTGAAGCAAAAGGATGTGATGAGGAAGAAATATATTCCAGAAAGAATAAGTGAAAAAGGCACTAAACCCTCAGATACTAACTCCTCCCTGAAATTACCTTGCATATTTACCTTATCTATATTTTGTATTACTTATATGTGTACATGTTGTACACCCCATTCTTCCATATTAGATGCTTAACAAATGCTTGTTGATTGATTCATTCAATCTATAAATGCCCTTCAGCCGCCGGTCACCAGCCCCAACCACCAGGGCAAAGCTGATGCCTCTAACCTTTTCACATGGCTCCCTGCTTCGTGGTGCTCTTTTATTACTTCCTTTTCCCTTTAAGAATGCCTTTGCTGTTCATTTTATCCTGATTTCACCTTGATAAAAATGCTGGAGGGTAAGGAATCGGGGAAAGAGCAGACCCTGACTCTCCCCACCCCTGCAGTGCTGTGGGCCAGGAGTAGAACAGGCCCACGCAACCTCGAGTTGTCTGGCAAGCCTCTCCTGCTCTGCCGGAGGAATACAGACAAGGGGCGGATGGGACCTACTTTCTTCCTCCGACCTTGCGTGCAAGGATGGCTACAAGAAAAAACGCTGATACTCCTTGTATTTTCTAGTTCCACCTATTATTTCCCTCCTCCCATAGCAGCCATTGCTTAGGCTCTAAACCTATAATTCCCTACTCTCCCAAATCGACTCAATCTAACCTCTTTTTCTCCACTCTTGGAGAGGGTCGAAGTTCCCCGGGTTGGGGTAAGAGTGAGTGAGGACGGACTAGTTAGAGCTAGGAGGAAACATCATCATAAGTAGCGGGAGGAGGTGGGGAGTCCTCCTTGTCGGTGTCAGGAGGGTGCGGGGCTGGGATGCTGAATAATGAATGAGTCCTAATTGTGCGGCCGAGGCGGCGCAGCGCTGCTCTAAGCTCTACAAACAACCCGGGCGGCGGCGGCGGAAGTTGGGCAAACAAGCCCTCTCCTCACACTCTGGAACCACAGCCTTGGCACGCACCAGATGGCGGAGGGGAGACTGAGGGAGATGAAAGGCGGGGCCGGACTGAAAGAGTAGATTGGGGAGGGAGGCTTCACTAGAATACCTGAGGCCTCTGCCTTGGGAATGGATTGCTCGGTGAGACCCAGCAAGGCAGAGGCAGGAAGCCACTTGGGCTTGGGGGTCTCCTGGATCCTGCACTTCAGGGCTATAATTTGGATAGCCACATTCTCGGTGGGACCGGGGAAGGGGGGAGATGGGCAGGAGTTCGAGGGTAAGATTCTGTTTCACCCTGCTCCTTGGGGTCCTCAAAGGACCCTCTGCGGGATCTCTCCGCTCAGTAAAGACCCTCTACCGAGGGAAACTGAGCCTGGAGAACTGAAAGGTAAACAGGACTGGGCAGCTGTATTGATCTTTGGGAAAGAGAGAAGGAAAAGTCTCAGAAGAAAATCAGGAAAATGAGAGGGGTGAGCAGAGATTGAGGCAGATGAGGGAGAAAGATAGATGGAGAAACAAGTAAAGATGGAGGATAGAAAGGGGGGCTAGAAAAGAGAGCTCTAGGAGGAGAGGAAAAGATAAGAAGGGAGGTGTGGGAATGAAAATTGGGGGGAGGGAGGAAGTAATTAAATGAAAAACAATGAAAAATGAGGAATCAAGTGAGGAGATGGGAGATGGACCGAATGAGAAGAAATTAAAAACGAGAGTCTGGGAGAGAAAAGGAGATCAGAATGAGAAAAGAGGGATGGATGGAGGTGCAGAAGGGTGGAAGTGATGCTGTAAAAAGATAATCTCTTTCTCTCTCATACACACACACACACACTCCCCCTCCTTCCTCATCCTCTCACACTAGCTCTCTCTCTCCACCCGAACTCACTTTGTCACAATTATGGCCCGTCACTAAGCCCGGATTGTTTTTCCCAAATTGTTCTATAAACAGGCACCTGAGGGAGGAGGGATGTGGATGACAGATGAGGCAGGAAAGAAACTAGGAGCTACTTAGGTTAACAAGAAATATGGGATTTGAGGAAGGGGCTTAGGCTCAGACTTGGGGGTCTTGTAAGGGGGAGGAAGAATATGAAGGGAGGAGATTTCTAGAGTAGCCTTGCAGAGTGTATGCCCTAGAATGCTGCCTTCTTCCTATCACTGACTGTCTTTAAAGTTCCCCCATTCGTCTCTACCTTCCTAGCCCCAATTTCCACAGTACATTGAAGTGCACTAGAAATAGTAGTGATAATAGCTAGCATCTACATTCAGGCTCTCTACAAATATTATCTTAACTGATCCTGTGAGGTAGGTGCTACTGTTACAGCAGAGGAAACTGAGGCAAATAGCAGTTAAGTGACTTGCTCAGGTCACAGTCTCTGAGGTTGGATTTGAACTCAGGCTTTTCTAACCCCAGTCTGGCTCTATCCACTGCACAACCTAGTAGTCAGGGAAGGGGAAAGGTAGTGCGGTTAAAAGTCTAGTTATTAGGAGGGACTGGCAGCTTGGGACTTGGTTTGGAAACAGACATTTGTGGAAATGTTAAGGTTCCCACAAACACACAGCACTCTCCTTTCTCCATTTTAGCCACTTATTGAATGAATCATTGTCTTTCATTGGCTTCTTCTCTAGTTAATCAGTTTCCAAGCATTTATTAAGCATCTCCTATATTCTGAGCAGTTGTCTCTGCTTCTCCTGACCTTCCCAAGCCCCACATCCACCCAGTCTCTGTACTTTCTCCTCAAAAACTGATCTAAGCCTGCAGGACTGAAACAACTTTAAGCAGAATTCTTTGCTCCTTCTTTTAGTCCTTATTGCAAAGGGAAATGGACCCTAAAAGTTAGGGGGCCTGGGAACATTTGGTTTCATCCACAGGTTCTACGCAATAGCTCAACTTGAGTGTGCCCTAGTCCTCAATTCCAGACCTCTGCAGAGAACTGGGGAACTTCCCTGAACTGGTTTCGGAGGTGCGGGGCGACTCTCCTAACCTCCTTTGGTCTCTCTCCACTCATCTCTGGCTTCCTTTTTGTGCTGAGATTACCTCGCGGCTTTCCACTGTGGTCTTTCTCGGATCTTTCCTCTAAGCCGGCTGTTTCCTCTGAGAAAGCTGTTCTAGCTCCTTTGCCCCCGCAGTTCCTTCCTTTCACACCCTCCTGTCTCCACATCCACTCACTAGTCCTCTGACCTCCCGTCTCCCCTTCTCCCTCTCAAATCCACTCCGACCCCCACCTTCCACCCCAGAGCCCCAAGTCAGTCTGTCTGCTCAGTGACAGCCGAAACCGCTGCCCTCCCCCCCCCCCCCCTTCCACCCCCGGGAGCGGCCAGAGTCGAGGCCGCTGCTTGGCTGGCTTCGACACTGGACTCCCAAGGGCTGCTCCAGGGGCAGCGGAGGGTGGAGGCTGTTGAAGCGAGACCAGAGCCGGAGCTCGGGAGTTGGCAGAACGAAGGAGAGAGGATTGAAGGATGGGGGAGGGAGGAAGCGACCCCTCCATATGTTGCTCTTCCAGAATCTTGCTCTCTGTAGCTCCGTTTCTTTTTCCAGGTCTCGGGGTCTCTGCCTTTCTGTCTTTCTCTTCTCCAGGATTTCTCGGATTCCCTCGGCCAATTCCAGATTCTTTCCCCCGCCCCCTTTAATCCTCCCTCCACCCCCGAGCCCTGGTGATTTACACTCTGTCTTGGCTCTATGGCCTCTTCCCAATCAGGAATATCGACCCCGGGCGGGGCCCTCGGGTCTCATCGATCCCTCTAAGGCTCGGGATTTAAAAATGTCAAATTTGCCTTTTCCAAGCTGGGGGCAGGGGGCCCTGAGAGGAGAAGGGGGGGAAAGACATCTGAGCATCGACCGACCGCCTATGCCAAGAATGAGCATGGGCCACAGCATTGGCCGCGGCCTTGACACCCTTTTCGCTGGGATCGCTGGGGTCAGAGATCCAGGCTATTACCAGAGACAGATTTAAGACAAGGAAAGGAGGCTCTGTATCTCCGGCTTTCCACTTTCCCTCCTCTTTACCCCTCCTCCCCAATTACAATGGATCTCACTTCTGGGTGGAGGGGCCTTCGGATACTTCAGGGATAAAAATCATAGTCTAGGGGCAGCAGAAATACAAAGGCATAGACACATACATAGAGATGCAAACACAGGTGGATATGTGCTGAAATACACAGGCATAGAGACGAAAAAACAGAGATAATAGAGGTACAAGAGGAAGACTGGAAATTTGGAAAGACGCAATAAAGACCCAGGGCCACATTTTTTTTTTCAGGGTTGAGGATGAGATTTCAGAGATGAGGCCCAGGGGAAAAGAGGCCAAGCACAGAAAATTCTCACTCTGAGAAGGCAGTGTATATAAGATCACCAGTCTTGATGCAATTGCTTGTATGAGAGTGTTTTTCCAAATGTGCAAAATCGAGAGAACTATTTGAAATACAATCAGTATGAAACAGAGCTTAAAGGGACCTTAGAAATTATGTAGAGTCCCCATCCCAGTTTACAGATGAGGGGGAAAAAAGGGAGGTAAAGTGCTTTCCCCAAGGTCATGAAGGTAGGAAGTGGCACAGCTGAGAGTAGAACCCAGGTCCTCTAACTCCAGACCCAAGGATCATACCACTGTCTCCCTCCACAAGGATCCATACAAACTTCTTCCTTGGAATTGACATTAGTCTAGCTTGACATACCACATTAGGCCCTTTCCACCCAAACATCCCCTCTTGAGTGGACCAGTTATGGATCTGGTCTAGCCCAGAAGCAGACTGGGGTCACTCTCCAGCGATGGAATTCCTATCTAATTAATTCAGGTATCCCTACTCATCCCAGACCAGAATTTTGCTCAACTTCTCCTTCC
Organism: Pseudochirops corinnae; assembly: GCA_028646515.1. Lineage (NCBI taxonomy): Eukaryota > Metazoa > Chordata > Mammalia > Diprotodontia > Pseudocheiridae > Pseudochirops > Pseudochirops corinnae. The sequence goes on from CM053585.1 coordinate 365,122,407, forward strand.
AAGGTGACCTCCTTCCTTCCAATCCCTGCATTAAGCTGTTGTGAGACCTTCTCTGAGACCTTAGCCTGCTTTTTGTTTGTCGAAGGAGGGAGCTGGCCTAGATAGTCCTTTCTAAGATGCCATGAATCTGTCAATCCTTGACTCTTGTCACTAGGCCTGGAACTAAGTCCCAATGTTATAACCAAACCCTCTTCCTCAACCCACCCCCCCAATGGGGAAGTGTCACTTTAGTTCTCTCCAGCTCTGGGAGAATGGCCATTTTGGGTCCTAAATCTCTGGTTGGGTCCACCGAGGTACCTCCTCTATCTCTCTCAGAAACTCAGAGGAGTTTTTGTGGGGGAGAAGGGTGCAGAGATTCGAGTTTACCTGATGGGCAGTGAATGGAATGGGAGCTATGGTCTAGTTCGGCATTCAGACGGTTAACAAGACCCTCCTCCTTCACACACTGG
>CM053585.1:365122955-365200514 GCA_028646515.1 Pseudochirops corinnae
AAGTCCCTCGGATTGCCTTTAATGCCCAAATCTACTCTGACCATGATGTCTGAGAAAAGATGGGACTTGAAGCGGGGCCTAGACTGGAAAAGAGAAATGGGTGGAGGGCTCTCTGAAATAAGGAACATAAACCATCCGGGCTGGGCAGCCAAGGGGGAAGAAATTGAAGTCGGGGGGGGGGGGTCCCAGTAGGAGAAATAGAGGGAGCAAATCCCGAGAGATGGGGCTGAAAAGGTTTTCCCACTAATGTAGGAAGTAGTCGCCCACACCACTACTCCTCTACACACCCACACAGCTCCCCATCTGCTACCACCGGCCTCACTCTAAGCACGTACGCCTCCGCGCCGGCCCCCCCACCCCCAGCTGTCAGTCGGGGTAATGAATGCGCGCTCAGGGCCCGAAGCGCCCCCCCCCCCATCCCCGCCTCGTTCATCACTGCCAGGATCGCCCACCTCCCTCCGCCCGGTGATCAGGGACAGGACCAGGGAGCCCCCTCCCCAGGCCACGGCGGGTAATTGTCAGATTGAGACGTCGATTTGTCAGGTCGGGGAGGGGCAGAGGGGGAAAAAAGCCGCAATGAAACCCTGACTCTGCTCAGTTCCTCCAGGCTCCACTCCACTTCTTTCCAGTTCTGCATCTATAATCCTACTCTGCCCAAACTGGTCTTGGAAATTCTCGCCTTGCCTCGGTTCAATTCGGTTTCACTTTATAGAATTGGGGGTGGAGTGGGGGAGTAACCCCAGGGCCGAAGTCCTATCTTCTCACCGTAGGAGTCCCGGTTTCGCAGTCCTGCCTGCTTCCCGCAGGAGGCGCCTGGAGGCAGTGGTCCCCCCGCCCCCCTTTCCCCGCGCCCCTCCCTCCTGCAACTCCTGGGGCCCAGGGCCAAAGTATTCTTCCCTCCTCTCCTCTCTCCAGCCTTCAGCAGGTCCCCGGACGGCCCCGAGTGAGTGACGGGCTGCGCGGTGATTATGCGGAGGAGGGAGCGGGGTGCGGGGGGGGGCCCGCGGGCGGCAGCGCTGACCCTTCACATTTCCTATCCTCCGGGACCCTCATCCATCCGAAGCTGCTCTTTGTCTGGCCGCCTAATTGCCGGCGGACAGGATGGATGGTTGGACCGACAGCCCTGGAATCCCTAATAAAGGCCGAGGCCGCCAGAGAGGGAGAGGAGGAGGAAGAGGGGAGAGATGGAAGGAGGAGGAACCCGGCGGGCCCTGGCTCTGGGACTCTGAGCCGCCCAACTGACAGGGATGGATGGAGGATGGGGGGAGCCCGGCTAGTGAAGAGAGTCTGGGGAGTCAAGAGTCTGTGTCGGGACCAGGACCAGAGAAGGGCTAGGTTTATAGATGAGCAGGAAACAGGCCAGATGCCGGCAGCATTCCCGACCAAGTAGAAATTAAAAGGGGGAAAGGAACGGAGTCTATCTCATTCCCCTTTCAACCAATGCTTAGAGTCCAGCGCCGAAGCATAGGTCCCGAGGACTGATTGTTGGAGACCTCGTGAAGACAGGCCACAGCCTACTGGGCAGAAGGAGATCTATATCACCTGGAGGCATAGCACCAGCCTTAATTGCTGCTCTTTTTTGGGCAATTGAGCCCATCTCTGGTCTCACTCTGGTTTGCAGCACCCACTCCACCTCCATCTATGCACTCCTATCTTCCTCTAATATATCCCACTCTATTTTCCAGGGTCAGAGATCACAAACAACATGGCAAGTTTAAGTCAATAGAACTCCCATAGTATGTCCTTTCTCATTCCAAGGCCGATATATTCCATTTATGCCCTATCTTTCTAGCATTGTCCCCTTCCTCTCACCTGTCATTCTGGGATCTATTAACCAGAGAGCCTGGCACATTTCATTAACAGGAGCTAGTAGTGAGAAACGAGTGGGGAGGGAAAGGGTGTTGGATGATTTTGAGGAAGGGAAGAGTCAAGAAGTGGAGAGCAGAGATGTAATGTATGAATAGACAAGGGTTAGGGTCTGCCTTGGGAAGGGGATTTACTTGATAAGAAGTCAGTATTCTAGGGGCAGCTAGGTGGCTCAGTGAATAGGGCACTGGCCTTGGAGTCAGGAAGGACCTGAGTTCAAATTCGGCCTCAGACACTTAACACTTAATAGCCATGTGACCTTAAGCAAGTCAACCCCAATTGCCCCCTCCAAAAAGCACAAACAAACAAGTCGATATTCTTCAATTCCAAATTATTTTCTGAATTAGTCTAATTACTCCCTACAGGAAATACAGGCACTAGTTTTCCACTCCAACCTGCCACAACTTCCTCAGTCTTGATAGGGCTTGGAGTCTAGAGAAGATCAAGCCCAGGTGGCTACTGAAGAAAGGGGTATTGAACCCCTCCAAAGGATGAACCAGCTCAGGAAATAATAGCATCCTGAAGATGCAGGCCAGGTCCCTCTAGAAGTGACAGTCTGTGGGAAGGCAACTATTAAATGGAACAATGCCACCTAGGATTATTGGGACCTCAGGCGCTGAATGTTTCTTACATTGAAATCTTTAAGATACACCATTTTGACACCCCCACTATATCACAACTCTGGTTGCTCCCAGGTTTGCTATAGCCTTAAGTCAACCGTGGGTGTTGGCTGAACCCCTGAATCTTGAAGATTTCTATTTCTGATCTTTTTTTTCTTCCCTCTTAGCTTTCTCTATCCCACACCTTTTAGTTCCTTTTAATTCATTTGCTTTTATTCTGTCCTTCATAGTCTTTTTACCCTATTACTTTCTATCCAGCTTTTCTCTGCAAGTCTTTAGCCCTCTAGAGCTAGACAATTCTCTTCCCACCCTCTTCTTCTTCCCCCCAACTTACTTTTACATATGTACTAAACTCCCTATCTTATTCTTTCCATTCCTACTTTCTCCCATCATCTCCTAATCTTTCCAACTCTAGTCCCTTTTCTCTTTAGATTCAATCCCTTCTTACATCTTACTGCTTCCCCACCCCTTTCATCTTTGTTTTTCCCCTTAGGTCCCCCGTGCTCTTCCTGTGGCTCTTTCCTGTTCCTATTCTTTTCTTGTTCTACTGATTTCCTTACCTTCTCCATTTCCCTGCTTTGAGGTGTCTTGGGTTTTCTCTTAAACTCTCTATGCACCTCATGTTTTGCAATAATAAGTTGGAGCTGTGTGTTCCAAGAATAGGACAAGGGACCATGATTGACCCCAAAGGTGTCTTGTGGGCCCTTGTAATGTGCCATCACTGTTCTTTGCTTTCTTCCTCTCCTTCTGTTAAGAGGTTACTAGGGTGTAGAAGGAATAGAGAATAATCAAGAAATGATGATCTTAAAGGCAGATATAAAATTTTAACATGAAAACTTTTTGAGAACAATGGGCTGTACATATCTCATGCAAATCATATGCTAATAATATGCTAACCAAAAGCATGGTTTTCCTTATTATGACACCTGGATGGAAGGAACCCTGGGGAAAATTTTTTAGTGTCAACCCCTGGGTTAAAGTAAGGACTGGGATAATGTCATTTTAGGTTTAAGTTATAGAGTTAAGGTTTAGAGTTAGGGTTAGGAATTGATTTATAGTCAGTCTAGGGATCGAGGTGAGAATTGGAATTACTGCAGTTGTGGCTAGATTTAGAATGAGTTGAACTGGGATTCAACCTGGTTTGGGTAAATGTTGGGGTTCTACCTGGGACTGAAATAGGGAACACTGGAAACCCATCTAGGACCTCCACCTTTGTTCCCTGACTCAGGCCTGCTCCTCATTCCTGTTCTGATTCACCTCCTAAGCCCCCTTCCCAAATCTTACCTGATTCTTCCTGTTCACCGTTTACAAATCATCTCTTAGCCCAACTCAATCTCTTTTTGACTGACCGGCTCAGCTGACACTAAGTTCTCTCTCTCTCTCCTGCTTTTGCACCCCTGCTCTTCATCCCCTTGTGAACCCAGACTCTTAACCTTGATGTCCCAGAGTCTGCTGCTAGATCCTGGTCCTCCTAGCCCTATCAAGTGACAGCTGCAAGGGAAGAAAGAAGTGCCTGGTGAGCTAGAGGCATCATTCCAGAGTGAGGGGGAAAGTGCAACAGAACATGAATAAATTCATGGAGCTGGCCCCCTAGCTCCCTCCACAGTGCTCCATGCCCCTCCCCTGCTGCAGCCCTGCTGGGCTCCCACAGCTCTACAGCCAACAGCTCTGCTCCCCACCCCCAGAGAAGCAAGAAGGTGAGAGAATATCTGCACTGAGAAAGAAAGATTGAGAAAGAGAAGCCGAAGGAGGTTTGTGAATGAGGGTTTGTGAAGGGAGGGCAAGGGTGCAAGAAGGGCTAAGAAGAAAGCTTTGAGGCTAAGAAAGGCTGAAGAGAGAGATTAGGCACAGAGAGGCTCTATGGTGAGAGCAGAGGATAAGAAGGAGAAAGAAAAAGGGAACAAAAAAGGGAAAAAGAAAATGTAAAGTGAAGGATAAGGACTGGGAACCAGTTTGGTCAGTGGGGGATGAACTCAGAAATTTGGGAAGAGCACAGGATAAGATAGGAAAGTGGAAGTGAGGAAGGTGGGGGGGGAAAGAGAGAGAGAGAGAGAGAGAGAGAATAGGACAGAGGAAGCTGGGGTCGGGAGAGCAGTATATGCATGGACGTGCTCTCTCTCTCTCTCTCTCTCTCTGCTCTGATTCATCCATCATCCCAGCCTGGGGGATCTGCTTTGGAATTAGACATGCAAGGGGCTGTCGAGGCCTTCAGCCTCCCCCACCCCAAGACAAATGGTGACAAAGACCTTGGAATAAAATTTGTATTTATAGTGCAAAGAGCCAGCCCCTCCCATCCACCACCTGACCCTCTTGAGCTATCAAGTCCTCCCCTTAACTGTCCCCCCTCCTCCATCCTTTCTTCCTTGTCTTACTAAGTGAAGGGAGGGAGAAAGAAAGGGATCTGTCCCAAGAGGTCCAGGATCCACCTAGGAGATCTGAAAGCAACAGATTGTCCTACAAACCTTACCCTTCAGCCGACTGTTCAACCCAGGCCCAGTAATGTCACAATATGTTGTGACTCCCCATGGTCCAGGTCCTGCTTCAGTACTGTCTTCCAAACCTCAAATCCTCTGCCCTAACCTCTCACAACAGTTTCCTGACACCATAATCCTGGCTCCTCAAGCATCTCTACTTTTTTCTTCTTCCCTCTCCTCCTCCTATTTGAATTCCCCAAGGCTGCTGACTCCATCCTCTGTCCTATAAACACCCAGCCTTTGTCATTCCTAGGGGTTTGGAAAATAGAAGTATGGTATCCTTCCTCTAGAACTTTCACCCCTTATTCTGGGAGGGAACTCTAAAGTCCCCTTGCCCTTGTGATTGTTCCTCAAAAATCAGAGGCACAAATTACCACTGAAAGACAAAGTCTATCATTAAATCTACAGACTGATTTATTTTATTTTATTTTTTGCATAGCTAGTTTCCATTTCTCCCCTCCCTAGCAATTTTTAAGGATGGGGAGAAGGAATACACAGATAAACTGAGGTAAGGCATTTACAATTTTCCTTTTTCTAGATTAAAAGCAGGGCCAATTTCTCATTCTGTAAGAAGTAGATGTGCCAAGCACCTGCTGGGCCTGGGTCAGAGATAACTGGGGATTAGAGGGGTTGTGGGCTTGGCTGAGGCCTTTGGAAGGCACTAAGATTAAAGACAGACCTTTCTATCATGTTCTTCTCCCATGCTGCAACCCTGAGGAATTTCTCCTGATGCTGTGCCCCATTCAGTAGAATTAGACAACCTACATTTACACAAGACAAAAAGAGGACACCCTCCCCCTCAACACTTTCACACAGAAATAGGCATTCGTAGTAACACACAAATGATGGTACACAGTGGAACACAGTTACATTTCCAAATAGCATCATGTAATTTTATGATCACACAATGCAATCATTTACAGACTCATACACAGTCATGCATAAACACATACATATTTAAATACATGCAATCACATATACTTACATACAATTATGTAAGCACACAGTCATATAAACATATAGCATGACACAGATACATAAGTCACACACAGAGAAAGACCTATTCAGTCATACAGACATACAGTCTCACACAGATTCTCACACGCAGTCACATTCGCTGTCTTCTCTTTGCAGAGAGTTGATGTGTTACATTGGAGTCCGCACACGGACCTGGGTGTCTCTCTGCAGCTCGCCATTTACATTTCTCTAGATCTGTCAACCTGTCTCCGCTCCCTGTCTCTCCCACTCTGTCTCTGTCTCTCCCTCTCTGCGTTTCTCTAGGTGCCTTTCTTTTTCTATCTCCCTGTTTCTTTGTCTCTGTCTCTGCTTCAGTGTCTGTTTATTCCCTTTATTTCCCGGTGGTTTCTTTTCTATCTTTCTGCCTGCTTCATACTCATTTTGTGTCTGTTGCCTTTTTTTCAATATAAATTCAACAAGTATATATCGAACGCCTACCCTGCGTTAGCGCAGAGCCAGGCGTTGTGGGGAGAATGTCTTTTCTTTCCCCCTTTCATTTTTTTTTTTTTTTGCCCCTCCATTGTCTTTTTCTCCCCTTCTCTCTCTCCATCAAGTCTTTCAAGTGTCTGGCTCTCTTTCCTGGTGTATCTCTCCATACATGTCGGTATAATCTGTCTTTTTCTTTCATACTTTAGCTTTGGTCCAGGTCCTCTTGGCTACACGTTTGTGTAGCCCCGGCCCTATATTTTAGGGGGCGGCGGAGTAACTGGGCCTCCCCTTAGAGCTGTTTCCTGGGGTAAAGAAGAAGAGGAAAAGACAGAAGGGGAGGGCCAGTCCCCCGCCCCGCCCCCGCCCTCCCCGCTCTCAGCTGCAGGGGTCGCTCCGCCTCCGGCCGCTTATAGCGGCTCCCGCCGCGCTGCTGCTCACACAGCCCGTTCAGCCACCCCAGGAGGGTGGGAGGGAGTGAGAGAGCCAGAAGGAGTGAGTGAGAGAGAGGAGAGCGGGACTGGGGCCGCTGCCAGGGTTAGGGCCGGAGTGGGGTCAGCACCATCCCAAGGCCAAAGAGCTGAGCCCTATGAAGAGTTCGCATCAGGTTCGTGCCTCCCAAAGCGCAGAGCCCGGGGCGCCCGGCCTGTGGGGAGTAGCCCCCGCCCGGTCCAGGACCGAACCGTCAAGGGATTTGGGAACCCAGGAGTCCGAGATTCGTGAGAAACACAACGTTCGAGGAACCTGTGACCCAGGTATCTGGGATCCGTGAGTGTTGAGTAGTCAGGGCGAATTGAGGACGCAGGGTCCCCAGGTCCGTGGCCACCGAGCCGTCGGGGGCTGCCCGGTACCAAGCCCGTTGGCAGCTGCTTTAAGAGACACTTTTGGGGTTGGAACCACTGCCGCTGGAACCCGCAAGGGCAAGAGACCAGACAAAACCGTCGGGTGGGGGTAGTTCCGGCTCAGGCTCTGATACCGCCCCAGATCCTGTTGCTGTTGCTCGAGGAGAATCCAGGGTAGCTGCCGCCGCAACCATTGCGCCCAAGAGCGAGGAGGACCTCTTGGCCCTGGCCGCTTCCCGCCTAAGCCGCCGCAAGCGGGTGGTGGGCGCGGCCGTCGGGGTGGCCATGGTGCTGCTGCTACTTGTGGCCATCCCGCTGCTCGTGCACAGCTCCCGCGGGCCCGCGCACTACGAGATGCTGGGCCGCTGCCGCATGGTTTGCGACCCGCACGGACCCCGGGGCCCAGATCCCGACGGGTCACCCGCTTCTGCGCCTCCATTTCCCCCAGGAGCCAAAGGCGAGACTGGCCGGAGGGGCAAAGCCGGACTGCGAGGACCCCCTGGTCCACAGGGCCCGAGAGGTCCCCCGGGAGAGCCCGGCAGACAAGGTCCCCCTGGACCCCCAGGCCCAGGTCCCGGAGGCGCAGTGCCTGCTGCCTACTCTCCCCGGATAGCCTTCTACGCTGGGCTGCGTCGGCCTCATGAGGGCTACGAGGTGCTGCGCTTCGACGACGTGGTGACCAACGTAGGCAATGCATACGAGGCGGCCAGTGGCAAGTTCACCTGTCCCATGCCGGGTGTATACTTCTTTGCCTACCACGTGCTGATGCGCGGCGGCGACGGCACCAGCATGTGGGCAGATCTGATGAAGAACGGGCAGGTGAGGGACCCGACCGCCCAATATCTCTGACCTGACCGCCCCATTCCTATTTCCACCGCCCTAGCTTGAGCTCCTCAGGAGGGACACTTCCAGTCTCCCCACCTGACACGGCTTCTTTCCTCCCCATTTCCTTGACCTCCTTCTATAGACCCCATCCCCCCAACACACACACACTGGACTGGGTCCCAGGCAGAATAGCGGGGTCTCCAGCAGGTTGAGTTTCTCTGCCCGATCTGGTTCTTGTCTTTTCCGACTTTGGGCCAAGGCAAGCCCTTTTCCCTCTTCTAGATTCCTTCCACCTCCCCTCCTCTTCTTCCGACCCCGAGACCCAACATCCCTCCAACACTTTACTGCCTTTGCTTATTCAAAACTACCTGGGTTCCCTTCTACAAGCATCTCCTCGGAGTCTCTTCAATTACAGCTCCGAGCTCCCGACCCTGTTATCTCCTTGAGTCCCGCCGACGTCCATTGGTAGGCAGGTGGGCGCCGGTTTGAGGCTCGCACAAGATTCGGCTCTGATTTTGAAGAAGCCTGTTTGTTTGTTTTTCAAATGCAAACAACTTCACTCCATCACCTTGTCACTCCCCCTCCCCCATGTCCTTTTTTGCCTAAATCGCAGAGGGTAGCAGTCTGCTCCCTTTCTTAATTGCCGCTTCCGAGCTTCCCAGAGGCAGCAGCCAAAGGTGGGATAAGAGTGCAGAGTCTAGGAGGTGAAAAGAAAACGAAATTCGGAGGAAGAATAACAGGAATGAAGGAGAGAAATATACTGGGCAGAGCCCCACCTTAAGAACCCACCGATCCGGGTGGCTGAGGTTCTGACTCCCCCGTCATCCCTCTGGTTCGAACGCTTTCGAATAGTCCCCAAACACACCTGCACCAGTTGGAACTCACCCAGATTCCATCGAACCCTGGTATTACGTGTTTCACACAAAAGGGGTGAGTCCAAAAGGGTGAAGGAGGTGTGGGAAGGAAGTGTAAAGAGGAGCTCCGTGGTCAGTACCTGTGGCTGCTGCCTCCTTTGATTTGGGGAAATTGAGCTTAGATTCCTTTTGCCCAGAACGCCATGGGGGACAACAGTCAAGGACTAGGAGGTGAGCCGCTAGGGAATGTAGCTAAAGGAGTCCTGAACTAGAGAGGGTAGGAGAGCTCTGAGAGGCGGTTCTAGCAGCAAGTCACTAAGCTCTCTACGCTAAGCTGACTCGGTAGCACTCTGAATGGGAGACGATTTCACCGAGTTCCGCCTTAAACGCTGGGCCAAGTAAAGGGAGATTGTAGATCTGAAGCAGTCGGGCAGTCGTGCCCCGGGGGGTGACCCTAGGCTATGCCAGATGGCTTCTGAGTTTGGGGTCCCCATGTCTGCTTTTCTTGTTCCTGTGTCTCTGTCCACCTATTCTGCTGTCCCACTGTCTTCATAGTTTTGTGGCTGTGCGTTTCCCTGTCTCAGTGTCTGTTTGTCCATGGTCTGTCATGGTGTCCGTGTGTCTTTCAGTTCATTCACACAGACTGGCGACTGTTTTTTTGGATCTCCTTGGGCTTCCAGCCGCTGACAACTGAGGAAAAGTGTGTGTATGCGTGTGTGTGTGTACCAGGACTGGGGCTGTGCCCATTCTGTATTCTGGGCGGATGGCTCCCAGGCTGAGGCCCAAGGGACGGTAAATAGTGATTAGAATAATGATGAATAATTAATGCGTTAATAACCAGCCCCTGCGGGACTGGAAAAGAAATGCTGGGCAGGGGTGTAGGAAGGGGGAGGAGTGGTTGACAATCAGATGCTTGAGATGCGAAGGCAAGCGAGGGAAAAGAGAGAGGAAAGGCACTCCTGAGTCTAGCTAGCTAGACTTTTAACCCTAAAAGCAGACTTTAAAATTTCGCGAGATCAGTCAGGTGCAGTGTGTTCTTCCCTATCTGGTCCAAGCAGAGAAAGTTCTGGTTAGAGACCGGAAGCCCGAACTTCTAGCTCCCTAGGCCCTCAGCTGAATCAGTTCAAGAGAAAGAGAATTTACCAGTATGATAAGTTGCAGGGAGGGGAGCCAGCCAACCCAGTCAGATACTGCAGTACCCCAGGGACTTACGGGATTCTGGAAAGTGTCCGGCCTGCCAGCGTGGTTAGCTTTGGGGAGCAGGAATGGGAGAGAGACAGGGCCTGGGCCTGATTTCCCAGGGATCCGCAGGAGGAAACCAAGACCCCCCTCAGGCTGCCAACGGATCAGTCAGCAGACGAAGGGGGAGGGTGGGCCAGGTGCCAGGAGCCCGGACTTCTGAGGTTGTCCTCGACATCGGTCCCCTTACCCCAGGTTCGGGCCAGTGCCATCGCCCAGGATGCGGACCAGAACTACGACTACGCCAGCAACAGCGTCATCCTGCACCTGGACGTGGGGGACGAGGTGTTCATCAAGCTGGATGGCGGCAAGGTGCACGGTGGGAACACCAACAAGTACAGCACCTTCTCTGGCTTCATCATCTACCCGGACTGAGCCCTCTCCCGACCCCGCCCTCACTGAACTATCAGGGCTGAGCCCTATCCTCAACCGTTCCATGCCCGTATCTTATTCCTTTTGCTTAATTAGACCACCAGGTCACAGTCCCTGCTTTTCCTCCCAACTCCTGATATAAACCAATAGACTGAAAGCTTCTAGGGGACCAGCTAAGCCTCGGGGTGGCAGAGCGGCATGATTTGGGGAGTGATCCTTGTGGAATAGAGCAGGACTGAATGAAGCATTGCAGCACAAAGGTAGGCTCTAGGACCAGTGGTGTTAGGTGAGGCACAGATAACAGTCCTGGAGATGGTTTGGCCCTAGGTTGGGAGGGCGGGCAAGGGTTCAGAGCCTGATTTTTCCCATAGAAAGGTAGGACAGGCAGAGAGGTAGGCAACAGATTAGGCAAGGAGATAGTGAAATCCAACTAGTAAACACCAGCTACTGGACACCAGCATCTGGGGGGGGGGGGGGTCGGGTAGGGAAGGGTATCCAGAACAGATCTGGACTCCATGAAGTGTTCCAAAGATATGGCTAGGTCTTGGACTGGGATGCTGGTCTTTTCTCCCCTCTCTACCCATTCCCCCATCTCCAGAAGGTAGAGGCTGGAGATAGCTGCTCTTCAGTCCCTATGTAACTGAATCCAGCCTTTGTCAGTAAACTGAAGGAGCATTTTCTGGCATTTTAAACCCAAATTGTGCAGCCCCATCCCTACCATATCCCACAATTGGACTGAGCCCTAGGGTTACAGTTAACTGTTCTCTCTTCTAATAAAATAAGGTTTGGGACATGTATAGCTGAGTGTGACTTGGGCTGAGAAGGAACAGTGAAAAGAAAGCTACACTGGCTGCATTTCAGGACTCGAAACACCCCTACCACACCAAGTACAAACCACTTTAGGAAAATAGGCATGGGGTTATGGGATGAAAAAGGAACCTCGGGAGAAATACTGAACCCAGGAAAAACCTAGGTTTCAGCACAGGGGTAAGTCATAGGCTGGAGAGCTTTTGATATGGGAGTGAGCAGGCTGTGATGCCATGTTCTTCCTCCAGAATAGGGGTTCTTAACCTGGGGCCTATGGACTCCCAAAGAATCCATGAACTTGGATTGGAAAAAAATGTTTTATTTAAGCATAATTGGTTTCCTTTGTAATTTTATGTATTTTGTACATCTTAAAAGCATTATTCTGAGACAGGATCTGTGGGCTTTACTGCCTACAGTAATGATACACAAAAAAGCCCAATGATACACACAAAAAACCCCTTGCTATAGGCTGGTACCTCTACTTACCTATCTAATATCAAAGGAAAAGTGACAATAGGGACAATAGGGGCAGCTAGGTGACGCAGGGAATAGTCAGGAGGACCTGAGTTTAAATCCAGCCCTAAACATTTAACTAACTAGAGGTGTGACCTTAGGCAAGTTACTTAATCTTAATTGCCCTGTTCCCCCATCCCCCCAAAAAAGAAAAGTGACAATGAAGGAGAGGGGTTAGTGGGATGGATGGGGTTTGGGGAGAGGGAGTTTATCCCCAGGGAGAACACCAATGATATCTAAAAGTGCAGATAATTTAAACATAATCAGATGGAGAGCAGAGACCCTAAAACTGCCTTCAACACACAGGATAGCCATGGGGGCAGAAAAAGAAATCCTGAGAAGTACAAAGGTCTTATGAGAAGATTGGTAGTGCCACCTCATGGGCAACTGATACAATAGCAGCCTAAGGCTGCTTTTACACCTTTGTGTCAGAGGTAAGGAGTTCCAACCTCAAACTACCCTTTCTCTCTACCCTAAAAAGAAGAAAAAAAAAGCACAACTATATTCATAAAATTTTATTGCAATATTAAAAAAGAGGTACAAGTGTAATAAATAAGGAGGAATGAAATGTAGGGAGGTTTGGAGTAGTCCTAGGGAGCTGGAAAAGAGATTGGAACAAAATCCTAGAAAAAGAAGAGATCCTGTTAGTCTGGATCCTCCTAAACTCAGGGTCAGCCCCCTCAAACCACTGCTTCTTTACTCAAGTCATCACTGGGCAAAAGGCCTATGATATTAGACAAGTCCACCCCACCTCTCCCATTGTCAAGTGAGGTTTACCATCGCCTCCTGCCTCTCCAGCCATGTAGCCACAGGATTCTTACAGATCCTCTGGGGGCCAGGAATGCCTCGTCCTGTATAGAAGGCACACTCATCATCCAGGCACCCTTCATAGAGGAGTCTAATGGTCTCCAACCATGTATTTACTTGCTGGCATAGGGCTAGGACAGCAGAACCTGGGGGTAGGGAGTGAAATGAAATAAGCATGGAGAAAAGTAGGCAGAAATCTTTCTGACTATTCAATCTGAAGGTAAAAGTTGGCCACAAGCAAGGTGGCACATGTTCTGGTATAAGATTTTCCCCGTTCTGTGCCCTGCGTGAAGAGTGGGTGAGGCCGAGGTGAGCCAGAGAAGGAGAGGTAGGAGGGACTCCTCCCTCAGTATCCAGGGGAGAATGCCCTTCCCTACCCACCTTCCCCTCATATCTGGTTCCTTACCTTCAGTGCCCCTGGGACTCCTCAGGGAGGCAAGGGAATGGAGAGGAATGCTGCCACAGAGAGGACACTGAAAAAGCGTCAGGTTGGTGGAAGTTGTGGTGCACATGCCAAGGTGAGGTTGCTGTATGAGTTCCTGAATGCCTGGGTCCCCCGTGGAGATGGGTTCCCCAACATCAGGGTGCTGCTCAGGTCCTTGGAGGCTGGCAAGTGAAGAACCATGGCCTGAGGGCTCCATGCTCCAAGGAATCATAGCCAGCTTGGGCTCAATCATTTTAAGGTGAGACATGCCATTCTGGTGGTCATCCTCTCCCTTAGCCAGCCCTTCTACCTCTTGCTGTAGCAGCTGCTTCAAGATATTGATGCGCTGGAAATAAGACATACATATGGTCTTGAGACCACTTGGTCCCTGTGACACTCTTCTGGAGAGTGGGGCTGCTACCCCTACATCCCTGAGACCCACCTCATGTCTGCTCAGCTCCAGGGACATCCTGCTTGATGAAGTTGCTACCCCAACGTCTCTGGGGCCCACCTTCTGTCTGCTTAGTTCCAGGGACACCCTGTTGGACAGGGTCATTACCCCTATATCCCTGGGGCTTGCCTCATGTCTTCTCAGTTCCAAGGACATTCTGTTGAGAGGTGTTATGGGGAAGGGTTTTTCAGGCTCCTCCTCCAGACTTTCCCAGCTCTCTTCATACAACTGCTTGACACCGATCTGCTCCTGGGGGGAAGGTACAATTGGGAAGGCAGGCTGATGCAGAAAGAGGCAGTTTAGGATCCTTGCAACATCCAAAACTCACTCGGAAAATGCCAGAGTTCTCTGTCCAAAGGGACCAGAGAGGAAGGGAGTGTACTTCTCTGAGGCACAAAGTTCCTAAGTAGCTCTCCCTGAGATTCTATTTGTCCCCAAATATTATATTGGTTAAGAAAAGGCAATATGGTTTAGAGGACAGAGGGCAAAACAAGATGCCCAATATTTGCTTCTCATGAGGAGGAACCAAAAGTTATTTTAGCCAGAATTTTGATAAGTAAGGAATACACGTGAGAAAAGCTGGAATGGTATCTTTGGAGTAAGCTCAGAGTCGGACAGAGGTTGGACTTTGTGTCAGTAACAACTCTCATCCACTGCAGTCTACTGCTACAGGGCAAAAGCAGCCTCCTCATGACAAAACTATAAAGACAGGATGATCACACATGACCAAGGAGATGTCAACACACTGACCCAAAACTCGAGGCAGGAGGAAGATTTAGAACAAAGGCAGAGGGGCTGCCAAACCACCTAAGTGCCACTGCTTTGGTTCCCCCTGCTTCCAGGTCTCCATTCTTTCTGCAAGTACTCACCCCTCTTCCTGCTTCCTCTTACCTGCTGAACACTGGGAGTTGAAGTAGGGGTGGCCTGAGGAGTCTTGGAAAAGACAGCCAAATGACGTACCACAGAGTAGGAGGTCTGTGGAAAAATCACAAAGTGGCTAGAACTTGTTAGGCCAGACAACTCACACTCAGGTGACTTCCTTCCATAACCCTAACCCCATGTATGTACAAACCAGAGTTGGTGAACGGGTGACAGGTACACGATTGGCCAGTCCAAAGGGTGAAGCATGGCCTACCTGGCCAGGAGTGAACCGACTGAATGGAGAAGAGGTCCATGGGAAGCTAGGGCTCTCCTATGGGGGAAAAAGACGAAGAAAAGCAGGACAGAAAACACCAATTTACCTTGCTGATATCTCAGACTACTCTGAAGGGAGACAGACAAACATAAATGAATTTCTGCTAACTTAACCACCAGAAAGAGGCTAGAGGGTTGGGGCAGAGAGACTCTATTTCATTTTAGGAAGGTCTGGGTCTGTTCTGTTTCAGACATAGGCCTCTGAACCATGTGATATCCTTCTGGATGTACTGATACTACCCCACCCACTGCTCTTACCCTCAGTGCTACCTGCTACTGGGGTAATCTCCCAAAAGCTAGAACTTTCTTTCTCCCCCATTCCCAAATACCCTTGACCTCCACTCTCTAAGGTCCTCCCTGGACTCTGATCTCACCATGGGGAGAAGGTCTTCATGTGTTCCTTTCAGTGGCACCTGCTGAACAAGACTGTGGGCTTCCAGTCTACGTTGGGAACTGTTCAGCACTTTGGGGGAGGCAGGGATGGTTGACTCTCTTGGGGGTTGGTGAGCTATGTAAAGAATGACACTCCCTGAGCTCAAATCCAGCCTCAGGCACTTGACACCTACTAACTGTGTGACCTTGGGCAAGTCACTTAACCTCTATTGCCTTGCCTTCCCCCCTCCAAAAAAAAAAATGACACTCATTCAAACATTTATAATATGCAAATGTACTGTGCTAGACACCATGGAGGTAAAAGCAAATGAAACAGAGAAAGGTTAGACTATACACACAAATGAGAGTGAGAAGTCTAACAGAGGGTTATAAAGTCCTATGAAGCCAGATAAAGGGGAGAAATCACTTCTGACTAGGGACTGGACTATCAGGTGACTTCAAGTCCTGGTTCGATTTGAGCTGAATCTGCAAGGATGAGGGAGACATTAGGGGAGAGCAATCAGGTGTAGGGAACAGCATGACTGGAGGATTCACTGATTCAACAAATGTTCACTGAGCACCAATACAGGCTCATCCCTGCGAGCTGAAAATGTCGATTTAACCAGCAGAACATAAGCCTCTTGAGAGCAGGGACAATGTTTTCCTTTTTTCTTTCCATCCCCCTTTCCCCTACACCCTCCCTGCCTTAGGGGCCTAGCACAATGCTTTGACACAGTAAGTACTTAATAAATGCTAATCAGATTGGAACTGGTATTTAATATATGCCTATGTTAAAGCTACGAGGCAATTAGGTGGCCAAGTAGATAGAGTGGCAGTCCTAAAGTCAGAAGGACTCATCTTCCTGAGTTCAAATCTGGCCTCAGACACCTACTATTTATATGACCTCAGGCAAATCACTTACCTCTGTTTGCCTTAGTTTCCATATCTGTAAAATGAGCTGGAGAAGGAAATGGCAAACCACTCCAGTATCTTTGCCAAGAAATCCCCAAATGGGATCAGGAAGAGTAGGACATGACTGAAGAGTAACATGTTAAGACTATATACTAGAGTCAGTACTGGCAAATTTTCAGAAGCAGCTTGCTAAATTGGGGATATTTCTTCTCCTGAGGGGTAGAGAGCTGAGTGGTAGTGATAATCACACCCACTTGGTGGGGTAAGAAACTTTCAGATGGCACATATGGAAAGCTGCACTTGGGGGGCAGAAAGAATGTTAGCTAGAAAGAGGCATCCCCATGATCATGCAATATCTAGTTTATGCCCCCTGGCTCCAAGGTTTGATAATCCCCTTTTACCCCCGTAATTAGTTATCTCATTTTCACCTCACCTGGTTGCCTTGTTCTTGCCCAGGGCTGTCCTGAATAACTGCCCATCTGGGTCCTGATGTCAGAGAGAACAGGAGTGTTGAATTATGCTCTGGCACTCAGGACTATCCCCCTGTGAAGTACAACTACTGACATTGTCCAAAGCACCCCAGGGTCACTTGGAGTAGTGGGGATTTCTGGTGACACATCAGCCAGACTCAGATAAGATGCTGGGTTACTGGTTACCCCTGCTCTGGAAGGTCAGGAAGGGTCTAAGGAAGCTGACACTATGGTGGAAGCCTGCTATACTGTATGGGATTCTTTATTTTCCCCCTCCCCCAAATCCTTCTGATTATTTGAGTGTTAATGCCGTGGGCAGCCCCATAATGTTGGGTCATTCCTTTTTAGCGAGGTACAATACTATCCCATCATGCCCCTGTACCTATTATGGAATAAGCCCCTCTGAGCCCAGACCCACTCCTTACTGGCTGATGACATTTCTTTCTGTTGACTTTTGATTGCTACTGTAGAATGAGGATCTGGTGTGACGTCCTGGAGTCTGAACCTAAAACAGAACAGTGAGGGGTAAGAGTGCAATCTACCACCTACCTCTAAGTCTCATCTCAAACTCCATTCTAACTCTTCACAACCATTCAGTACAACAATCCAACATTTACAAAGTCTTTACTTTGTGCAAAGTATGGAGGATACAAAGAAAAACTGAAAACAGGGCTTGACCTCGAGGGTAGATTTGGGGGTAAGTTGAAAGGAAGGTTACATGGCAGAGGTAATACAGGCCTTGGCTAAAGGCTTTTTTTTTAATGTATTTTTGTTTTGGAGGGTGGAAGGCAAGGCAATTGGGGTTAACTGACTTGCTCAAGGTCACACAGCTAGTGTGTCAAGTGTCTGAGGCCAGAGTTGAACTCAGGTCCTTCTGACTCCAGGGCCGGTGTTTTATCCACTGCACTACCTGGCTGCCCCTGAAGGCTTTTAAACCGCACCCAGAAGGAAAGAAGATATTGCATGCAAAGGATGGACTGTGGGTACAGCGCTTTTTACCACTATTCTTTCTCCTGATGAACTGCATCTCCTTGAGACCTAGCTGGCCCCCATGACTACAGAGCCAGGAGTAACCCTACCTATTTCATCCTACTTACTACCTCTACCATTCCCAGGATCTAACACAGTCCCTTAAACATAGAGGGGTTTAATACAGGTGCTATTGTTGAGTGCTTATTAAGGCTCCAGAGTAGGGGTTTTTAACTTGGGATCCATGATCTACAAACAGGTTCATGGATAGATTTCAAGGGGTCCATGAACTGGGATGGGGAAAAAATTAGACTTTTATTTCAATAGAACTGGTTTCTTTTACAATCTTATGTATTTTATTTCAGACATTTTAAATCATTCTAAGAAAGGATGACCAGAGCTTCACCAGACCACCAAAGGGATCTGTGACACAGAAAAAGCCTAAGAACTTCTGCTTTGGGGGCAGCTAGGTGAAGAAGTCAGGAGAACCTGAGTTCAAACCCTACCCCAGACACTTAACACTTACAAGCTGTGTGACCTTGGGCAAGTCATTTAACCCAATTGTCCAATTGCTCTGCCTCCCCTTCTCCAAAAAACCCCCCAAAACTGCTGCTTTGGAATCTGAGACCTGATGCCTGGGGCCACTAGAATTGTGAGAATTCCTTGAACTTACAGATGTTGGGGAATGTCTGATCTGGCCCTGTTTCAGCCATGAAAATCCAGAAAACTGGACAGAATCCATTATGTCCTTAGAGGTCTTAGGGACCCCAGAAAGAGGCTTCCTAGCCTGGGAATAGAACCAACTACTGTTAACATAAGGCTAGAAACCTTTTTTTCTACCCAGATATCCCTTATTCTCTCTACTCACCTGTACTCCACATAGGACACCTTTTTGTTTTTGGTTTCTCCGGATCAGCACTCTTTGGGCCAGACCAGTTTGGCAGCTTTGACCACTGCTAGTCACCACACTTGACTGCATGGTGGTCAAATCTCCAGGGTCCACTGAAGGAAGAAAGGTGATAGAAAAGAGTGACAGTGGGTGAAAGGTAGAGGGCAGAAAATGCCCTGCGTCTAGGTGGTCCTAGTCCCCCACTACCCTCATGGAGATGCCCAGGAACAGAACTCAAAGCACCTCCAGGCACTTACTCAGTCTTGCCCCTCTCCCAGTCGACCTCGCTGTGGCCACTTCTTTTAGGCCTGAGCCGTAGTCAACAGTCAAGAGAGCTGTATTTCTAGGCCTGAAGGCAGTTCCGGGCCTATTTGGAGGATCCACATTTTGCCCCACAGAGCCAGGACTGATTTCCTCCAATGGTGCCCGGGGTCGAACGTTTTCCTTCAGGCCCATAGCCTGCTGTTTCAGTTTGTGCCTAGGGCCGACTAGGTCTTTCTGGAGAAGCTGGGCACCAAACATCATCCCCTGGGGGCAAGGAGAGAACAGAAATTTGAGGTTCAGTGTGAGTGCTAGGAAGAAGTTGTAACCTCTCTGCACCTCCATTCCTCCCCTTTCCACCTCCCCGCCCACCCTCCCGCAGGGGACCAGCCTGGCTCCAGCTCACTTTTGGATCCCGATTCTCCTGGCCGGAGGCTTGGTACCCCCCGCCAGGAAGAAGCAGGCATTTCCGGGCCAACTCGGGAATCCTGCTGCGAGAGGAAAAGGCAGTTTGCAGGTGGGCGTCCAACAAGTGCCCACTGGTGGTCATCATGAGCACTCCCGGGGTAGGGCAGGACCAAGATCACGGCTTTCTTCTCCTCTTTCCCTCCTCCACAGCACACGGCTGAGGAACAGGGCCACTGGCCCGCTCTAGGGCCACACTCTCAGCTCCTTCCAGCCCAGCGGCTAACCAGAGCAAGCACTTCTTCAGTTTGTAAAATACTCATTCAAAGCTTCTGATTGGCCCATCCATTCTCTCGTAGGGAGCGTGGACTGGAACCCAGGCGTCCAATCCACAGAGAGTAGGCGTGTCCTGTCTGATGGGATTGGGAAGGGGCGGGGCACTCGTCCTGCTCCCCCTCTCCCTTTCCTCTCTCCCCTCTCCTCCCCACCCGGAAAGGATAGGCGGTTTCTTAAGGGCTGGCATCCCCACGGTTTATCCGCTGGCCCGGAGCCGGGGGTGGCGGGAGGGAAGGAGAAGGCACTGCCTGGGCCGGGAGTCGTGGTGGGAAGAAGGCTGTAGGGGTAAATCCCTTGAAGTCCCGCGGTCGGCCGGGAGGGGAGGAGGGGGAATCACTGTGACAGGTTACACCTGGACCTGACCGCGTGACGACAGGCTTCGTTGACGTCATCCCTGGAGCCATTTTGAAACGCCCTCGGTGAGTTTCTGGGGTTGGGGGTGCAGGAAAGGGAATGAGGGAGTGAGAGTCCTTCGGGGCAGTCACTCCCCTGCTCAGAAGCTTTCTATAGCTCCCCATGGCATGCCAAATAAAGGCCACATTGTATCTGTCTTTGTTGAGAAATTTCATGATGTGGTAGAATAGTCCGTGCAAAGACTTGGCTTTCGCTCTTTTTCTTAACTCCGCGCGTGCTTGTAATGAAGCTTTCTAAGGGAGCTCTCTATGCGTCAGTTCCTTCAACTGTAACCGTGTCATTTTGTACCATCCCCTTCACGGGGTTTTAAGG
Organism: Pseudochirops corinnae; assembly: GCA_028646515.1. Classification (NCBI taxonomy): domain Eukaryota; kingdom Metazoa; phylum Chordata; class Mammalia; order Diprotodontia; family Pseudocheiridae; genus Pseudochirops; species Pseudochirops corinnae. The sequence continues at coordinate 365,143,027 of CM053585.1, forward strand.
GAGGTGATTAGGTACCTGCATGTGAGTTATCCTGGCCTTCCATCATGTTTCTCTCACATAGTTTTCCCTCAAGAGCTCTTTATGAACTCTGTCCCTACGTCTCATTAAAACCCTGCCTTACATCGTCCCTGTCCAGTTCCACCATGTTGAAGCCTTCTTCTGCGGCTCCCACAGCTGTAACTTGTATTGCAGCTTGTTCAGACCTCTGTTATACTCTGACCACCACTTATTATTTCTAATTAGAGCTGTAGTAACTGCATTTGCAGTCCTGGTTTTCTAAAACAGATTTCTGAAAGGATCAGAAAACCCCACAAGTTTCCACAGAGGGAAAAAGAATTTGTGACTATTCCAGTCTTGTGCTGGACTGAGAGACGACGAGATAGCTGTATCGTCCCAAATGCATTCTGGATTTTGTTGTTCGCTGGAGTCCAACTCTTTGTGACCCTTTTTGGGGTTTTCTTGGCAGATACTGGAGTGGTTTGCTATTTCTTTCTCCAGCTCATTTTGCAGATGAGAACACTGAGGCAAACAGGGATAAGTGACTTGCTCAGGGTCATACCGACAAAAAGTGTCTGAGCTCAGATTTGAATTCAGATCTTCCTGACTCCAAGTCCACTGTACCACCTAGCTACTCTTGCATTCTGCATAGAAAGATACTAACATTCATGATATTTAATACAAATAGCTATCTCTCTCCCTGTTTTATCTCCATTACTAGACCCTAACTCTTGTGAAGACAAGAATCATATTCTTTGTAAAATTGCCCAACAATCCTATTAAAAATATGTAATATCCACCATTTGTTGAATGAATAAATGAATGATGGTTCCATTGAGGGTAGTTGGTTCAACCTGCTGTCAGAAAAACCTGGGACAAGGCAAGAGCTTCACAACCTCAGGGAGGGAAAGGGTGGAAAAGGGTTGAGAGTTGAGAGGAAAGGGAAGTTGAGGGAGGTCCATATTTTCAGCTCTGCAGGGGGACTGGGTCTTCCTTGGAGAATCAATCAACATTTATTAAGTGCCTGTTAAAGGTGCCAGGGATACAAAGAAAGGCAAAAGAACTCAAGGAGCTCACCAGCTAGTGGGGAAAAGACAACACATAAAAAGAAGCTGAAAGGGGGGGATGGGGAGAGGGTACCCCATGGGTGTGATGAGGTGGCTATGCTGGGCTCCCTCCTTGATTGGAGGATCTGGGGTGGGGGAGAGCTGCCCAATGTCCACCTTCCAACCTGTCTAGTCAGAGGGAGGGAGGGGTCCCAAGGCCAGGGGGCACTCAGGAGGAGTGAATTTCCAAATAGATTCAATCATGCTGGAAGATGAGTTACTATGAGAATAAGAACAGTGAAGGAGGAAAGGGACTGAGAAGTTAGACCACTTCTCAGTGGTGAGAATAAGTGACACGAGAATCTCCCCCCTCAAAGATCCTTTGGGGTGAGAAAAACAAGTTGGACTGTCCAAGAGAAGGGTTGTCCTGCTCAAAGATAATGGATGGGTGCCATGGTTTGGAGTTTCTAGCAAAGAGCAGAGGTTTATTTTGGTCCTTCTCTGTCCTTTTCTTGAAAGAGTTAGGGTCATTCTTTGGATCTATAGAAAGTAACTGAAGAAGATTGATTAGATTCTCCGATTCATGTTACTTTTTGCATTTATTGGCAATTTCTCTCTAAATGAGTGATTTTAAATAAACTAACCACTACAAGGGGAGAAAGACTCAAGTCACATTTGTAAAACTTATAGATCTTAGAGGTCTATTGAAAGATGTTCTTTGTAGCCAGGAGAGGTCTCAGGACTGGTAGGGATGTGGTCCTTCTCTGGTCTGTGTGTTGAGTTGGCTCTCCACCAACTACCCCGAGACTGCAGGAGCTTGTCATTCAAATCATTGGTGGGAGAAAAAGATTGGGAGAGTGGAAGGGATTGTAGCTACCCAAGGAGCTAGTGGGGAATGGGTAGATATTAACCCTCTAGGTCTCTGAGAAGTTTGCAGGATGGCCTTCTGGAACAGCTGAGTTCTGCTATCTCAAATCAGGTTGGTAGTGGTGGTGGTTTGAGTAGACTCGGTAGAAAAACATTTCCCAAAATGGCTCACAGGCTTTTCCATATTATACAAAAAGGATCCCATTTTTGTCCATGTAAAAGATGGTTGGACTTTTCTGATTCTCAGGTATCCTACGGCAGTGACTGGCTACATGGGATGGGGATGCATCCTTCTTCTGACTCCTTAAGGATGCAAACTATGTTATCAACAAGAACTAGGGAGCTACAAGTATTTCACTCGTTGAGATGAGCATTATCACAATTTAGGAAAGAGGGAGAGGTCTTCCCAACAAACAATAGTGAGATTTTGTAGGTAAGTAGAAAACAACACAGACAGTTCTCATGTGACCCAAATTTGACTTTCCTAAAGAATTTTGAAAGAAAGCTGCATTCCCAAGAAACACCTATGTTAACTTTACTCTGCTCCCTTTCCACTCCTGCCCCTAGGCAGCCTCACCATGCCCTAGCCCCCACCAAAATAATCCTCCACATAAAAGCAGAACTGATGTAGGACAGATCCCCGAACCTTCTTGAACCGTCCTGCACTAAGACAGTAGACATTTGCCCCACTCTACTGACCTGCCAGGTGTCTGGCCCCCTTCAGAGCATCCTCAGCACCAGCTAAAGGGGTGATGAACAGTTGGGTTATTATATTACTTGGGATTTGGGGTTTGATGGAAACTAGGCCCCAAGTAAAGAGGTTACCCATAAAGAGGGTTAGGGTTGCTCTGGACACCCCAAAATACCAACATGCCAGGTCCTGCCAAATGAATTTGATTCGAGTCTTCTCAGCCAAAGAAAAGTAAAGTTTATTAATAGTTCATTAAAAGTTTGCCATATGGGGTACACTCTTAGGGACCCTAGGTATCTGTGATGCTTGCATTGGGCAAGCAGGCCAGAGTAAGTCTGTCACAGAGTAAGTCTGTGCTAGGTCATTCTATGGCATTATCACACCACATGGAAGGAAGATGGGGTCTTATGTACAGAGGAATCTAGGGGTGGTCTAGAGGAGGAGTTTGGGGAGGGTCTTCAGGAGGAGTTAATGAGGTCAATGCAAGGGTGGATTGATATTTTGATAGGCTCAAGGGTGGGAAGTAGATGGACAATGGAGGGCTAGGCTAGTAACAGAGATTTGGGCCCAGCCACAATGAAAAACTTATGGCCTCTGCAAGTGCCTCATCTAGTGGGAAGATTTAATTAGACTTCAAGGGGGCTCCCAGAGCCTGTACCTCATCACAAGCACATGTGTCCCTGTGTGTAACTGTCCTCTCCTGTCTTTGTCCATGTACAGCCCCAATGTGTCTGGTTTGCACCCCACCACTCCTTTCTGGTTAAGCCAGCCCCCATGTGACTGACTCTGCTTCCAGTATTTCTCTTCCTGCTCTCCCTTCTCTATCACTGGCCCTCATCTGTCCTTGAACTGTATGCTGGCCCCCTCTCTCCACGAGGCAGGGGTGGGGGTGGGGGTGGGTGTAGCCCTCTTTCAGGCAAATTCACATTATGGAAAAATCATTTTACAGAGAGGTCTGCAGAATGTCCTGAGAACTTTCTGTATACTAGACAATTTTTCTTGCTATTAACTACCTTGACCCACTGCTCTGGGAAACTGCCTTCTAGAGGAATGACAACAGAAACTTGGCTTTAAGGAGTTACAGCTTTTTCTTTGGATTCTTTGTATGAATGAGTTGACTAGATTGTGACTGGGGTAGGAGGATCTTTCACAAGTCTTCTTAAGGAGAAAAAAAGCCTCAGTTTACCAGTGCCCCTGCCTGTGTATGTCTATGTTTACCAGCAAGCTGTGTTGACTTGTTTACATTTGCAGAGGAACATGGGCATTTGTGGTTGCAAAAAAAAAAAAAAAAAAAGGAAATAGAAAACATATCAGTGTGAAGAGTATAGAGCTACTAAGACTAGACATGAGGGGCATGGCCGAAGCCGACCTTTTGTTGTCCCCGGCACAGGGTTCTTTGATGGCATTCCCCTCCCCCCACCTTGTTGTGGTCTGACCACATTAAAGGTTAGTCCTGTGACTGTTGAAAGCATTATCTGGCCTGGTAGTGAGCCCAGAATGGTGTCAGGCTGGGGTGAGGGGTGCAGTCCATGCTCCCTCTTCAGGGTTAAGCCATCTAAAGCCCCCTCCCATCACCCTATCCCATATCAGGCTCTAAGCCAAAGGTCTCTTTTGATGGTAACTTTGTTTTATTTATGATAAAAGCAAAATGCAGAGGTTTAGCAGAGACAGGGGAAGGTATCCTGGACTGCATATACTCCCAGGTTGCAGGGTGGGGGGAATCATCTTCAGGTCAATGGGCTCACCCATTGGTTGGGAGGGGGCGAAATTAGGATGGATGCTAGGCCACAGATATGCAAAGGACCAGAGGAGGCCACACTTACGTTGTCGAAGGAGGAGGCTCTCTGCCAGGAAGATTGGAGAATGCATCCACAGCACCAGCTAAAGGGGTGACCCACAGGTGGGTCATTACATTACTTGGGATTTGGGGTTTGGTGGGAACTAGGCCCCAAGCACCATGCAGGGTTAGGGCCAGTTCAGACCCCTGATCTGGAAGTGTAGGGAGAGAGTAGTAGGCATCTTTGGTTCAGTGAAGGCTTAGTAGCTGTGAGTGGAAGACTTATCTATCTCACTCCTCTGTTCCTTATGGGACTCTGTCACCACCTGCAGGGAAGGATAGGCTTAGTGGGGACTGAGGCCTGTCGGCTCCCACTGCCCCCCTCCATTATGAAAGCTGGGGTTTATCCTTCCCTGGCCTAAGGAACCACAGCTTTTACCCCATCTGTCTGTCACCCCCACCTCACAGAAATAAGGAACAAAAGTGAGGACCTTCTTGCTGGTGGCCCTCAGGTGCTTCCCGACTCACCTCCCCATCGCGAGTCTCTATGGTCTTGATCAGAACCATCTTTCGGCTATGAGTGTCCGAGGGAAGTTCAGGCTCAGGCACTTAAGAGGGCAGAGAAGTGTGGGGGGGTGGGGGTGGGGGAGGACAGGGAAAGGAAATAATCATGATAATAATAGTTTACACATTGGCACAGTTTCACAGCATTTTAAGGTTTCTAACGCTCTACAGATATTCTCACTTGAGCCACACAAGTCTGAGGCAGCTGGTACAAGTATACTTATCCCCATTTGACAAATTAGGAAACTCTAGTGCAAAGAATACAATTTAGTCATGAGAGACCTCGGTTTGTATCTCAACTTTGCTTCTAGCTAGGAAGTCCTTAATCCCTTTCGGCCTCAGTTTCTTCATCTGGGATACAGAGATTATAATACCTGTACTGCCTACCTCAGAGTATTGTTAAGAAAGGACTTTCTAAAGCTTAAAATGTCATAGAAATATGAGCTATTAAGTGACTGGCCCAAGATCATACAGTCAGTCACCAGCAGAACGGGGCTCAAGCTCCCTCTGTTGGTGAGTGGAAGCTGTGAAGGGCCCAAGTGTGAAGAGGAGGGGCTCAGATCTCTTGCCTCCTTGGAGAAATAAGGAATACAAGTTATTCTGGGTTATAAAAGAGAGCTGGGATAGGGGACCTAAGAGGGATAGCTTGGTGTAATTGAGGGAGCCCAAGATTTGAAGTCAGAGCATCTGGACTTGACTCCTTGCTCTGTTCTTTATTGATCTTGGGCAAATTACTTCCTTTCTATGAGGGATTTCAGTCAAATCGTTTAAGGTCCCTTATGACTAAATCCTGTCATCCAGTGGGGTAGGAAAATGAAGGCATCTCGAGGTGGAGAAGGGGGTACGAGCACAGCCAATGTGTGTCTGATGTCTGTGACTCACCAGATGTTTTCATGCTGAAGGAGGCAAAGGAATGGATTGGCACAGAGATCCTGGGGAGAGGGCATGGACAGTGTGATCAGAGATGGGGCATTGTTCCACCTGTCTAGGCTCTCAACATCTCCAGCCCCTTCTTTTCCCTAATCCTTTGACAACTCCTGTCCATCTTCCCTCCTTTTCTCCTTCCTTCCCTCCCTCCTATCTTCACTAACTACTATCCCCTACCTTCTCCTGCTCCCCCAGATCTTCCATCCTTCTTTTCCTGTCCCATAGTGTCTGGCCCCATCCTGTACCCCATTACTCCCACCTGCTCTCCTCTCCCTCCAGCAGCTTCCTGTATGTGGCAATCTCAATATCCAGGGCCATCTTGACGTTGAGCAGTTCCTGGTACTCACGAAGATGCCGGGCCATCTCCTCTTTCAGCTGCCGGAGCTCTTCCTCCAGCCTGGCAGCCCCGGCCTGATACCCCCCCGCCTCCAGGGCAAACTGCTCTTCCAGCTCTCGAAGTTGCCGAAGCAGTGCCTCATTCTACCAAGGGCAGGAGAGCAGTTCTTTATCTGGCCATCCCTCCCAGGTTCCCTGCCACCCAAGTTTCAGGCAATTCCTTGGAAACCCCATCATCTGGATGGCACTTACAGTCCCCCGGAGCCCATCCACTTCACAGGTTAGACTCTGGATTTGCCTTCGGGACTCATTCATCTCCTGCTTGGCCTGGCGAAGGGCCTCATGGTTCCTGTTGGCTGCATCTGACAGGTCTGCATACTGGGTCAGGTGGAAGAGTCACAGTTGAGGAGGTGGGTTCTATCCCCCCTCCTCCTCCCTTGCTCTTCCAACTTCCCTTGCCCTCAGTCCCTCTTCCCCTGCATTCCCCAGCCTCCAGGTCCACACCTTAGACTTGTACCATTCTTCCGCCTCCTGCAGGTTCTTCACCGCTATGCTTTCATACTGAGTGCGGATATCTCTGAGTGCTGCTGTCAGCTCTGGCTTCACTGTGGCCTCCACCTCCACCTGTACTTGCTGGCTCTCCAGGTTCACCTGTAGGTCCCTCAGCTCCTGCCACCCAATGACCACACCCCATGTGGGTCCACCACATTATCCAGATATACATCTCATGGACACTGGGCATATTTGCCCATACTATCCACACATCAGATGAATGCCACACCCAAGAGGTCAGAACTGCACCCAGGCCAACCATTCCAGGAATAAGAAAGCCACCCAGGAATAGGCAAAAGAACACCCAAGTCCCAGACATATATAGACAGACAGATTCAGCCCCATGTAACCCACCCTTCCCCCTCTTCCTATGCACCCACACACACCATGTAGAAATGGGAAAAAAGGAAGAAGAAATAACAAAGATGAACAGGTAGGGGTGGTTAGAAACTGGTGAGGATAGAAATGTCCTTGCCTTGGGGCTTCTCCTGTGTCTGCTTGCAGGGATACAATTCTGCTGCTCACCACCAGATGGTGCATGGGCGTGTGTGAGCACCACCTCTTAAGTAGGGGCAGGAGGCAGCCCCACCTTCCTAATAGACCCTCTGGAGAATTAGATCTTATCCCCTCCACTCCTGCCCTGTTGCCCTCCCATCTTCACCCCATGCCCTAAAGCCACTTACCTCCTCATGGAGCTTTTTGAGAAATTCTATCTCATCCATCAGGGACTCAATCTTCCTTTCCAGCTCCAGGCGGGACAGCGTTGCATCGTCCACATCCTAGGCAGGGTAGGTTGTTAAGAGGGCAGTGAGTTGGGCAGATTCAGGGAGGGTATGAACCTGCTCCTGACTGTCCTAGAGCTCTCATCCACCTCCCCCATCATCAGAGATCCCTGACTGTTTTGGGGGAGAGGAATGTGCCCAGGAGGGGAGGAACCCATGGTGATGCCACAGCTTGGAGAAATTCAGGATTATGGATGAGGATCCAAGATCCACTCTGGGGGCCACACCCTGTTTACCTTCCGGAAAAGCACCAGATTATTCTCTGCGTCCTCTCGTTTATGTATCTCCTCTTCCAACCTGACAGGTACAATAGTAAGAGATTGAGCCCAGGATCACTGCTCAGCCTCCTCCCAACAAGACCCTTTCCTTTGATTCCCTTGGCTACCACTTGATACAAAAACTAGGGTTTCTGGGTAGAAGCCAGCCCAGACCCCAAAGTTAGAGGAATCAGGTATTGTAACATAATTGCTCTGGGTACTGCTATGTGTTCCCCTCAAGGATCTGTGAAAGACTGAATGTGGAGGAACACAGGGATGTCCCCCAGGAGACACAGCAGAATCCAGGCAGTGTTACTTCTAGCCTGGTGCCCTATCCCTAGATCCAGGGTGAGCCACACCCCAGTTCTGTGTGGTCTGGGAGAGAAGCTGAGTGGATAAAGCCACCTGATACAAATCCCATCTCCTCCCATGCCCCAAGTCTCCCATACCCATTTCCCCCTAACAGGTGATTCCTGTCCCTTTCCCCCTCCCCACCTGTCCCACACTTTGGGTCCCTTCTCAGTGCAAGTTGCCCTGACCTTTGCTTGAGAGCAGCCAGATCCTCTGCCAGCCCATCCCTCTCCACCTGCACTCGGTCACGGTCTCGGCCCAGCAACTCCAGCTCCCTACGAAGCTCACGAAGCTCTTGTTGGCACAGTTGGTCGGCCCGGGCAGGCTCCTGGCCTCGGACCTGACTCAGCTCCCCCCGGAGAGCTGCATTCTGTTGCTCCAGGAACCGAACTTTCTCTATGAAGCTAGCAAAGCGGTCATTGAGCTCCTGGAGCTCCTGCTTTTCGTTACTTCGGGTGGCCAGGAACTCCTGGTTCAGGGCCTCGGCCAGGGAGAAGTCAAGGCGCTCTGAGGGCAAGCGCAGGGCACCTACCCCAGCCCCAGCTCGGGGGCCCCGGAAGCTCCCCAGACGGACAGAGGAGCTGGGGGATGGAGAGGTCAGCAGGCGGCTGGAAAAGCGGGAGCCTGAGGAGTAGGAGAAGGAACCTGGGGACAGTGAGGGTGGCGCCCCAAAGGTGCGTCGGTACGAGGTGGAGCTGGAGCTAGTTCGAAGGCCTGATAAGTGACTCATGGTGGCTGAGCCCTGGGTCCACACAGCCAGCCAGGGAAAGACTGCAGAGCAGCTGTGGGGGTTGGGGAGGAGATGCTGATGGATCCAGAGGCTGCTTTATAGTCCAGCCAGGCATGAGGGGGGGCCGGCTCCTCCCACTGGCCTGACTGCTGAGTCTGAGTGGAGACCGTGTGGGAAGGGGGCTGCTGCTCCATCTCCCTACAGACCCTCCAGTCCACTCACCTTCTGGTCCAGGGCACTGGCCCAGCATTTCTAACTTGGAGGAAAAGCAGATTTGTCCCCTTAGCCCTGGGTTTCCGAGGGTGAGCAGAGGAGACGGGACCCCAGACTAATTTCGGGTGGAATTAATCTAAGTCACTCAGTATTTATTGACTGGCTCTTTTGTGCCCAGCATTGTGCTGGTTGTTTCAGGGATTGATCCCTGCCTTCAAGGAAAAGTGAATTGCATGGGAAGGGAATAAATATGAGGGGACATGAGAGTGTTGTGAAGAGTTCAAGGCGCGGGTGTTTAACACAGAAATATAGATGAAGGAAGATATAGTGACAGGCTACTGCCCCCTACACTCCGTGGGCGACAGAGGAAAGATAGGAGAAAAGGACACCACACGCACACACCAAGACACCTGGGCCTCGTTTGGGGCACGTAGGTGCTGCTCCATGCCCCTCGCTCCAACCCCAACTAAAGTCAGAATGAGGTGCTAGAGACCGCAGTTAGGCTTTGATATTCTTTTGTTGTATGTGTGTATGTAGGGAAAATCATCAGAAGTGGGGGTGGGTAGGTGCCGCCCTGCTCCCCAGGGCCCTGTCAAAGGCTGCTGCCTGGCGCCAGCTCCACTGCTAATGGATAAAAGGCTCTCCTCCCCCCCCATCTTCTCCAGCCCCCACCGTGGGCTTGACTCTGGCCATAGCTGCTAGCCTGCACTCTCAGCCTTAAAGACACAGTCCCTATAGAGCCGTGCCTGACCCATATCACTGCATTCAAGAGGGCTTAGCCCCAAGACCGGAGACCCTACTCCCAACAGCTCCTTGGGGGAGGGGGAGAGTGGGAAAGGAAGAAGTAGGGGGAAGAAAGGCTGATTCTGGTCTGATGAGGCTCATTCATTGAAAGGGTCCCATTTCTGGATTTATTGGGTTCTCCCTCCTCCCCAGCTCTGTGCCCTTCAGTCACAGGCTTTACTGGAAGAGGAGGAGATTCTGGAGATGGGAAGTGGTGGAGGAAGCAGTGAGGGGAAGGCTTGCTCAGCTGTCTGAAGAGCAGGAGGGTATCAGGCAGCTCCTGCCAGCGTCCATCAAGAGAAAGAGAGGCTGAGATTGATTTTCAGTCTTCACCAGTCAATAGGAGGAGGCTAAATCGGACAGGGATAAAATGGGCAAAGACAGAGATGGGGGGGGGGGGGAGGAGGAGCTGAGCAAGACTGAGGAAGAGAGAAGAGGTAACAGCCATAGAGATGCATGCACACACTCAACACATTTCCATGGGAGTGCCCCAAGTCTAACTGCAGTTTTAAACTTTTAAGAGCTAAAAACCGCACTAAGATTTTTGGGACAGCCTGCGTATCTTTATCATAAAACTTTCATATGGCTAGATACATATACCTGCCCCTGATCCACATGAACATATACATATAATAATTCACATAGAGAAGGACCTGGATATAGTCCTTAGACCTGATGGTTTGGAGACATGGTGTGTGAGCAAGAGGGCCAGATCTAAATTAGAGGACCTGGGTTCGAATCTTCGGTCTGTCACATATCTGCATGACCGTGGCTGGGTCTGAGTTTCCTCATCCAAAAAATGATAGGGTTGGATTTGATGGACTCTGAGGTCCTTCCCTGTGAAAACTCTAATCCTAAGAAACTAAGCCAGAGAAGAACAGTGTGAGGTGGGAAGAGAAATGATATCAGCTTAAATTTAGATAGGACTTTCCATAGAAGAGGGCAGCTAGGAGGCGCAGTGGATAGAGTGCTGGTCCTGGAGTCAGGAAGACCTGAGTTCAAGTTTGATCTCAGACACTTAGTAGCCGTGTGACCTTGGGCAAGTGACTTACCTTGCCTCAGTTTCCTTTAACATGAGCTGGAGAAGGAAAAGGCAAACCACGTCAGGGTCTTTGCCAAGAAAACCCCAAATGGGGTCACAAAGACTCAGACACAACTGAAATGACTCAACAACGAAATTCCATAGAAAAGGGAAGGAAACAAGCATTTACATGGTGCTTCTATTTGCCAGCCACGTACCCTCATTTTACTGATGAAATTGAGGGTAAGTGACTAGGCTAGGGTCACATAGCTAGTGTGTGAGTCAGGCTTTTAATTTAGGTCTGACATGACTTCACTGCACCAACAGACTGTGAGTTCATGAGGCAGGCAATGAAAAAGTCTTATCTCCATTTTACGTATGAGGAGAATGGGACCAGAGAGGATAAGTAACTCGTCCAGAGTCACACAGCTGATAGGGGATGGAGCTGGGATTCAGACTTGGATTTTCTGACTTTACCATGCTGTCTACACAGGAAGCAAAAACCTAGATTCCAGTCCCAGCTCTGGCCCAACTGGCATGAGTTCCCCTATCTTTGCCTCAGGGGTTGAAATAGATTATCGATAAGGTCCCTTTTTGCTATGACGTTCTATGGCAATCAGGTTGAATGAGGCCACACAAGAGGCCTCAACTCCAAATCTTTTAGGGAGCTTTGGTCCTGGATTGATGCTTTCCAAAGTACATGGTTTTCTAACATCCCAACGATCACTCACTGGCGTGTGTGTGTGTATGTGTGTGTGTGTGTGTGTGTGTGTGTGTGCAGACTTTGTTCACTGAGAGGTCAGCGTTCCAAGGCTCAACAGTCCAAGGTCAGCCAGTTGCAGTAAGATGCTTCTCTCTGCTCTCTCTTCTTTACATTTCCTCTGAGATCAGGCCAACGCCCAGCTCTGCTCCGAACACTATCCTCTCCTCCCCCCACCGCTCTCTCTCCCTCCCTCCCACCAAGTCCCCCACTCCCTCCCCTTTCTGCGTTAGTCTCTCCCTGTACAGTTGCTATGGACATCTCTCTATCATGGGGCTGGTTTTGTGGATAGAGAAATGGAAAGGGAGGAAGGTAACCCGAGTCATTTCATCCCTTTCCCCCAAACCTTCCTTGAATGGAGAGTAGAGGGTAGAAGGGAAGAGAATCCCATTCTCTCCTTCTTCCTGAGGTAGCCATCCCATGAGGAGAAGGCCAGGAAAGCTGTTACTATTCCTGCCACATTCCTGGGCACATACAAGAATAGAAATGGTTCAGAGCCCCTCATTACTTAGGTGGTGCCTCAGTCACCAGAAAAGTGAATTCTTCCTGAGTCATCCAGATTGGAGCTAACATGTTGTAGGCAGGGAAAAACCAGATTGTTAATTACTTCAAATGAAAGGCTTCAGGGAGAGCCAGGCTGCTACCCAGTCCATTCCTCCCTAGCTAGAACCCATTACCGGTACAAGAACCAGGGAGACACTGAGCTATAGGGGTGGAGAAGACGGAATATCCTTAACCTCCACTTTGACTTCCCATCAACTATCAGCTCATCAGGTAGGTACAACTACCTGGGGGAGGGGAATAGTAGCAAAGGGGTAGTTTGACCTTGGGAGCTGCCAGGATGGGGGAATGTGGAGAGTGGATTTGTCTTTTTTTTTGAGGCCTAGTGCCTCAGAAAATTCAACAGCCACCAGGCATTTATTAAATGCAAACTCTGTACCAGACATGGTGCTAGGTACTGGGGATACAAAAGCAAGGAAACATTCTGAGCTTATGGTTGTAACGGGAGAGACAGATTTATATGTGTGTGTGTGTGTATGCATACACATGTGTATGTGCTTATACACACATAACATGTGCATATGTGATACGTATGAGGGAATAAATAAATACAAGGTTGTTGGGAAAGGAAGGGTACTAGCTGTTGATGGTGTGTATGTGTGACTAGGAAAACACCTTCCTCTTGAAGGAGGAAAGTTTTGTGAGGTGCAGAGGAGGAAGGGGTTTATTCTAGGTAGGAGGGATAGACAGTACAAAGGCACATGGCTAAGGGGTGGCCGGAGTACTGTGTGTGAGGGACAGAGAGAGGGCTAGTTTGGCTGATCACCCTGGAGGGGCAGGGAAGCCGTATTCTGTGGAGCTAGAGAGAATGTCTGGGGCCAGGTTGTGAAGTGCTTTAAAAGCTGGGCAGTTATTATTCAGTTGTGTCCAAACCCCATTTGGGGTTTTCTTGGCAGCCATTTCCTTCTCCAGCTCATTTTACAGATGAGAAAACTGAGGCAAATGGGGTTAAATGATTTGTCCAGGGCCACACAGCTAGTAAATGTCTGAGATCAGATTTGAAATCAGGAAGATGAGTGTTTCCTGCTCCAAGTCTGACACTCTCCACTAAGCAGAGGAGTTTCTGTTTTGTCCCAGAGGTAACAGGGAGCCACTGGAGTTGATCAATCAGAGAAGTGACATAGTCTTATATATGCTTAAGCAAAATCACTTTGGCAGCAGTATGGAGGATGGATCTGAGTGGGGAGAGACTTGAGGCAGGAAAACCAGTCAGAAGACTGCTGTAATAATCTAGGTGAGTGATGATGGAGCTGGGATGGGTTCAAGAGAGCCAGTTATCAGTAAGTACCAAGGAAACTCCTCCCTCATACAAAAAACCACAGGATCCATCCTGTGGGCCCAGAGCTTCCTGGGGGGAGCGCATCCATTCCCATTCTCACGTGCACTGGAAATCATCACCTCTCAAATCTATATCTCTAGCCTTGACTTGTAATTTTTGTCTTCACCTGCATGTAGGACATCTCTTCGTGTACGATGCAAATAGAGCCAGGCCAGAAAACTGTCATCCTTTCCCAAACTGGTTTCCCTTTCACTCTTTTTCTGTCCAGGACATCTCATCCAGTCTCCCAAGGTGAATAAAGTCATCTTTGACTTCTGTTTTCTGACAAGGAGAACAAGCATTTATTAAATGCCTTCTATGAGCCAGGCGCTGTGCTGAGCATCACAAAATGTTATCTGAATGAACAAGCAGCCATTCCTTTGCTGAGAGGATAGTGTGGAGGGGATTCCTACTTGTTATGGGCTGGGCTGGATGGCCCTTGAGGTCCTTTTTGACTCTAGGTTTCTACAAAAATTCAAGTTATCATTAAGCTCTGGTCATTTTTCCTTTTAGTATCTTTCAGATTCATTTATTTTCCTTTTATTCATTTTCATTGTCATCATCCCAATTTTGCCCTTCATCTCATGTCTCAGTTACCATGCCAGCATCCTAGTTCTGGGGTCATTTATCTTTTAAGAGAGATGAGTCATATCTTGGGTAATATTCTCAGAATTAAATTTTTTGAAAAGCTGAATTATACATATGTGTATACATATATGCATATATAAGGAGAAAGAGAGAGATTTTAGCTGAGGAGAGCTAGTCACAATTATCTCACTCTCTGGCCCCTACTCTCTTCAGGTATGATTTTCTCGTTAGCCACCACCCTCAGTAGTACCAGCGATGGAGTTAAGAACTCGCCAAGGGAGAGATAGTAGGAAGGGAAGCTGCTTAAGGCCACTGCTTTGAGCCACTGCTAACTCCAGTCTACTTACCAAATCTCCCATGAGAATACTGCTGGCTTATACGATATGTGGGAATATTCAGATTCAGTTTTTTCTTCTCTCTTTTTAGATAGCTGTTAAGACAGAGATAGAGATATACACATATACATACACACACATATGTATATACATATCACTCAGTAAATTCTGTTTTGTTCACTTTGAGCCCCCAGTTGAGATAGTTAGTGATTAAGCAGAGAATCTATTTTTCTAGTTCTGTGTGTCCCCAGCTGACTATAGCCTTTCTTTCATCTGCATTTAATCCTCCAGGGATTCACATACAATGGAGGTTAACTCAGATAAATTGGCTTCCTTGGAATACATGGGAAATTCAGAAAAGGAACTCATTCTCAAAAAAGAATGAAGATGGGGATTATGGGCTCATGCTGAGAGCTAGAGGGAAGTAGGGGATGGGGAACGAGGTAACTTCATTCTTGACAGACAGGACGAGACAGCTGCATCATGTTACATTACGCTTCATAGAGCTTCCACATAGTTCAGCTGTGGGGTGGCGAGGTGACACAGCCCTGGAGTCAGGAGGACCTGAGTTCAAATGTGGCCACAGACACTTAACACAAAACTAGCCATGTGACCTGGGGCAAGTCACTTAACCCCAATTGCCCTGCCTTCCCCCCTCCAAAAGGCAACCCCCCCCCCCAAACAATAACAACACATAGTTCAGCTATGGTCCTGACCAATGCTTCCCTTCTAATTGGAGCAGCTGAAGGCGTGTTGGTATTGGGCAGCTCCCGATACATACACTTACCCATCTTCTCCCAATGATTCTCCCATGCCTGCTATGGCATGAAGGCTGTGACAGGGACACTACACTGTCAGAGCTATGATCTTCCTCCTCATTGTGGCAATACAGCATTTCCAAAGACCTTGATGACCATCCTTCAGATGGTTTGCACATTTCTTGTATCTCATGGCCTAGGAAATAGAGGCCTATTGGACAATGACTTGGACCAACTTGGGTTCTACACACCCAACCACACAAGGTCCTTCTCATGGAGGGCTGTGCAATTCTCTGGGGAGTCCCCATAGCTGTTTCTCATTAGCACAGTGGTCCAAAGGCAGCTAGGTGGCAAAGTGGTTGGAGTGCGGGGCCTGGAGTCAGGAAGACCTGAGTTCAAATTCAGCCTCAGACACTTATTAACTGTGACCCTGGGTAAGTCACTTAACCATGTTTGCTGCAGGTTCCTTGTTTATAAAATGAGCTGGAGAAGGAAGTGGCAAACCATTATTTTTGCCAGGAAAACTCCAATTGGGGTGACGAAGAGTCAAACGTGACTGACTGAATAATGACCAATGAGTTTGTCAGATTAATTTACTGTCTCCTTAACACATAAAGAAAACTTCGCCATGAGGGAACTTAAGGCAAAACAAAGGCAGGTAAGGAAAGAAACTTGGCAGCAGCAAGCCCTGGGGCAAAGGGGAGGAAGAATTGCTGAATTTAGATAAAGAGAATCCCAAATGGAGGCATCCTGGTATGATTAGGGGGTAGGGCTAAGGGTACATTTGGATGTCCCAGGTGCTGTAGTAGCAATAACAGCTCACATCATTTCTGCCTTGCCTGTTGCAACCTGCATGAAAACAGTGAGTTAATTAATCAACAAGGGAGTATAATGTGTAATTTATCCACTAGATGGAGCTACATTCAAGCCATCAGACAAGTGGTTTCATCAGGGTATCTAGTGCCCATGTGTGGTTTTTTAACAAGTGTTGTATAATCCCTACTGCTCAGCAGAGGTCACTTGCCTGCAGATTTAGATTATCCTCTCCTCCCCCCACCCCCCAAGTTGGCAGCTAAAAGCCAAGGTATGTAGGTAGCAGGTAAGTCTGGCAGGTAAAGCCAGATTCAAAATGTATTGTAGAAGGAAAAAAATGGAATATTATCCTTCTAAGGTACACCCCAACTTGAACTGGTCCCTGGTTTGGAACCTCAACATGATCTTTACTCTTCCTCATCCCAGATATCCAATCAGTTGGCTCATCTTGCCATTTCTATCTCTGTAACATCTCTTGCATTCTCTTCCTTCCCATTCCCCCAGCTACCACCTTAGTTCAGGCCCTTACCTCTTCTGACCTAGATTCTTGCAACATCTTCCTAATTGGTCTCCCTGCCTCAAGTCCCTCTTAGACACTGTGGCCCAAAAGGTTTTGCTTAAGCACAGTTTTGACCATTTCACTCCTTTATTCAACTCCACTGGCTCCTAATATCTCTAGGATAAAATAATAACACCACCACCCCCATTTAGCTCTTAAAACACTTCTTGGATGTTAGTCTCCCTCTCCTACTCTTTGATCTAGGCAACCTAGCTTCATTATTCCTCACAGAGGATACCCCACTCTTATCACCATGCCATTGGTTGGCGATCCCTCAAGCCTGGAATTCACGACTTTCTTACCACCTTTATCCCTGTATTCCTTCAGCCACTCCTTTCCATAGCATACTTTTCTTGATGCCCACAACTAGTGTCCTCCCTATCCAATTACTTTAAATTTATTCCTTATATACTTGCATAATTTCTTGTCTCCCCAGTTGGATTGTAAATTCCATAGAAGTAGGGATGATTTCTTTCTTTGTATCCTGACCTCCAGCACCTAGAGCAATGCTTGGAACATAGTAGGCAATTAGTAAATGCTTGCTTGTTTATCACTGATTGCACTTACCCTGCAGGTGGCTACTGTTCTCAGGGTCTAGAGCAGTGGTTCTTAACTTTCCTAATGCTGTGACCCCTTTAATACTCGTATGTGGGCATATCTGCACGTGGGCGGACCAGCCTGGAGACAGATAGAGGAGCCATGTCTCGGTTCCTAAGACCATCGGAAATACGTGTTTTCTGATGGTCTTAGGCAACCCCTGTGAAAGAGTTGTTCCACCCCCAAAGGGGTCGTGACCTATAGGTTGAGAACCGCTGGTCTAGAGTGTTCTAATGAGTCTGTCCTCCCAAAGCTCTAGCTCATAAGCCCTCATTGATAAGTGGTCCGTTTATTAATGTCAGCTAGTAGACACAAAGAGAACACATTTACTGAGGTGGCACAGTCAAAACTGTAGATACAAAACATTCTACCCTTCTGATGCTCCAGTGCCTCAGATCAGCCAGGAGGAGCCTAAAGTCAGACAAACATGGCCCTTCTCCTTTAGAAGTGCTGCCATTTTCGCTGGAAGAGCATCAAAATAACAAAGGCCCCATCTTCTTGGCCTTTGCTTTGCAGCACCACCCCATGGAGATTGTGAACAATTTCATAATTCCAGTTAATATGAAGATGGGAAGGAATATAGAGGAGCTCAGATCTCCCACGGGGTCCACAGAAATGATCTGTAGAGAATCCCAAATAAAACAATGATAGAGAGAGCCAAAGAGAAAGAGGGATAGGTTCCTCTATCCTTGTGCAGTCCAAAACTGCACAAAAGGATGAAAAAGTAGCCCAAATCCAGCAGTACCTGGGAGAGGGGGAGAATAAGGATGGGGTTGGGGTGGGGAACTTCAGACTAGGAAAATCAAAGGGAACTCCAGTAAATGGACTTGAAGTTTGTCAGGATAAGGAAAAGAGCTATGCCAGGGAAAATATGAGTAAACAGAACACCAAAATAATGCAAAAATCCTATAGGAATCTGAAGGATTCACAGAAAAGCGAGATGATTTTTAAAGTAATGGAATTGATTATATAAAAACCAAGTGGTATAAAATGAGGATTCTAAACCTCATATGCAATCTTCTTTATGATCTGATGTGTATATGCAAAAATTGTGTGTGTGTGTGTAAGTTCAGAATAAAAAAAACTTTAAAAAATCCTATAGGAGTGTTTGCCACTGGAACAAATCCAGACAGATAGAATAACACCACAAATAGAGGCAAAGCTTCAGAGAAAAAAAATGGCCAGGCTGCAGGGACTACAAGAAGAACTAAGAAGACATGAAGCAAGAGAGAAAGAATGAAATGGTTTATAAGGGCTCTAGAGGGGGAAGAAGGAAGGAGAATAGCTTAGCATAGAAGGTGGAAAACAACCCAAATAGTGTCCTGTTTGAAAAATTAGAACTCAATGACTCTGTGAGATAAAAAGAAATAGTAAAACAAAGTAAAAAGATTGAGAAAATAGAAGGTATCCACGGCCCAAAACAGCTGACCTGGAATATAGATCAAGGAGACATCCTTCAAGACAGGATTGCTGAAAACCAGGATTGCTAGCAAATGGGCTATGTAATTCTCCTTCCAGATTAATCTGTCACACCATAGCTATACAGAAGCAACTATACCTTCCCTGGGTCATTAGAAAGTAAAGTATCTCCTCATAATTTCACTCCATGATCCCTCAAGTCCATATTTGGAAGGCCATCTCAGATGAAAGGGAGTCAATTGAGGGTGACAAGCTATTTCCCCAGGGCATAAAGGAACCCCCTGAGAGGGTAGGGACCTTGAGGCCTGGGGGACTCCATGCCTGCATGGAGTGATACAAGGATGGGCCTGAAAAGGAAAAGTAAGACTTCCTAGAAACCAGAACCAAGACAGAGCCTTTCCCTTTCCTAGGATGGCATCAGTCTGTTGACATGGTTATGGGAGGTGGAACACTTTATCAGCTCTGTCCCTCCAGCCTCTCTCACATGCCAGCTATAAGGCCAGCAGCTCAGCCTTTCCAGGATCTCCATTTCCCAGGGTATCTCATTACCATGTTAATGGACAGGGAAGATGAGTTGTACCTGCTTCTCCTAGTGGACAGAGCTGTTCATAAATCAGGCTAATGGATGTCCCTTATGAGCTGGGTCCTGCCCAGGAGTGGTGTGGTTCATTAGGCAGGGGTGGGATGGTTCATTGAAGAGGAATCAGGGATCTACATTTTGACTGGATCTTTGGTCTCTGGAAGAATTGCCACCTGTTCCTGAAGAGTGATAACAATGAAGGGATCTAGGTAAGTACAATCTTGAACGTACCATATACATTTAACAAGAGAGGCCCCCCTATGCCATATTCATCTTGTGAGAGGGACCACCTTGTATCACCCAGCTCATAATAAGCAACTCTGAATAGAAGATGACAGTATGACTCTATGTTATTCAGTAGCAACTAGGGTCTGGCAATAGGTAAGTAACTACTCAAAAGAGGTATGATGAATGGCTGCTTAAGGGAACTTGAAGGTCCAGAATCCTAATGGCCATTTGGTCTAGCCACCCACAGGTGACTATCAAAGGTTCCACTCATCTTTAACTTCTTTGTTAGAGACTTCCAAAAATATGGGTCCCACAACATCCTAACGTCCCAGGGCAAGAGACTTTAAATTTTCCAGGGTTTTAGCCTGTTCTTGGGACTTAACTTGACAGAGGTGGGCTTATAAGTGACTCAGAAAATAAGGGCCATCAAGATACCCAGAAAGGGAATGTGGGTCCTCTAAAACTCCACCAGTCCAAAAAATCTCTACGCTTTGTTTTTACATTGTGGGGAAATAAGCATTGGTAGCTTCTTCTGTACTGTGTTAAGGTCTATGTCCAGAATCATCTGGGCTCATTGTCTACTTGACTGTGAAGGCTGGACCCTAGATTTTCCTACCCTTTGTCCCACTTGTGGGCTACTGTCACATCTGGGACCTCTGCCCCATGGGACCTCATCCACCCTAATTTAACGCCATATCTTCAATGTTGTGATAGATATCACTACATCCTGCCTTTAGGGAGTGGGACCTTTTGAGTCCTTGGCCACCAGACTCTGGCTGCATTAGAGAGAATTCACATAGCCCTGAGAAAGGCAGTGAAGACACAGTGAACTCTTTACCAGGTAGAAACAGATAGTTACTGACTAATCTCAGCCACAGAAACAGAGGTGAGGTGGGAAGCATTGGTAAAGAGCACTGTAAAGCTCACTCTGGGCTTGGTCCACCACATTGACAAGGTTATGACTAGCTACAGAGATGAGCATGACAACTTTGTTCAACTGTAGTTCTTGGAAAGCTCCCAGGTGTCATTTCTCTCCCTCATGGGCAATACAGGTTTATAAGGGGAGATGCTATAGCAAAATACTTTGATGTTAATTTCTGTCACTAGGGAGGAAATATATTTTATCCTCCTCTGGGGATCCAGTTTTGTTTAGTATAAACTATAGAATGGCTTAGGCGACTCTGAAGTTTTCCATTTGGCCCTACCCACGATAACTAGCATTAGAAAGAGGCTGCAGAAAGGGCCTGAACAAGAAAGTACAAACTCCCAAGAGCAATTGATGTCCATTCCCATAATGTTCTCACCCTGATTAGCTACCATGACTGTGACCCAGATGGGGTTTTCCATTTACTTCCACTTTGGTAAGTATGCCTTTCTCTTTGGTGGTCTGTCCTCTCTCCAGTCCCCTCCCCCTCCCCCAAACCTCCTGATGAAACCTGGGATGCATTAGGTATTCCCTGGGGATCCTTTCCAGCCCCATACATATATTTGGTAACTCATTCCCTTTCTAGGACACTGTGACTCAGGGTTAACTCAAACCTCAGGGGAACCTCTGCCTCGGTGCTAGATAGATTTGACCCCAAAGTCTCTCAAACTTGAGTAGCTCAGGATTTCCAAGTGTAGCAAAAGTTTTAGGGGCATCCTTGAGGTTGGACAGCAAGAAAGGCCCTTACTGCTGTCCTTGTCACAGTACAGTTTTACTAGCACCCCCATAAGCTGGTGATTGATTGCTTATTTGTTGTTCAGTCATGTCTGACTTTTTGTGACCCCATTTGAGATTTTCTTTTCTTTTCTTTTTTTTATACTTTTTGGAGGCAGGCAAGGCAATTGGGGTTAAGTGACTTGCCCAAGGTCACACGGCTAATAAGTGTTAAGTGTCTGAGGCCAGACTTGAACTTGGGTCCTCCTGACTCCAGGGCCAGTACTCTATTCACTGTGCCACCTAGCCACCCCGTTTGAGGTTTTCTTAGCAAGGATACTGGAGTGGTTTGTAATTTCCTTCTTCAGCTAATTTGATAGATGAGAACAATGCAGCTCCCTCCTTTTCTTCCTTCTTTGCTTCGTTATGAGTGAAAGAAGTAAAAACTTTGCAGACTGTCCTCTAAAATCCAGTAAGGCTTTTCATGGGAAACGGGCCCAAGTTCCACTTCCCCGGAAATCACATGATTTACAAGGACTCAAAACTCAGAGTGGTGGGAGTCACCCCTCTCCTAAGTGACACCTCAGCATAAGATATGCCAAATAAGGATAGAAGGGCTTTCTCAAATGTACGTTGGGTGGTCTCCTGTTTCCTTGTTCCTGTACTTGAGGTAGATTGCCGGCTTAGATCGTGCACCTGACTTCCAGCCAAAGGAAGAAAAGGTCAGGAGGGGGGTGGGTGGGAGAATTCCGCTTTAGGGCTTTATAACTTCACCATTTCCTTTTGTAAATTGCTTCTCCTCCCTGACTATTTGTCTGAGGGAGGGTGGCCCTTTCTCTAGATTGTAATAAACCATTCTTATCTGCTTCCTACCTTGAGCAACCTCTGAGTATTATTTGGGTAAGGATCTCTGTTGCACACAGTTTTTGGGGTGCACACACTTCCTTCCTTCCTTCCTTCCTTCCTTCCTTCCTTCCTTCCTTCCCTTACTCCCTCCTCTCCTCCCCTTCTCTTTCAGACCACATAAGGAATCATACTCTTACCTGGGCCTACTCTGCTCAAAGGAATATAAATTTTGATTGCTGAAACTTTGCAAGGTATCTTGGGGTTTACACACTAGATTACTTTCTTAAGGACCATGCCTTAAACCAGGGGTTCTCAACCTTCCTAATGCTGCGACCCTTTAATACAGTTCCTCGTGTTGTGGTGACCCCCAACCATAAAATTATTTTCGTTGCTACTTCATAACTGTAATTTTGCTGCTGTTATGAATCTATCTGATATGCAGGATGTGTTTTCATTGTTATAAACTGAACATAACCCACAGGTTGCGAACTCCTGCCTTAAACCCAAATCCCTCTGGCTTTCATCGATTAGCCCAGCCCAACCTTCACTTGGTCATCGTACAGGACTTTTTGGCACTGAGTGAGTGTAAATAGCAATTGTTTCTGTTTTGGCCAGAAACCCTGAGGGTCTTCCTCTCCCAGATTCTCTTTTTGTTATGTTTTTTTGATTAGGAAAAAGAGGCCATTCTTTGCCTCATTTCTTAGCTAGCCTTAATCACTTAATGGGCGTTGCCTCAGTCAAACTTGGGAAAGACCTTGGTTTAAAAAGGCCTAGGTCTCCCGTTACATCTGGGACCATCTCCAGTCATCTTGATCTATATCTTGCCACCGGACCCAGAAGGCTTGGGAGGAGAGAGTGAGGCTGGTAACTTCACAGTCCTACCTCATTTGCAAGTCATGGCATCACCTCCCTGCTGTCATGGTCTTCTTCAAGGAGAAGGACAAACAACAACCTCTGTGAATAGAAATAGGAGCTGCCCCACTGGGGACCCAACTGGAACTGGCCAGTTGAGCAACACAGCTCTCTCCCTCCCTTTCTTTCTTTCTTTCTTTCTCTCTTTCTCTCTCTTTCTTCCTTCTTTCCTTCCTTCCTTCCTTCCTTCCTTCCTTCCTTCTTTTCTTTCCTTCTTTCTCTTTCTTTCTTCCCTTTCCTTCCTTCCTTTCTGTCTTTCCTTCTTTCCTTCCTTCTTGGTCCTCTTTCAGGAATGAAGGACAAACAACAACAACAATCTTGTCGCTGGGCCAGATGGCTCTGGAGGAGAGAATAAGGTTAGTGACTGTGCATAGCCCTCCCTCACTTAAATCCAATTCACTTCTAATTCATGGCATCACCTTCCTGATGTCATGGAATTTTTTGAGAACTAAAGACAAACAACGTAAATGAGGAAACTGAGACAAAGAAGGCACTCTATCCTCTTGGTCACTTGACTATTCCCATTTTCTGAACATGGTGACTCTCATCTCATCTCCTCATTGAAAATGTCTACCAATCAGGATTGTCTTACTTTTGCCATTGGAGGTTCAAATGATGTAATGTCGGGCCAATCAGAAGGAAAACACAACAGGTGTAATAGATTCTGTCAGCCCTCACTCAAGGCCTTCGGTCATGGAGAGAGGCCATTGATCCAATTTATTGGTTACTGCTAGATGAACTAATAAATTTGATCATCCTTGGAAACTTATCTCTCAGCTTACCTTAATTTTCAAATATAACAATGCCAATCTTAATGGGCTGTATCCTTTGTAATCTTTGACAATTTGCTTGGAGCGAGGTAGAAATTCAGAGTTATTTTGATTTATATTTCTCTTATTAGTAGTAATTTGAGATATTCCTTACTTAATATAGTTAATAGTTTTCAATTCTTCTTTTGAGGATTATTTGTTCATATCTTTTGATATCCAATTGTTATTTAAGACCAGTGTTGCCTAACCTGGCCTACTAGGAACTGGAATCCCTAATGAAGCCCCCAAGCTACCAGTCTCTACTGTATTAGTGGGGGTTGATCAGGGGAGCCCCTGAGTCATTTGATGAGTTTCCCCCAATCAATGTGATAAAATGACACAGCATGGATCTTTGTCTGAAGGTAACTCCAATGGAAGGTGAACATGCGGTCCTAGCCTCTTGTTGATGGGACACGGGGACACCCTGATTGGTCCCCAGAGAATGAAGCTGATGATTGGTGACAGAATTAGGAAGGGACAGATTCTCAGGGGCATCAGTGGATGAACATCTGGCTGGGAATCAGGAAGATTCATTTTCCTGAGTTCAAAACTGACCTCAGACACTTACTAGCTGTATGACCCTGGACAAGTCATTTAGCCCTGTTTGCCTCAGTTCCTCATCTACAAAACGAGCTGGAGGATGAAATGGCAAACCACTCTAGTTTCTTTGCTAAGAAAACTCCAAATAGGGTCACACAGAGTTGGACATGACTGAACAGCAATGACTCTTACCTTTTCTTTATGATCATTTTTATCAAGCAAACTGTGAAATGTCTCTGCCCCTTTGTTTCACTGAGTTTTATTTTCCTTGGACTTCCATACTTGAATGAGCCAGAAAAGGAAGAGGTGGGGATTTCTCCATTCCCATGCTACCTTCAGGAACAGAAAATGGTGACTTGCAAGAGAGTAAAAGCAGTGTGTATTTCCAAATGGCCTCAGTTCTTGGACCTCCAAAACCTGACCATGCCTGCCTTTGTTTGTTTTTTAGGCAGAGGCCAGAGAATTGAACTGAAAGTCCCAAGAGTGGACTTTTCATGACCAAGATACAGTAGTGACCAGAGCACTGATGGAAGTCCTGAGTGCCAGCATTTGGGCACCAGTTCTGGATGAGAAGATATCCTTAGCTTCCTGATTCTTAAAGAAGAAAGAGAATCCTCAACAGAGAATTATCCTACTGCTGAAGGACCCTAAAGACATGCCATGGAAGGGCAAGTGATGTCAACCTTGGCAACCCTGCTATTGCCATGAGTTGTTCAGAGCGTATAAGTCTAAGACAGAGAGTTTCTGTTGAATAGTCCTCCATGGTCTCTTTATGTTTTGGGTGGAGTCTAATGGAGTATGTGAATGCTTTAGATTTCTCTCTTTGTTCATGGGATCCTATGAAGTCTTATCTCATGTCTGTCTTTATGCCAGGTCATAAAAAAGGCTGTCTTGTACTCTATACCAATATTTTACATTAAGTAATTTGTACAATCCATAGCACTAATCACTCTATTCTTCATTTGCTGCTCAGCCTGGTTTTAGCTCCATAGAATAAGATGCCCCTATGCCAGGTATCAGTTTTCCCACCTTCTGCTTTCCTGCCTCCTTTTGTGTGATGTCTTCCCCCATTAGATTGTAAACTCCTTGAGGGCAGGGACCATCTTTCTTTTTATTAATTATATCCCCAGTTCTTAGCAGGCACTTTATAAATGTTTATTGGATCAGAATGTAGGAATTACATACCCTGTGACACATTTTTTGGATAAATTTGGACACCAACAATACCTAAGCCTTATTTTAGGAATTTTCCTAGAGAATTTCAGAGAAGGATCAAAGCAAGAAACTGTCTCTTCTGGGTCAGTGCCAGGATCAAACCTGGTCTATATGAGCCTGGAGTTGGTGGTAGAGGTGGGGGGAGCAGGTTGCCATGGGACATGGCTGACATCATTATCAGATGTCAGCCTCATTTGGGGCTTTTGCGCTTTCTTGCAAAAGACTTCTTCAGAACCTAGGCAAGCCTTAGGAGCAAGGGAAGTTGGGGAGGGCTTCAGAGGTGACTCAGAATTTCTAAGACCACAGTATGCATAGGTCTTGGGCAGGAGAGAAAAGAGTGGTATTTTGCTGCCACCCACTGTAAAGGTGTGAGAATGACATGTTACTGTTTCAAGGAGACATTCAAAACCAGGCTTAGTTTGAAAAAGACTGAAAATCTTGAAATTCAGATTTAACACACTTATATATATTTATCAAGTTAAATTGGCTCTGGCTTACTTGAATCATATAATTTTAGATGGAATCTTGAAGATGAACTACTACAATTTTCCCTGCTCTTTTTTTTGGATTGCAGAAATTGAGATTACGTAGCAAGTTATTGGTATAGCCAGGAGAGAATGTAGGTATCTTGATTATTGATTCAGTCTTTTCTCCCCTACCCGTATTTTATCCTTCTTCTTCTTGTTGTTGTTGAGTTGTATCTGGCTCTTTGTGACCTTATGAATCATGCCATGCTAGGCCCTTCTGTTCTCCACTATCTCTTGAAGTCTGTTCAAATATTCATATCCATTGTTTCCATGATATCATCTATCTCATACTCTTTTCCTTTTACCTTCAGTCTTTCCTAACATTAGGGTCTTTTCCAATGAGTCCCATATTCTCATTATGTGATCAGATTATTTAAGCTTCAGCTTTAGCATTTGACCTGCCAGTGAGTAGCCTGAATTAATTCCTTTAAATCCTTGCTGTCCAAGGGACTTTTAAAAAGTCTTCTCCAGAACCACAATTCAGAAGCACTCAGCTTTCTTTATAGTCTGACTCCCTCAGGCATCCACTGCTACTGGAAAACCCATAGCATTGACTATGCAAAGCTTTGTTGGCAAGGTGGTATCTCTGCTTTTTAGTATGCTGTCTAGATTTGCCATAGCTTTTCTTCCAAGAAGCAAGTGTCTTTTAATTTCATAGCTGCAGTCTCTGTCTTCAGTGATCTTTGAGCCCAAGAATGTAAAATTTGACACTGTTTCCATTTCTTCTCCCTCTATTTGCCAGGAAGAGATGAGACTAGTAGCCAAGAGCCTAGTTGTTGTTGTTTTTTTTATGTTGAACTTCAAGCCAGGTTTAATACTTTCCTCTTTCACCTTCATTAAGAAACTTCTTAATTCTTTACTTTCTTCTTAGCCTGAGGCAAAGCAAGAAGTATGAACTATTTTCTCTGCTCAGACCTTTGTCCTGAACTCCTAGCCCATATTTCCAAACACTTATTAGACATGATTTTTTAGGACTCTTAGATTTACTCTGGGCTTCTCAAGATCAATATCTCATATTGGATCTGTTAACACCCTCTCTCACCAACAAAATAGAACAAAGCAACCAGAACCACCACTTGAGTCTCTTCTCCTGTTTACAGGGGAATACTACAGAGCCATTGCATGACAGAATGTCAGAACTAGAGAGATCACCCAGTATGACAATCTCATTTTACAGATAAATCATCTTTGAGTGGCCTCTTCAGTTTCCACATCCAATCACAGCTTGTATGGTATAGTGGATAAAGTCAGGAAGATCTAGATATAATTCCTTTCCCTGCTACATACTAGTTAGGTGATAATGGGCAAATTAGTTAAACTCTCTAAACCCTTATATGGAAATGGATATAATTTTTTTTCCTTTCAAAGTGAGCTCATTGATTAGCATGTTGCGGTAGAAAGAACCCTAGCTCTGGAGTTAGAGTAGGTTCAAATCCCATTTCTGTTGCTTATTAGCTGGGTGACCTTGGGCCAGTCACAACCTTACCAGACTTCAGTTTCCTTCTCTGTGTAGGAGTTTGGACTGGATGGACTTTAAGGTCCCTTCCCGATCTACAAATCTATGAGATGATAGTTGTAGTACCTATAGTCCAAGGATTTTCCAGAGATCAATTGAGATAGTGTATGTAAAGCACTTCATACAATTTAAAAGATTCCATAAATGCCAGTTATTGTTAAGTCACATCGACTCTTCCTCCATAGTTGAATCTGTCCCTTCCTTTTCATTTTCCCACTGCTACTAGTTCATGTCCTCATCACATTTTGCCTCAGCTATTGCAGTAGCTTCCAAACTAGTCCATTGCCTTTCTTTCCTCCAATTCATTCTACATGAATACCAGATTCATCTTCCTAGAAGCACTATACTTGGATCATAGAATCAGTATTCTGGAGTTAGTGGTCAGCTAGCCTAACTCATACCTGAAAAATAATCCCCATTTATGGGGTGTGGTGCTTTTTTTTGTTAGCCAGTGGCTTTTGTGACAGACCTCATGGTTGGAGGTGCTACTG
Source organism: Pseudochirops corinnae (assembly GCA_028646515.1). NCBI lineage: Eukaryota > Metazoa > Chordata > Mammalia > Diprotodontia > Pseudocheiridae > Pseudochirops > Pseudochirops corinnae. The sequence continues at coordinate 365,170,932 of CM053585.1, forward strand.
TTGTGTGAATTTTCTACCTGCGATGAATTGAGTCATTACTGTTACGATTATTTTCTCATAATTCTCACCTTTGAAGGATTTCAGATAGAAGCTGTCCCAGAATAAGTCACTATCCTGCTATTATTCTCTTATATTTAATGTTAAATGGATGATGCACAAGTGGATAACGTAACTCCATTTTGTACTTGAATAAAGCGTGAGGATGTAAGCTCATCTTTTGTGGGTTCACTGAAAATATCGTTTGGGTGGCCAGGTGGCACAGTGAATAGAGCACCAGCCCTGGAGTCAGGAGAACCTGAATTCAAATCTGGCATCAGACACTTAACATTTACTAGCTGTGTGACCTTGGACAAGTCACTTAACCCCAATTGCCCTGCCTCTTCCACTCCAAAAAAGCAAAAAACAAACAAATTTAAAATATTAAAATGTCCTTGAGACAAGTCTAGTAGCAGACAGGACAGTAGGGATTATGGGTCTTCAACCTAATTAATCCCACATGATTTTTAATTCTGTTAACCTACCTTACTTTTCAGTTCCCTTTTAGGTGTTTTCTTCCCCTATTAGGACCTGAGCTCCCCAAAGGCACAGACCATCTTGCTTTTCCTTGTTATTGTATCCCCAGGGCTGCTTAAAATGTCCTCTCTCTCTAGAGCCATAGAGGCAGCCAAGTGATACATTGGGAAGAGGGACTGATCTCAAATCCAGTGTAAACCAGGGCAAATCATTTACTTTCAGTCTGTTTCGATTTTCTTATCTGCACAATAGTAATAATAATAGCACCTACCTCCCAGGCTTGTTGTGAAGATAAAAATGAATGACTATTTGTAAAACGCTCTGTAAACCTTAAAGCGCTATATAAAGGCTAGCTCTTATGTTCTATTTTAGAAACGTTTCATTCCACCTACCTTGGAGGTTATAAGAATGTGGTATAACAGAATCTTTTAAAATGTCCTTAAGTTCTTTGGACTAATATTATATTGTGGGCAAAAGTCTGTTCTGGGTAATGACCTGGTTCCAGGAGTATTCATTTGAGTTCTCAAAGACATTTTGAAAGTTTGCATTAGTACTATTGGGATTTGTCACCTGTCAGTCCCTGAAAGATAGAACATTTCTGATGTATCATTTTAGTCAACAAATTAGGTCTTTTTTGTTTTTCCTTTTACCAAGTTATGTCTTGCTATGTATTTGATAAATGCCACATTTTTTACAGCCTTCAGTAAAGGGGCAGTTATTATGACTTCCTTGGACAATCCATACTGATCTCTGTAGTTACTGGTAACTATGACCTGAGTCTGAATAGCCATCATAAATGCCTCCATTTCCATAAACAAATCTGCATGACTCAGTCATTTGTTAAATACTTTCTTTGTTAACAACTTGTTGGCCAAGTTCATTTGAATGTTGCTCATGGAAACTCTTAATTCCATTCATGAATCTTGGCCATTTTGTAGATATCATTCAGATGCAAACCTCTTTGGGTTATATTAGACAAATCTAATGGTATGTACTTGCTATCGGCTCTTATTATTGCTTGGTGAAGTGATGTCTGCTTGTTCCAAAAGTATTTTTCTAGGTTTTTTAGACCATTTTATCATTAAAGTCAGAATTCGTCAGTCTTCTTCCTTTTTTTGACAAGGAAATGTTCGTCTTTCTATAACTACTTTTGATCCACGGGCCCTGTGTGTCATCAAAATCGTGTGAGTTCTTGTCATAATAACTTCCAAATTTATTTTTTGGAGCTCTAAAACTATTGCTGTCAATAAAATTTGTGTTCATCTGGCGTTGCTATCACTCCGCATAGTCCCTCATTACCTCACATCTGAACCATTGATTCGATACCCTACTGGCTGGTCTCCCTGCCCTCAATTCTTTCCCCACATCAGTCCACCCTCTACTCAGTTAACAAATTAATCTTCCTAAAGTGAAGGTCTGACTATGTCAAACTCCCTTCTTCCTCCCCCATTAAGCAAACTCTAGCAGCTCTCAATTAATTTAAGATCAAATATAAATCTTCTGTTTGGTGTTTAAAGCCCTTTATAACCTGTCCCCTTTCTACCTTCATAGTCTTCTTATGCTTCACTCCCCTCCAAGTATACTGTAATCCAGTGGTAGTAGTCTTCTCACTGGTCTTCACACAAGACTGTCAATCCCTCAGCTCTCTGCATTTTCATTGGCTTCCTCCCACATGCCGAACACTCTCCTGCCCCATCTCTACCACCTGGCTTCTCTGGCTTTCCTCAAGTCTAGCCAAAATCCTGACTTCTACCTTTCCTGATCATCCTCAACATTATTGCCTTCCCTCTGAATTTATCTCCAGTTCCTTGTTTGTACACAATTCGGTGTCTAGTTTGCACATAATCGTTTCCATGTTGTCTCCCTGACTAGGCTGTGAGCTCCTTGAGAACAAGAGCTGTTTTCTGCTTTACTTTGTATCCCCAGGGTTGTACATAGTGCCCAGCACATAGTAGGTATTTGATAAATGTCTGTTGACTTCATTGACATGTTATTGACAAATCATTGAATCCAGCTAGCATTTTTATTGAGTGACCATATGAATGACCAGAAAATGTCCGTATCTTCCTTCTCTATGGCTTCTCTTTTCTTTAATTGCTTTGCGTCTCAACTTTTTGATTAATATTGATTGATTTTGTCCTTTGGGCTGCTTTGACAATTTCGTTGCTTTAACCTTTTTGATTTTTGACTTCAATTTCTGATTAAGGGAATCTAGAATTTTTAGAATCCTTTGTTTTCTGGAATGTGCTTAGAATGACGCTTTTTTGTTTCCTTTAATTAAATATGACCTTCAAGTTTTCCACTGTATATATACAATTTAGATATTGATGTAATCCTTCAATGACTTTCTGCAGATCTTCAATATCTCTCTCAAGTGACTTCTGCCACAGTGGTGTTTAAAGCTTGACTTTGACTTCTATGGTTCTTAAGGTGGCCATAGCAACTACATATTGGGGCAGGTAGGTGGTGCAATGGACTTGAAGTCAGGAAGATCTGAGTTCAAATCCAGCATCAGACACTAGCTAGCTGTGTGACCCTGGGCAAGTCTCTTAACCCCTATTTGCCTCAGTTCTTGATGTGTAAAATGGGGAAACACTGGAGAAGGAAATCTTTGTATCTTTGCCAAGGAAATCCCATGGGTTTTTGTCTGTGGGGTCACATAGAATCAGACATGACTGAATGACTATACAACAACAAAAGTACTGTCCTGCAGGTCCTGAAATATTTCTACTTCCTGTCAAATATTGTAGGATCATTCGTGTTTGCTATAAATTCCAGCTTTTAAAAATGAATGCTTTAGCATAGTTGGTCTGCTATTTGAATCCATGTCATAGAACTCACAAAAGGCTTTTGGACTCCCTCTGGGCTACTGTCCCAAATCCCACTCTGATGGTTAAATTGTGTCCATGAGGGTAGCTCCCCTCAATAAGTGCAGTTCTCCATTCTCATGAGGATAGTTCTCCCTTCAAGGTTCTATCATCTGATAACCCAGGGGGATGGCATTTCTAACACTGTTATTCATAAGTCCCCATTCAGTGCAAATCCCCACCCCCTCCCGCCCACATCTATCAATCAGCCAACATCAGTTAGTTTTTAAAACTAATTTGCTGAGAAAGCATAGAAAAAATATAAATTATGAAAACTTTCCCCAAGCCAGGGGCACACAAAAAGTTCTTGGGGGAAAGTGGTTTTAAGTTTTAAGAACAAAGGTAGTCAGACACATGTGCAGAGCATATATATGGAATTGAAGGGTACCATGTGACTCTTGGCCTGGGATCCTTTTTTTCCCCTTTTACCTACTGCTCATCAAGTTCCTTTTGGAGCACTGAATTGATGATCAATAAGTTGCTCCCTTTCTCAGTTAGACTAATTTCTTCTAAGATGTGGTATTTCATCTACTGGGTCAATCATACTGAGCTGAGTCAGGCAGGTCTTATGGTTGCTGTACTGGCCCCTTGCCAGACTAGGCTGCTTCTGCTTCCAGCTCCAGAGGTCTGTGCTACTGACTCTGGCTGCTGAGGGGGCCTACTGATGGCTCTCTAAACCATTAGAAGCTTCAAGGTCATAACCTGGTCCATTCCATTTCTGAATACTCATCTGCCTAAGGTCAGGAAAGAAGAAACACAAAATAGGTGCCGTGCTCCATTGGTACATAATGGTTGGTTGGAAGCATAAAATGGCATTTTGCTCTTCCCCTTACACAGTGGCTCATAGTAATCCTTCCTTACTTGAAAGCCCCCAAGTAAGAGACAGATGGTTTGCTTGAAATTTTTTGTTGTGGTCTAAATTCCAGCTCCACCTTTATTAAGTCATCAGGTCTTTGGATTCCTAAACAAATTAGAAGACTTTTCATTATCACCTATCACTATCACATTATTTACACTCATTGCCAGAAATAGTCTCTCCAAAGTTTCACATGTTGGATTGGAACCAGGCAATGAATATCCTATCATGATCCACATAATTCACTAGTAAGAACAAACCCAAGTATGTTTTAAGGTCTGGGACTTCATTGGCCAGTTCTTCCATTATAAGGGATTTTAAAAATTCTAGTCTAAGTGTACCATCTCCTTTTCAAAATCATCTGAGACTTGAGTATAATAAAAGCAAAATTATGTATTCTGTGTTGTAGGAAGAAGCCTACTAGAAATACTTTTTATTAATTTTAGATTATTCTCATTTAAATTTTAGATTATTCTAAATCTACATTCCATCTCTTGATTCTGCATTTTCACTGGTTGTCCTTGACCCCTGGAATTCTTTCCCTCTTCATCTTTACCTTCTGACTTCAAGTCTCAACTAAAATTTGACCTTCTGCCAGAAGCCTTCCCTGGTCACCTTTAATACTATGTTTACCTTTAATACATACACATATATGTTCATGCATGCACACACATACATATATGTGTATGTATACACATGTACATGTATGCATATAGACACATATATCTTTTTAGTTATAATTGTTTATGTGTCATCTCCCCCGTTAGACTGTGAGCTCCTTGAAAGCAAGAACTGTCTTTTGTCCTTCTTTGTATCCCCAACTCTTTGCCCAGTACCTGGCACATAGTAGGCATTTAATAAATGTGTGTTGAATATATATACATATACATGCACATACATGCAAAACATTTTTATGCACACATATGTACACATATAGCACATAACTCTCTTGTGTGCATTATATATGTGTGTACATATGTGTGTATACTATATGTGTATGTATAAATATATGTACACTATGTGCATATATATGTTAACCAGTCCCCTCATAGATTTCCCCCCAAGTATTAGGTGCCTGTGAAGAGTCTTGATAATGTGCTAAGCCTTAATTGCCCCCAAAACCAAAGACTGTCCATGAGGTTGGCCAGTGTGCCCTGGCCAATTAGCACTCAAGAGCCATCTGATCTCAATGTTGCTTGTCTTGTATCTCTCACTGGGAAATTAGTGCTTGTATCAGCATGGAGAAGACCAGGGGAGGATGGGAAACTTTATAGGCCTGGAGGATTGTGTCTATTATCTGGAGGGACTTGTGATTTGGAAGGTGCCCTAGCAAAATTTGTGCTCTCTGTATTCACTTTTCATCTTAGTCTGACTATAATCTAAATTGTTCAATAAACCCCACTAAAATATATATGAATTACATATTGGGTTTTGTTTTCACCTTTTAGTGTACAGAGTTAAGATTACCCACATCACTATTCATTTAGACAACACTTGCTACTAAATGTTGGGAAAAGGGCAAGATAGCCTGGTAAATTACCCAACCCTTGGAATTAACCCCATGAACCTAGAACACTATCACAAATACCCAAAAGGTTGTTGTTATTTGTCCTTCATTCTCAAAAAGGACCATGACATCAGGGAAGTGACGCCATGGCATACAAGTGAATTGGATTTAAGTGAGGAAGGGCTGTGCAAAGTCACCAGCCTCACTTTCTCTTCCAGAGCAGTCTTTTGCTTAAAGACCTTCAATGAGAAAGAATCCATTACTTCCTGAGGCAGTCTATTACAATTTTGGATATCTCTAATTATTAGAAAGGCTTTCCTGACAGCAAGTTAAATTTGCCTCCAGACAACTTTCATCAATTTATCCTAGCTCTGCCCTTTGAGGCCAAACAGAACAAGTCAAAACCCCTTTGCACACTACAGCTTAATACATGTGTAAGGAGAATGGGGGGTGGAGTGGGGGTGTGTATTCCCCCATCAATTTGATCATTTCTTTTAATCTGATGGACCTGACACTTCTAGTCTCTGCTTTAAAACTTCCTTCCTGTACTTTGACTCTAAATTCAATGGAGTTCTTTATACGATGTCAAGGTTCTATAATTTTCTAGCTCATTGTTTGATATGGGAATTACATTTTCAAATATAAGGCTTGTCTGTTTAATTAGGTTTTATATTTACATTGGGAATGCACAGGCCCAGAATGATTTATATATTGTAGTTATTTATTATGCTCCAATTTAATCTATTTTAGTTTAAAGATAAATGTACATAGATCATTGTTTAACAAAATGAGAATTAGCTCAACTGGATAGTTAGCAGAATGAAGAGATTAATTAAGTAATTTCTAATAAAAAAATCACATTTCACATTGCTGCTTTAAGAACAATGAAACAATAAAACACCCTTTTGCATCTTGGGGTTCAGTCTGTAGTTGAGCTGATATGATTAAATTAAATTAAAGGAATGATTAAAGAGAATGAGAAAGTGAGAAGATTCCCAAGAAGTAAGACTTAGAATTTCCAATTCAACAATTCATAGTAAATTCAGATTAACTTTACATAATTTTTGTTCCCTTTATAGTTAACCAATTCATAGTCAAAAGATTATGACTTTTTGTAGGATCATAACTTTATTTTCATTTTATTTTTCAATGTAATAAATCTTGGGAAAGAGAAGCTTTTTCTTGTTTATTTCACATTATTTCTTGATTGGACAGAACAGACTGAAAAAAAGTAGACTAAATAACTCATCAAATACCAGGTTTTTTTGTAAGCTTGGAAACTTCCTAGAAACTCTCACAGGCCTTAGAGCAGCAGCCACTAGTTTGGATGTTACACGGCTCTCACTGGGATATTCTAGAGCTCTGAGGCCCTTTGACCTCTGTCCTAAAATGCCATAGAGGGCCCTGAAGATCCAGTACTCTGAACCTCAAAGATCCAGGAGGCCTAATCCTATGAGGTGTGGGTCAGCCAGGGAACACAGTTAGACCAAGTGAGACCAAGCAGGGCCAATTACCCCCCACCCAAAAGTGCAATAGAGAGCAGAGTCTGGATCTCACATAAATTCCAAGGTCAAGAACTAAGGCTAGAAGATGAGCTAACAGAAGAAAACATCAAACCCTGAAAAGAATTCTTATAGATCCAGAGAAACAACAACAACAAAAATCCAACCTTAAAGAAGACAATAAATCTGTAATAGTTACAAAGACTTAAAGGGGAAAAATAGATTTTCCACAAGGATTAAATTAATACCCAGAAGAAATTAATCAAGAGCTAAAAAATGAAATAAAAGTTTTGGAGGAAAGAATTGAAAGGAGAATAAATAGATCCGAAGTGCTAAACCTTAATCAAATAATAGACTCCCTGAAAATTAGAATAAACAGACCAAACAGAAATCAATGATACCATGAGATAGCAAGAAATATTATTCTGATTAATGTGATTAATCTAATCAAAAGAATGTCAAATAGAAGAAAGTGTAAGATATTTTACATTACAAACAATTAGCCTGAAAAACAAGTCAAAAAGAGAATTTAAGAATCATTAGATTAATGATAAAAAAAATCTGGATACTATATTTTATGAAACCATAAATGAAAATTGTCTATATATATTAGAAAAAAGTAAAGTAGACATCAAAAGAATATACCAATCACTTCTTGAAAGAACCACAGAAAAGAAAAGTCTCAGAAACAACATAGCCAAAATCCAGAATTCCTGATGAAAAGGCAAGAGCTGATTAATAACTTTGAAATACAAATGCAGAGTGAAGAAAAATCTAGAAATATACATTTATTTGTGAAATTTAAAGAGCTATATGATGAAATAGTGCTAACATTCAAATAGGAGAAGAAATAAATGTTCCTTCAGAATGCTAATGTCTTCAAAGAGCATCGAGAGAGTTAATTAAAACAAAACAAAACAAACAAACAAAAAACCCAAGGAGGTCCTGGGAGTGGATTGGTTTTGGTCTAAGACAGCGGTTCTCAACCTGTGGGTTTTGTTCAATTTGTAACAATGAAAATACATCCTGCATATCAGATATTTACATTACAATTCAAAACAGTAGCAAAATTACAGTTATGAAGTAGCAACGAAAATAATTTTATGGTTGGGGGTCACCACAACATGAGGAACTGTATTAAAGGGTTGTGGCATTAGGAAGGTTGAGAACCACTGTTCTAAGGGTTTTAAGAGGGGAAAAAGGAAGAAGGGTAAAAGGTACACTAGTGTAGAAAGGAGGAAGGAGCAGTAGAACTTGCTACTTTTCATAATGAGGAAGAGCTGGTTATCAGATGAACTTCACTTTTTTTCTGAAATGGAAAAAGAAGTGTTGAAAACACAGGCACCCTAGCAAATACAAAACAGTTTGGTGAGGAACAACATCAAACTCAACTGGGAAGCAGAGGGAGACTAAGGAGAGGAAGTTAAAGAGGGAGGGAATAGTCACAAGCCAAACAAATTTCCTAATCCTGAAAGGGTGCTGGGCAAAAGAAAAAAAAAGAACTAAAATCTCAAATGATGTCCATCAATTGGGCTTCATGGTATACAAATGTAATGGAATATAATGTGTCATAAGATACAATGAATCCTAGAAAGTGCGAACAAGTGAAGTGAGCAGAATCAGGAGAACAATTTATACAATGACAACATGGCAAAGGAAAACAGCTCAACTCTGATCAGAGCAATGACTAACCAGGTCTCTGGAGGACCTATGATGAAACTCGTCATCCACCTCCTGACGGAGAGGTGATAGATGCAAGAGGCAGAGAAACACGTGTGTTTTTGAACCTCTTCACTGAATGGATTCATTCCACTTGACTGTGCTTATATGCTATGAGGTTTTACTTACTTATTTCTTGTTAATTAATGGTTGGGAGGAGAGAGTAGGTTTAGCAATAGTGATGTAAAAAAAGGGGGCCATTAAAACATTTTTTTTTAATGCATAGAAATAGAAGGAACTTCAGAAAAAAGTACAGACAAGCAAGATAGTTCGGAAACTGTGTGGAATTTATTATCATTGTTTTAAAATATAAACAAATTTATTTATTTACATATTTATAAATATATTTAAATATTAATACATAAATATAAAAATATGGAGATTCACGATTTCATATATAATCCACTGTGTTCTGTTATATATATATATATATGGAAATGCTTCTTTTGTGGGTGCTTAAGTTTAGAATGAAAAAATTCTCACTTCTTTTAAAACTGACTCATCTTTTGTTTTTGTTTTTGTTTTTTTTTGGTAAAGGCTTTTTTTTTTAACCAAATAAGGTTTACCATCTGCAAAGAGAGGTAAATATGTAAGTGAACCTTTCCCCAGAATTCACAAACTCAGACATTTACATAAACAAATAAGACTCCAGGTTAAATTCTTTTTTTTTTTCCAATCCAGGTAATGAGTTTAATTAGTCTGTGGTATTTGTGACACCAATACAAGGGGTCAGACTCTTTTTAAAAATTTTTTAATTGATTTGTCTGTTCTCTTTTAGTTTACAAGATTCAGTTCCACAGTCCCTTGAGTTTCAAATTTTCTCCTTTCTCCTCTCCCCCCTCCCCTGTCCCCCCCCATGGTGGCATGCACTTCTTAATCTTCTTTGGAAGCCTCAGTGTACCAATCAAAGAGAGATTCCCTCTTTTTTTTTTTAAACAACTAAAATTTAACCTTACAGGCTTCAAGCATTTTTCTCTTTGATTCTTAACTTTCCATCTAATTTTTAACTTTTCAGATGTTCTCTCTTCAGAGAATTGCTTAGTAGGGTTGCTCCTAATTAAACTAGTTATAGAAACTCATGTCATATGAGAATAATGAAAATACACGTTAGAGTTCCCTTTGAGAGGAGTTGGAATTTGCTTAGACTGACCTGTTCCCATCCCAAACACATGTGAATTACTAGGAGGGCATTATTCACGATTTCCATTTTAATGCCTTTCCAGTGTGGAATGAGGACTCTAAGCCTGTCCTAATCTGTTGTGCTTCTAGGGAGCTTGACATTACTGCCAAAACTTATGGTTAAATTAGCTATTACTCACCTGAAAAAAATAAGAGAAACCTTGTTCCTTCTAAATAGAACAATGAAATATTGTGTTACCTGCTTTGTACGATCTTTTTTTTCTTTGTGTAATCTTTTGATAATTCATAATCCTTTAATGTGTTACCTTCTTGTTAATAGTCTGAAGGGTCTCAGAGAATTTGCTAATATTAAGTAATATAGCTCCAAACATTTCTATTGGCATCAGTAGTACGGAGCAAGGTATGAAGTGTAGGAGAGAATTACATACAGGTGACTCAGTGCTTTGTCTTAAATGGTGTCATTTATGTCTATGAGAAGGAGACGTGGTTAGTTTTCTCTGAGACTCCACAGTATGACATGAAATAAGCAATAATCGGTGTATAACAGAGGTACATACAAAGTGTTCTTAATGATGTAGGGGAAGTTAGCCCATTATATCTACTGACGGGTTCTAGATACCAGACCATGCTTCAGCCTCACATCCCATTCAGCCTTCTACCCAGGCCAACTTGTTGTCTGCCAGCTGCCATCGACATGTTTGATCTTATCTGGACTAGTACCCTCTACAATGGACCTGACACTTGGACCACTCCATCTGGGTCTCCTGGAAACTAGGCCGCCTGATCCTGGAGAAGTCAATTAACTCATCTTTGGAGCCAACCCAATTGATTGGTGACTGAATTGTATAAACTAATCAATACACTTAGTTCACTATTATCTGTTGACTGAGCCTAAACAACAGATAATGCTTCAGTTTTACATCCTATCTAGGCATCCAACCAGGCCAGTAGATTTCACCTTTGCAGGACTCCTGAATGCACCCCTTGCATATTCTCCTCAGACACTGTCACTACTTTGTTACAGGCCCTCATCACTATTCTATATACTAATTGGTCTGCCTGCCATAAGTCTTACCATCCTCCACTTCATCCTCTATTCAGCCCACAAAGTGATTTTCATAAAGCAAAGGTGCAACCATATCATTCGCACATTCAATAAACTCCAGTGACTCCCTATCACCTCTAGGATCAATAGAGAATCCGGTTCATTGTTTAAAGCCCTTCATAACCTAGCCTCCCCTACCTTTCCAGTCTTCTTTTATCTTACAGCCCCCTTACATGCTCTTCTCTTCATTTGCCTGCTAGTCCATATATCACCTTCCCTCTTCCCAAAGAACATCCGTCTTTGGCCATCACTCATCTATGGGTGTTGTCTTTTCCTGAGTCAGGGAGCACAGTGAGACACATTTTTGGACATAGCAAATGTGAGAATGTGTTTTGCTTGATTATTGTAAGGATTTTGTTTTTGTTTTTTCTTTTTATGAAGAAGGGAAAGGAAGAAGAAGTAGATTTTGGTTTGTTGAAAAAATAAAACACAATTAAAAAAATAAAAAAGTAAGTTCCTTGAGGTCGGGCGATGTCTCTTTTTACATATTTGTATCTCTAGTGTCTAGTGTGGCACATACACAGTAAGCACTTAATAAATGCTTTTTTGTAAATTCGTGCGAGTTTGCCATTAAGGGTTAGGTAGAAATTCAGCACTCGGAGAAGAAGGGTGTTATTCCAGGAACGGAGAATAGGGTAAGCCTTTGTTTACGTTTGCTTCATCCTTCCAAAATCTGGGCACCACTATCCTAGGGGCAACCCAGACATCATCTTTGACTCCTTACCATCTCTCATCTCTCTTCCTTCCCGTATGCAATCTGTTGCCAAGGCCTTTGATTTCACCTTTATAACATCTCTCTAATATGCTCTCTTCTCCCCTCTGACATTGCCACCACTGTAGTGAAGGCCCTTATCATTACTACTGTAGCCCGCTGGTTGGTCTGCCCACTTGGAATCTCTCCCTATTCTAGTTTATCCTACATTCAATTAACAAGGTGATTTTCCAACCAGGTGAATCGCCATACTCAGTAAATGCCAGTGGCTCTGTATCACTTCCAAGGTCAAATGAAAATCCCCTACTTGGCATTCAGATCCCTTCATAATCTAGCCCCCTCCTACCTTTCCAGATCTCAAATACTTCACACTCCCTTTAGGGACTCTTCAGACCAGGGATTCAGGCCTCCTTGTTGTTCCATGAACAAGGTTCTCCATCTCTTGGCTCCAGGCATTTCCTCTCTTTGCCCCTAACCCTTGGAATTGTCTTCATCCTTATCTTCTGGCTTCCCAAGAATCCCAACTAAAATCTTACTCAGTCACTAGGGACTCAGAGGAGATCACTGTGCCCTCCTAGCAGAGGGGCCAGGGTACATGTTCAATTACAAGGGAGATGCCTCCTTCTAAAAAGGTCTCATATTCTGCAATTGCCATAACTTGTTAGGCTTGCTGTTGCTTCACCTATTTTTGTTTTTTAAAAAATGTTTATACATAATTATTTTGCTTCCCGCTGTAAATGTATAAAAAATTGAAGAGACGTAGTTTCTGGGTAATTAATCATTTTATTAATCATGCTAGCAATAATCAATAAGAGGGTCAGTGACACTCTTGAATGCCAAAGACCCCTCATGGAACCAGCTCAATGCCGAGAGTGGGTGTTCCTGAGGGTGATGATGAACTCTGATTGGTTAACAAGTATTGTGAGAATGAATATTATAATAAGAAATGGGCTTATTCTAATGATGGACTGCGGGACTTGCCTCTGATCACTTAGTCCTGGTCAAAGAGACTTGTCAATACCCACATAACTCCGTTGGATAATCTAGACAACAGGAGGAATATACCTTTACCTAGACCTGTCTGAATAAAACACAACGGGCTGGAATCCATCCATTTAACTAAACTAAAATTTCTCTACCTTTCAAACAGAACTGAGTTTACCAGTTGGGTAAGTTTCACCTAAAATTTCATATCATTATGAGCCCTCCAGTTCAAAGGTCACCTGAATAACAAAAATAACAGGGGCTGATTTTTAAATGAGGAAAGGAAAGAGAAAAACCTTAGTCCTAATTCAGTAATTGACTACTAATATAAGAGAGAAATAATCATTTCTCTCAATTCATAACCTCATATTTAATATTTTTAGAGGGGAAAATATTGCTAACATTAAAATGTGCTTACGGAACCTCTACTTCCATTCTGTGGAATAGCGGGGTTCTGGGGTGCCCTGTTCTGCTTTGTGGTAGACACCTGCAGAGCTATTAAAGGCCGTGTACCCTGCCATGGCAGGGTTGGAGGACTCTGGAATCAGATACATTCCCATGCTTGTCTCCCACAACTACAGTGGCTCTTCAGTCACTCTCAGGCTGCTATTAATTAGCCATCAATCAACCAAGGAATATCTTTGATTACCCACTTACAGGGGCGGGAACCTGCAGCCTTGAGGCCACAGGTGGCCTTTCAGGTGCTTGGGTGTGGCCTTTTGACTGAGTCCAAGTTTTACAGAACAAATCCTTTTATTAAGGGGATTTGTTCTGTGGAATTTGGATTCAGTCAAATGGCTGCATTTGAGGATCTCAGGGCCTTGTAGTCTCAGGTTTCCCACTCCTGATGTGCAGTATTCCATGGTAAAGATACAAAGGCAAACCAGGCAAAGCAGTCCTTTCTTTTAAGGAGATTTTAATATATTCATTATAATAATGGAGCTTAAAGTGTAGAAGATAAAACAAGACTAATACAAAGACAGAACAATGACAGCAATATAACAAAACTGATATGGTGTAGACTGTAAGTGCGCTGGGAATTCAAAGGAGGAAGAGATCAGTTTGGGCAGATTAGTTCAGGAAGTGTTCAGGTAGTTGACGCAAAGAGGTGGCTCTTGAAGGATGGATAGGATTTGGATAAACTAAGTGGGGGGAGCCAGTATCCTGACTGGAGGAGACTTTCAGTAACAGAATGCTTATGGGAGTAGCTTTGGCATGTAGGGAAGTAAAAGTCTGATCAGAACAAAGGATGGATACTGAGGGATGGGAGGTAATTCTATGTAAATGAGGCAGACCAGTTTATAAAGAGTTTTGAAAGTCAGAGGAATTTAGACTAAATATGACAGGAAGTGGGGAGCCACTGAAGGCTTCTGAGAAGAAAGTGAAATAATTAAGTTCTAGTTCCAGGAAGATGAGCCTGTAATTACATATTTCATCCCCTATGTCGGAAAGTAGTCATGCTCACTACTTTTTATAGACAGTCTGGGACTCAGAGACAGCAAAGAAGAGAGTCAGCCAATGTTGCTCAAATTACAATGAGAAGCTATAGGTGTTCCAAATATCAGATTAATCCTTCATCATTTAGGCCAGAGCATAGCTCTGAGTCCACTGTTTAGAATGAGAGACAGTGTCCACAGAACACAAAACTTTACATTTGTGTAAGGCCACATGCATGGATAATTGCACATACGCTTACTCAGCTTCCATCCTGGTCATTTGAAGATTAAGCATTACCGCTTTTATGTCACTGTTCTTTCTTTCCTGATGAAGCAGGGGTATGAGTGAACTAAGCCAAAAGCAGCACCAAAATGTGCATTAGAGACCAACCATATCAACCTTCATCCACACACACACACACACACACACACACACACCCCGGTGCATGCCCTCCAAAGATGTCTGTCCTGTTTTGCTTTCTCCTGCTTTCAGTGACATGGTAAATGTGCTTTCCTAAGTTCCCTTGTGGGCTTGGCAGGGGAAGCATGAGAGCCTGTGTGCACTGGGTCAGTCCTGTGCACCCAAGCAGTCTAAACCTGTGGTTCTCTACCATCTTTTTGATAATATCCTTAGTAGGAAGGGGCAGTCTTTCCCATTTTTTTTTTAACAATTAAAAACCTCTTCTGGGCCCAGGGAGACTGAGGCACTGCCCCTTCTTCCTCTCCCCCATGCAGGTTCTGTTCTGTGGGAGCCTGACCACCTAAAAGAAGAGCCAAACTCCTTTCCTTGTACTGTTTGGCTCACTATGTCCCAAATCCAGCACCCTAGGGTAAAATTACTTAAAGCCTAGGTTTGACCAGTGTCTGGTATCTCCCCAAAGGGGGATGTGTGTGTGAGGAATGGAGGAAAAAGGTACTCACTGTACAACATGAATTAGTTAAGGGATGAATATTTTTTCTGTCACAAAATAAATGCTTCCACAAGCATGCATTGACAGAAAAATTTAAAACAGGAAGCAATAATCTATAAGTCCTGTGTATAAGTACTCAGTATACTTGGAAAGAAACTTAAATGAGCAGCAATAATACTAACTGATGAAATCTCCTAGGAAGCTAACACTTAAGCACTGGAATACGAAGCAGTTTGGGGACTGCTAAATTAAAATGACTCTATTTCACCTCAGCTGTGCACTGTCTCCCTCAAAGTCTGTGTCTTCTGGCCAGCTAGGCCAGGGGTTTTCTCCTTCCCCTGTTGGTAATTTCTTCTCCAATATAGCAAATTTCGTCCACCAGTCAACTTCCACCAAAGGATCCTTAAACTCAAAAAAGTTTCCTCCACAATTGTGCACATTTGGATTGCTGTTTGGTCCCTTCTACTCTGGTAGAAATGTAACATGGAGAAAGAAGCCAAAGACACCTAGACCCAGCTCAGATCACCCAGCTGGGGGCCTGCTATCGCTGTCATTTGAGAATAATCATCACTTCTGCACTTCTGTCAGGGTGGGAGAAGAAGGTGGCCAACCAAGGACGCAGTTAGACCTCACATGTCCTGCAGCCAGGAAGAGAAGAGAGTGAATAAAAGAGAGTCACTCCATTTTAAAGGCCTGCTGAGTCATCAACTCTGCCTGTTCAGTGATAGCCAGAGCACATGAATTATTCAGCATTGAGTCACAAGTGGTTGGCCAGAAGCAGCAAAGAGATTCATAATTCTCCAAGCACCCATATACTGAGACAGCACACATGGTCAGCTGGAAGCAAGCAGGGTAGCTTTGCACATGCCCCACCTATTACATGGGTAACAGTGGAATTTTGTGGCCAGTAAGAAACGCCTGCTTTTGTCTCTGCAATGACTGAATCCCTCTGCAACAGCTAGTCATCTTCCCATCTCTGAGTCATTGGCAGCAAACCCACAAACATGTATACACTAGTATAAACACAACCCTGAATGGAGTTTGTGTTGTGAAGGCAGAGGATAGTGCAGGTTTAAACTATGTCACCAAAGAACCGAGACTGAGGAGGGAAAAGAGAGTACTTTAGGGTTCACTCCTAAGCCACCATGTGTGGGGGCTTCTCCTTTCCCCACCACTGTGATGCTGAAACCTAAGCTATAGAAAAACAAATGCCTCTCCCCAACCTTAGCTGTTCACTCCCTCATTTCCATCCCCGTCAACTGTGTGCCCCACCCCCAATGTCCTACTCCAGATCTTCCCATCTCTTCCACTGTGCCCTTTGGAATGCTTGCTCCATAATTAACCAACTGACGGCCACATCTTTCTTTCTCATTCCTTCCATCTTTTGACGCTCATTTGAAATCTGAATCCCTCTTGATGGCATTGTCCTCCTTGCCACCTTTTCCAGCACTGGATTGTACTCATACCACCCCCCAAAACCAACCAAACAAACCTGAATACTTTGTTGTGGTGTTGATAGTCAGAATATGCATTGCTCCCCATTGCCACCTCTAGATTACCTCTTTGCTAATCAATTAGCATCTTCTCCTCTTTTACATCTCATTTATTCTCCATTCTAATTTGTCCTCTGCTCAACTGCCAACATAATTTTCCCAAAGTATAGGTCTGACCATGTCATTCATTCCCTTACCCAGTAAACAATCAATGTTTATTAGGCGCCTACAGAGTGACAGAAACTGCAAACAAGAGGCAAAAGAAAATCCCTGCCCTCAAGATGTTTGCAATCTAGTGGGGGAGACAATTATGACAACAAATGCATACAAAGTAATTTATTTTCAAGATAAATTGGAAATGATTAACAGAGGGAAGACACTTTAATTAAGAGGGTTTGGAAAAGGCTGAAAGGTGAAGGCTGAAGGTGAAATTTTAGTTGGGAAATAAAGGAAGCCAGAGACGTTGGTAGTTGGAATAGGAGAGAATATTACAGGCATGGGGGATAGGTAGAGAAAATTCCCAGAGCTAAGAGAAAGACCATTTTGTTTATGGAACAGCCAGAAAGCCAGCGTTGCTGGATCAAAGAGTATTTTTCATGTGTCTAAGATAATCTTCCATCTACTATGTCTTTTGTATTAAAATCTGTATAGGTTATCTCCTTCATCAGAATGTAAACTCCTTGAGGGCAGGAACTATTGTTACTTTTTCTTTTTATTACAGTATCTAGCACACTGTGCTTGATTGTACCTGTGTTTTTTGATGGACTGATTGGTTGGTATCAGGTCATGCTGACAAGCTTGACAAAATCCTTTTTGTCCCTATCATGTAGAGACAAAGTACAGATAGGGACTGGGGATAGTTTGGTTACAACTAAAAATCTATTGCCCTTAGAGTCATTAATCCTTCTATACTAGGAATACCACAAATAGACATCTGGCAGTTTGAATCAAAGATATGAGCATTAGAAATCTGGTGAAACTCCCAAGAGGATCTGTTGGGTAGATTATTAATTTTATTAAAACTCTCACTTGTAAGTTAATTTGTTTCGGGCCTGAGTTCTGGAGATATTTATACATCTATCAGTAGAGGTCAAACCTAAAAAATTCACATTTTTTGGTGATGCCCTGTTTTTACATCAGTGTTATTTCCAGATATATTTTGTAACCCTCTCATACCTTGTAACAAAGATAAAGAAATTAGAACGGTGGATAGAGTGACTGCATCTGATGGGGTATGCAGCATTCTGTACCTATAATCCCCCACCTCTCTACTGAAAAGAGAGTTTCAGGACAAGAAGCTATGGTATCAGGGTATAAGTTTTAGGTTTTATCTGCTGACTGGTGGGGAGGTGAGTGTACTTCTCACAAAAGTGGCAAAGTGTGTGTGTATGGGAAGGGAGTTTCAGGTGGTAAGATGATTTTCCTTTCTCCCTTGGGACTTTGCTATGGATTTTGTGACACCAGAGACAAAGGGTACTTGAAAGCACTTCTCTACAAATGACTTTAGCCTTCAAGAGCAATAAGGCAAAGTATCCAAGAGGGTGAAAGGAGTTGGAGAGAGGTTCAATTGCTTCAAGCCTTACTATTATCAGTTGCCTTCATTGTCAATGAAGAAAAAACACTTTAATTTAAATGCCCACTGAGAGATTTCTATGGGGCTGTGCACAGGACAAGAAAGATCAGGGAATTTCATGAGAATAGAGGACAGAGTCAATTAAGTTACGATTTTGAGGGAATTAGTACATACTCTAGATATGAACCTACGAAACACCCAGCAGTGGTCTGAACATGCTCAGAGTGAGTCTCAAAGGCAGGGACTGAGTTTTGTCTTTGTATTGTGAAACATCTAGCACAGTGCCTAACTCATAGCAGGAATGTAATAAATCCTTCACTGATTGACTAAACTAGTAGCTCTGGGATGGACACAGCCAGAAATTTTCATGCAATAATATCAGTTCTGGGGGTGGCTGGGTGGGGCAGTGAATAAAGCACCAGCTCTGGAGTCAGGAAGACCTGAGTTCAAATTTGACCTCAGACAGTTAACACTTACTAGTCCTGTGACCTTGGGCAAGTCACTTAACCCTAACTGCCCTGCTTTCCCCCTCCAAAAAGCAAAAACAAAAAAACTCAATAATAATATCAGTTCTGTGCAGATATAGCTTTCTGAGTAGTTGCTCCAGATCCATACCCCTAATGCCAGATGAAACATGTCCCTCTATATAAGTACTTTACAAATCACTTTCTTCAAAACATTCAGTTGAAGCAGATAATAAAAAGCATTTTTATTCATGTTTTACACTTTTAGAAACTGAAGCTCAGAGAGACTAAATAAATTGTTCAGAATTGTGAAGCTAGTCAGTAGCAAAGCCAAATTTTGAATGCAAGTCTTTTGATTCCAAATTTAGTGGGCTTTCTATTGTAGTACTCTAGACTCTTTAGGAGTAAATATCCCACCACCAACTGGAAGTGGGGAAAGTTAATGATAAGAGGCAGAGGGAGAGAGAAATCAAATTTAGGCAAGGAAAGGGTCTACGTCTAAGAAGCTTTTGTCTCTTGGCCTGGTGAAGGCAACACCTTAGCTAGGACGCCTTAGCTAGGGCTCCCTTGTCCCTTTACATTGTGAACAGGTACTCTGAGATCCAGGTACATTCTCCATTCCTTTGATACGAAGTGCCTTCCATTTATGACAAGTCACCAGGAATCCTGTGGAGTAGAAGGGTTGGGGCAGTAGGGATGAAGGTAGGAAGCCTAAAGAAATATGGGGTGAGCTTAGTGGGCCAGGAAACTGCAAATACAAGAGGAAACTGATAAAAAAAGGAAAGGGGGAAATGCCCTTCTACTACCAATCCAGAGAGAATGTTGGTAAAAGAAGGAGCTGGTTTTTCTGTCTCCATTATATGGAGACTTTGAGCTATTGGTCAGGTGATTAAATATTCATGAAAATGAGGGACTTCGAGGGAGGGCAATAGTATCTGTTCTTAGATTAACAAGTACATTTGCAAAAGGAAGCCCTTTCCCATAGCGAGAAAACAAATGCTTCCTCCCTGGAAGCTGATCAGCATTCCCCATCACCCTCTGCTCCTTCTGTCTCTCTTGAACTGCTGCCCTGGTGCTGTGTCAGGAGCTGTCTGCCAGGGTCAGATCAGACTCATGCCTCATCTCAGCTAGCTTTACCTTTTGGCTCCAGTAAACAAAGACTGAATAGTCTAGCATAACTGTTCTTGGATAGGCGATACTCCAGTTATGTGCTGTTCTTTGTCTAACTGGTTGGAGAGTGTCTTTCTTTCCAGGGACCAAGACTGGAAGCAGCAGGTGCTTTTACAAAACTTTACAAGATGCCAGCTCTCGGTTTAAGGCTGTGAATTGATAATCCAAGTTAAGAGCAAAGCCCTGCCAAGGGAGATTCTACCCCTGCAAGGGCAATTAAATGGGCAAGACTGTGGTGGAGACCAACTAATTTTGCCATCTCACTTAATGATCAGGGGGCAGTCACCTGAATCCAAGAGTGGAGACTACGGGAAGATATTCCAAAATGATGGAATTGGCAATTAACTTTTTTTCTTCTAGGGGCACTTGCTTTCCAATTGTGAGCTTTCCAACTGGCATTCCTAACTGCCTTCAAAATGACATTTCTCTCTCGCCAGGGATGTATATAGGTCTTCTCTTCCTTGAACGACCTCAAAAGACAGGAAAGGCCTTAAGGGGGCATCCTCAAAGTAGCCTAGAAACAGCGCAGGCCAAATAGGAGTGAATTAAACTTATTCAGTGCATTTATATGGCCTTCCACAAAACAAAGTCCCAAAGAAGTGAGTTAGTGCCAAGTTAGATTCTCTATTCATTTGATGATCCTTGGGCCTTGACAATAAAGCTGTTTATGAGGTTCTTATTGGAACAAAGAATCAATCTGCCTGTCACCTCAAAAACACATAGGCAAGCTGCCTGCTGGCCTACCTGACTATAATTCTCTTTACTCTTGTGCTATCTCTGTTACTGGAATCTGAGGAAACAGTCCTTGCCACCCATGTAGAAGAAGCCACCTTCTGTCAATGCACCTTCACTTAAGTCAGGGATTCTTAACTTGAGGTATGTGGATAGATTTCAGGGGTCTGTCAGCTTGAATGGTATAAAAAAAACCCACATCTTTATTTTTAACTAACCTCTAAGTGAAATTTAGCTTTTCCTTCAGTTATTAAAAATAATTTTTCTTAGAAAGCGTTCATAAGCTTCACCAGACTGCCATGACACAAAAAAGGTTAAGAGTCTCTGAGGTAGAGCCTTACAAAATGGCCTTTCTCATGTCATGGTAGCAGCCAACCCCTTTGGTCAGGTCAGGCCACTGTTGAATAGCTAGCATATGTATCTAACGCCACTAGCTAAATTCTACAAATCATCCCCATGCTGAGTGCTTTGTCTATTCTTACAAATCAAATCATACTGTTGGCCTTTGATCTTGTGCTGCACCTTTTCATTGGCAAATTAAACAGATAACTATCTGCTGTCAGGTAACCTTAGGCTAAATATTGGAATATATGTATATATTGTTCACAAAAAGTGAGCTATCCAAGCTTCTAGAAAAAAAATATTGATGTAAATGAAGATGATGATGAAGAAAAAGAGGAAGAAGAAGAAGAAAAGGAGGAGGAAGACACACACATACACATATACATATGCCCATACAAGCATGTACATATGTATGTATATGCACATGCATACACATATGCATATATATGCTGTGTGTGCATGCACATACATATACACATGCATGCAGATATACATGTGTATATATGTGTGTGTGTATCTATCTATCTATCTATCCATCTATCTATCTCTTGCTACAGGCTCATTCCTGTTCATATTCTGCTTCCTGTGGGGAGAAAACAAAACCCAAACTCCACCATTACAAGACTTTATGTCAACTGATACACTGAAGCTTTGACCTACCAAATCCCCAGACTCTCTAGATTTTTTCCTCTCCATCTGGCTGAGCTAAACTGTAACTTTCGTGAATTCCTTTACTTTACTTCTGTCTCATAGACTGGAGAACAGACATTTAAAGTACTGGTTCAGAATAAGATCCTGGACCGTTTTGCTGACTTCTCTGCTCTCACTCTCCGATGGTGTCTTGTTTCACTTGGGTCCTCTAACTGGCAATGCTCTGTCAACATGCTAATCTCCTGGATGGTGAGGAATTCCTCTAAGCACGCAGTGGGTTGGCTGACCTGCTTCCCCCAAATCTATTTCCATTTCCCTTTCCAGAGCAGCTGTAAGAGAGTCCATCTACCGAAGAATATGTAGCAATAGCCAGCTAACACCCTCATGGTGGTACGGGGACCCCCTTGCCCCTTGAGAGAAGGGGGCCATGTTTTCCCTATTGTAACATTCAGTAAAAAGGCTCATGCCCATAGAATTAAGATATTACACACTGAAAAGAAAGGACCAGGCCAGAATAGTGATTTTTCTGACAAACAGCAATTCCTATTTTTCAGAAAGAGGGGCAAATAGTTGATGAATATAACTATGATTAAGTTGACTTTTCCTTTCCAATAGACATTTGCCCGTGTTTGTCTTAGTATATTGTCATGAGTGAACATATAACACTGTTTCCACAATATTAAGTTGGCAACTTTTGTTACATTTCTGAAATATAGTTGTCTGAGGACATTCAATCCCCCTTTGTTATTCATTTGTGTGTGTGTGTGTGTGTGTGTGTGTGTGTGTGTGTATACATATTTAGGGCAGCTAGGTGGTGCAGTGGACAGAGTACCAGGCCTGGAATCAGGAAGACTTGAGTTCAAATATGACCTCAGGCACTTACTAGCTGTGTGATCCTAGGCAAGTCAATTAACCCTACTTGCCTCAGTTCCTCATCCATAAAATGAATTGAAGAAAGAAGAAAATCCCAAATAGGATCATGAAGAGTTGGACAAAACTAAAATGATAACAATTCATGTATTTGTTTGAATGTATGCATGTATGAATTATGTAATCTAGTTGGTTGGGAAGATGAGGGAACTGAAAAAAATTTTTTTTTTATAAAAGCAATAAGAGGACAAACTCAGGGGCTATATTAACAAAATGAAACTATTAACAAATTTTTATACAAATAAATGCAGATTTAAATAATTGTGGAAATATTAATTCTTCATGGGTAGAAAGAACCAATATAACAAGATGACAATTTTACCTAAAAAAAAAAGTAACAACAGGAACTTCAGGCAAAGGTGGTAATGTGAAATGTTCTAGTCAAGGCCAGCTCCCTGAGAAACACATCAGGAAAATGAAGTGCCAGATGAATCAAAGATTTAACCCTCCCCCAATATCCCTCAACTCATCTAGTCTAGGACTGCCTCAGAAGGGTCAAAATTATCTGACATTTCAATAGGAAATAGGCCTGGAAATCAGAGAAATCTCAGGTTGGGGCCAGGCTGTCAGGAATTGCACCTGAAGCCAGCATAACTGAAGTCCTCACAGGAGATGAAGGTTGAAGCCAGGGCAGGAGTTAGATCCTGAGCTTCAGATGGCTTCTCCTTCAAGGACAATGGAAATATTGCACCAGGACCCAGCCACTCCAGTCAGAGGTGCAAAAAGGTAGGACTATCTGTAACTACAGAGATAGAAGAATCTAGTCCCAGTAAATTTGTGTTCAACCCCACAACTATATTAGGAGGCAGGTTCTAGGATTAGCTATCCCTTCTAATGGTATAAGACAATGAAACTGGGGTAGAGCCCAGCCCTGGCTAAAGACCCAATCCAGGAAATGAGACTGAAGACATATGTCAACAGAAAAACATTCTCCAACGCAACAAAGAAATACAATTAAAAGAATCCAAAGACAAAATTCCAGAAGAAATTAATTCCACAGAAGTACAAGTAGAATCCCAGAAAAAGATTAGACAGGCTTTAAGAAATCTCAGAGCAGATGAAAGAAACAAAGGAAAAACTAAAATGAGATTTTAAGAAGAGGAATTTAGAATGCAAGAAAGAAAACCTCATCCAAGGAATGAGTACCTTGAAAAGTAGAATGGAGCAAACAGAACCCAACAGTTCAACAAGACAATGAGAAAGACAAAAATAGAATATGTGAGGTAGCTATTATTAAAAATTGACATGGAAAACATGATAAGGAGAGAGAATTTAAGAACCATCAGACTTCCTGAAAAACCACAACTAAACAAAGAACCTGGATATCATATTCCAAGAAATCATAAAAGAAATGGAATATTGAAATCCAAAGCACAAAGTAAAAATAGAATCCACCCATCATGTCCTGAAAGAAATGAAAAACTGAACACACCCAGAAATGACATAGGAAAAATTCAAAGCTTCCAAGTCAAAGACTTACAACCAAGAATAATACTGCAAAACTGAGCATAATTCTATGGGGGTTAGGGGGACAATCAAATTTTAATAGACGACCTCCAAACATTTCTATTGAGAATTTCTCAAATTTTGCCAGATCTGGGCAGAATCTCTGAAATGCAATCCCAGGAAACAATAGAAATCTAGAAAAGTAAATTACATTTGAGCAATTTGAAGGAGAAATGTATGTTCTCTTCTCCCCTAGGATGTCACCTGTGTTGCAAGCCTGGGTGAATTAAAGAGTGGTGGTGCCCTCAACAGAAATAAGGAAGTTGGGTTAGGATTTTAGGGGAAAGAAAATGAATTTTGGATGTATGAGTTTAATATGTTCACAGGATATCTGGTCTGAGATGTCCAATAGGCAGTTAGAGGTTTCAGACTGGAGGGCAGGAGAAAAGTTAATTCTGGATAAATATTTCTGAAGGTCATCTACACAGAGAAGGGAAAGAGATACCTTTTATAACTGACTAGAGGGAGAATTCTTTTTTTTCCCTTCAATTTATTAACTTATTTATTTTTAGTTTTCAGCATTCACTTCCATAAATTTTACATTTTCTTCCCCTTCCTCCCCATTTCCTTCTTCAAAATGGCATGCAATCTGATATAGGCTCTACACATACATTTCTATTAAACACATTTACACATCATTCATCTTACATAAAAGAATTATAATGAATGGGAGAAACCCTGAGAAAGAAAACACAAAACGGAAAAAAGAAAATAGTCTGCTTCGTTCTGCATTTTGACTCCATAGTTCTTTCTCTGGATGCGGATGGCATTTTCCATCAAGATCCTTTTGGAACTGTTTTAGATCCTTGCATTGCTGAGAACGGCTAAATCTGTCAAGATCAGTCATTGCAAATTGTGGCTGTTACTGTGTACAATGTTCTCCTGGTTCTGCTCCTAGAGGGAGAATTCTTAATAATTAAACTAGAGATTTTGTTGTATTGTTGTTGTCAGTTGTGTCTGACTGTGATCCCATATGGGGTTTTCTTGGCAAAGATACTGGAGTGGTTTGCCATTTCCTTCTCCAGCTCAATTTATAAGTGAGGAACTGAGGCAAACAGAATTAAGTGAGTTGCCCAGGGTCACATCTACTAAGGCTGGATTTGAACATGGGTCCTCCAGATTTCAGGGTTAGCCCTCTATCTACTGTGCCACCTCACTGCCCCAGAGACAAAGGGGATCATAGAAGAGAAAATTGATCATTTTAACTATATAAAATTGAAAAGCTTTTGCACAAGTAAAATCAATACATTTAGAATTAGAAGGGTAGTAGAATTAGAATTAGAAAGGTAGTTTTACTCTTTACCAGCGATAATCCTTCTATTTGCTCAATGGATCCCATTCCATCCCAACTCCAACAGATTTCCCCTTCTGTTATTCCTACTTTATCACTTCCTTTCTTTCCCCTTTTTAAATTTTGTAACTTGTATTTTATTTTTTTGAATTACATGTAAAGATAGTTATCAACATTCATTTTTATAAGATTTTGAGTTCCAAATTTTTCTTTTTCCCACCCTCTCCTCACCTCCCCAAGATAGCAAGCAATCTGATACAGCTTATGTATGTCTATCACTCATTTTCAATTTCTCCCTGTCTATTGGTTCCTTCCCTATTGCCTACAAAGATACCAATGTTTCCCCCATTATTTGAAAAACAAAACAAAAACAAAAAACAAACCCTTACTTGATTCTTTCATCCCTGCTGTTATCTGGTATCTCTTTTGCCCTCTGTGGCTAAACACATTGAGTAGACCATTTATAATATAGCCTCCAACTTTCTCTCCTCTCACTCTCTTCTTAATTCCTTATGATCCAGCTTCTGACTTCATTGCACCAAAATTGCCCAGTCCATATTTACCAATGATCTCTTTGTTGCCAAGTCTAATGACCTTTTCTCAATCTGTATTCTCCACTTCTCTGCAGAGAAGGTGTTGAACACCCTCTCCTACTTGATACTCTCTTCTCTCCAGGTTTTTGGGGCACCACTTTCTTCCAGTTCTCCACCTATCAGATTGGTTCTTCTCAGTCACCTTTGCTGGATCCTCATCCAGATCACACCCTCTAACCATAGATATTCCATAGTGTTTTGTCCTCTTTCCTCTTCCACCAAACACTTCAATGGATTTAATTACCGTCTTTATGCTGATGATTCCTTAACTATCAGGTCTCAACCTCTCTGCTGACCTCCAGTCTCACATCTCAAGCTGCCTTTCAGACATCTTGACTAACATCGTCTGAAAATAATGGGATATTACTGAGTTGTAAGAAATTACAAACATGAAAAATGAAGAGAAACTTAGGAAGACTTGCATGAACTGAGACAGAATGAGAACCAAAACAATTTACACAATGACCACAATATTTTAGGGAAAAATAACTTTGAAAGATTTTAGCACTGCCTAATGCAATGACCAATCATGGCTTTAAAGGACTGATGATGATGAAACATGTCACTCATTTCTAGACAGAGAAGTAATAGATTAGAGTTCTAGAATGAGGACATAGTCAATTTTCAGACATGGCCAATTTTTTTTTTTTTGCTCGATGAATTGTTACAAGGGTAAACTTCTATTTGCTTGGGGGTGGGGTCAGTGAGCTAACCAGTAGTTTGTGATAGAGATTTATGAAAACAAATAAAAATAATGAAACATTAAAAAATATGCAGAAAACAAGTTTAGAAGGGGATGCAAATGGCAAATTTGTTGCTACCATATTAAAATTTTAACATACTGTATGTTGACAAGTTCATTGTTTAATGTACAATCTTTTTTTTCCCTTTATTCTTTGTACAATGAAATATTTGTATCTTTTTTTTGAGTGGGGAAGGCAAGGCAATTGGGGTTTAAGTGACTTGCCCAAGGTCACAGAGCTAGCTAAATGTCAAAGGTCAAATTTGAACTCAGGTCCTTCTGACTTCAGAGCTGATGCTCTATTCACTGCACCACCTAGCTGCCCCTGGATTTTTTTAATAAAGTTCATGATTTTTAAAAAAGATGATACTGTGGTATAAAGAGATGTGTCTCCATCACTTTTTTTCAGTCCCATGTTTCCAGTTGCCCGCTAGACATATCTACTGAGATGACCTACTATTATGTGGAAATATCACTCCTTGCTTCCCCTGTCACCAATAATATCTTTCTCCTGGCCTTAAAACTCTGCTCTTAATTCCTCCCTAACCATATTAAAATTATTTGTTTTCCATTCATTTCTAGTGAGATGACAAAAACCCTCTCTTCAATCCAAATATATCTACTTTTTCTCTCCCTACCTGTTTCACATCCTTCCCAAGGCTACCTTGGTAGTGATCCTCTCTTCAGTCTCTTAAAGTTTGTACCAGACTGCCTTATCTTTCTGCAGGATGACTCCTTGGAAAGGTAATTTAGTCCCTTATGGGCCAGGAATCATGTTACAACTACTTCACACCTAACAGCACTATACAGATGGTAGATTCTCAGTATTCATGGAGAATAAATCATGTGCTTTACACGTATTTGGAAATTACTACCAACTATGCCTGTTAGCTTTGTTGGATTTACATGTAATATTTACCTTAAAAAAAAAAATCTTCCCTGGGGCAGCTAGGTGGTACAGTGAATAGAGAACTGACCCTGGAGTCACGAGGACCTGAGTTCAAATCCAGCCTCAGACACTTAACACTTACTAGCTGTGGAATCTTGGGCAAGTCACTTAATTGCCCTGCCCTCCCCCCTCCAAAAAAATAGTATTTAAAAATCTTCCCAAGTATTTGCAGATTCTATACTTGATTGCATGCCCCCATGGTGGGAGGAGGGAGGGGAGAAAATGTGAAACACCAGGGATTGTGGAACTGACTCTTGTTAATTAAAAGTAAACAATCAAAAATCTTCCCGTACATTTTTATCCTTTGTCCTCTGACCTGTCAATGGTTTAACTATTCCTTTCCAGCTTGCACCTTACCCAGAGACCCTGGTAGTCCCATATGACAAAGTATATAAAACTTGTTCTAGTACACGAGCTTCCTCAGGGGAGTGAAGTTTCGTTACCTCTTCTCCAGACCTTGGTTTTTTTCACTCATTTCCTTTTAAAGGTACTTTTATTTATATTTATATTTCTTAAACATGTAGACTTTACTCTGAGGTTAGTAAACATAATCCCTATTTGGGAAAACTTAGCAGTGTTAGATGTAGAAAGCTCAAATGAAATCCACTGCTCTCTCCACACAAAACCCAAGCTTTCTGGTGATCCTCAGCTGGTCATCTCCTCCCCTCTCCCCCCCATATACCTCACATTGTACTTTGTAGAATTATTCCCAATAAAGTTTTTCCATCTTTATAGCGCATGGGACTTAGTAAGCAATCAACCAATTAAATGTTTTTAATTGGGTCAGGTTGCTTTATCACTTTAAGTCGCTGATAATTTAGCTTCATTACTTTGTCCCAGGCTCTCCTGCTTGCACCAGCTGAGGACCATTTTGCATCATCCTACACTTTTCCTTCGATTCAACAAGTTTCTAAAGTGCCTACTCTATATACAAAGTAGAAAATGGGTGCAGTTGTTTGGAGCATCTGATGTGTCACCTTTAGTGGGCCCAGCACAGATCTTGGACTCCCTGACATTTCTGAATGTGTGACTCCTTTAATGTGAGCAAAGTTTTGCCTACATCGGATGACAACAGACATGACATAGGAAAGTGACTCAAAGCATTCAATCATAAAACAGACAGTCAGATACTGGAAATCAAGTTTCACACTTTTATTGACATTTAATGACCACAGAACAGAAAAACAGACAGACCTAGTATAAAGAAAGATAACACAAATTAATATTCTTCACCTTCATCTTCCCCATCAGCACTATCTGCACCAACCTCCTCATAATCCTTCTCCAGGGCAGCCATATCCTCCCGAGCCTCAGAGAACTCTCCTTCCTCCATGCCCTCCCCCACATACCAATGCACAAAGGCACGCTTGGCATACATCAGATCAAATTTGTGGTCCAGGCGGGCCCAGGCCTCAGCAACGGCTGTGGTGTTGCTCAACATGCACACAGCTCGCTGTACCTTGGCCAGGTCACCACCAGGAACCACAGTGGGAGGCTGGTAATTGATGCCAACCTTGAAGCCAGTTGGACACCAATCCACAAACTGGATGCTACGCTTTGTCTTGATGGTTGCAATAGCAGCATTGACATCTTTGGGAACTACGTCACCACGGTAGAGCAGGCAGCAAGCCATGTATTTACCGTGGCGAGGGTCACATTTCACCATCTGGTTGGCAGGCTCAAAACAAGCATTGGTGATCTCTGCTACAGTCAGCTGCTCATGGTAGGCTTTCTCAGCAGAGATGACTGGGGCATAAGTGGCCAGAGGGAAATGGATACGGGGATAGGGTACCAGGTTGGTCTGGAATTCTGTCAGATCAACATTCAGGGCACCATCAAATCGGAGAGAGGCAGTAATGGAGGACACAATTTGGCTAATAAGGCGATTGAGATTA
>CM053585.1:365201014-365228294 GCA_028646515.1 Pseudochirops corinnae
AGGGGCTGGGTAAATGGAGAACTCCAGCTTGGACTTCTTGCCATAATCAACAGACAGACGTTCCATCAGCAGAGAGGTGAAACCTGAGCCAGTCCCACCACCAAAGCTGTGGAAAACCAAGAAGCCTTGAAGACCTGTGCACTGATCAGCCTGTAAAACAGGAAAAACAACAACACAACTCTAAATGTTCAGTCTATTTCATGGAAATCCAATTCTAAATCTGGGCTAATCTCCATTGGTCAAATCATATCCAACATTTGATAGTCTTGGAAACAGTGCTTTCAGTCACACTTTAGAGCAATTTCACAAAATGCTGACTTCTCAAAGGAGTTCTATAGCAGCAGTTCTCAACCTGTGGGTTGCAACCCCTTTGGGGGTTGAACGACCCTTTCATAAGGGTCGCCTAAGACCACTGGAAAACAGGAACTGAGACACCGCTCCTTCTCTAGGCGGGTCTGCCCACATGCAGAAGGTTGAGAACCACTGTTCTATATATAGGAGTTTCATTTGATAGAATACTGCCTTGTATATCAAAAGACACAAGGAAGTCCATGGTCTACCTATGCTTTCATCTACTAGGCTAGTATAGCCAAAATAGGGACACTATATAAAATGAAGACCCTGGCTTTCTAGACCACAGGCTTACACAGTCCCAGATTTTTGTGTTAATATGTTTTTGAGAACTTGCAGTTTAGCTTATATGTTGAGGAGAAACACTAACTTACTTTTCTGCAGGATCAATACCAGAACACACACCCCCACCCACTCTCTCTCAATATCAAGATGCTTTTCTTGGTCTGCTGTGATTGTTAAGTTGGACTTCGTGGCCAGTAAACTAAACCAAGGCTGGAGTATGCAGCATGGATAAGCTGTTATGTGTATTTGTTTAAGAGGAAAAGGTCCTCTGAATCCTGTGTTCTAAGTAAAACTGCAACAATCCAGATCTGCATCCAACACCTGCAAAACTCAAATAGTAGAATGGTGTCCTATAATATGATTTTTAGGACTGGAAGAGGACCCCGAGTTTTATTAACCATTATGCAGGACAGAAACACAAGGCTTACATAATGGCTTATGAAGTCCTCCAAAGTTTCAGCAACTGTCAGTCAGTTCTTTTCAGAGCTCCCTGACACCACTGCTGTAAATGCTTATAATGGCAACAGCCATTTTCCAAATCATTAAATGCTACTGTCTCAACTTTAACATTCACGGCTCATAAGTTTTAATGTTACAGTGTTGGTATAATCCATTACATCCAGGTGACTGTTGCACTCACTGTTGAACTTCTCTCCTCCCCCCCTCCTGTTTTGCTAAGGAGAACATGTTATATTCATACAATTAAGATAGCACATTATAGAATTTTCAATCTGAGTGCAAGATTTCCCTGAATTCCAGTCTGACTGTTTAAACTAATTCAGAGTTTAGATTATATCACCATACTATTGCTATGGTATCACCCTACTACTAAATGACTTACAAGTTTCCGAATTCTGTCCAGAACCATGTCAATTATTTCTTTGCCAATAGTATAGTGTCCACGGGCATAGTTATTTGCAGCATCTTCCTTGCCGGTGATTAGCTGCTCAGGATGGAAGAGCTGGCGGTAGGTTCCAGTTCTAACTTCATCTGAAGATAAAAAACCAGCCAAGTTTGAACAATGGGGTAACTCCTACTAAGAACCAAAGGTACTTAAAAAAAAACAAAAAAAACTAGGAATGGTCATTTTCATCTGCATGTTTGCAAATACAAATTGAACTCACCAATAACAGTAGGTTCCAGGTCCACAAACACTGCTCTGGGGACGTGCTTGCCAGCCCCAGTTTCACTGAAGAAGGTGTTGAAAGAGTCATCTCCTCCCCCAATGGTCTTGTCACTTGGCATCTGCCCATCAGGCTGGATACCATGTTCCAGGCAGTACAGCTCCCAACAGGCATTGCCAATCTGGACACCAGCCTGGCCAACGTGGATAGAGATGCACTCACGCTGCAAAAAGAAAAAAAAACCAATACAAAATACAAATGAGCCAGTTGGGACAGAGAGCTAATGTACTCAGATCTACGTGAGTAATAAATTAAGTTACAGCACAACCACTACCTCCCTTACCTAAAGTTCAAGCATGCTACAAACTGAATTCAGAGAAAATTCTTTGGGGAAACAAATGAGAATTCATGACCTAAGAAATTGAGGGACAAACATGGGTTGAATCAAAGTCAGGAACCTGCCAACCATTTAATAACTGTTATATCCCGAGGGCTCTATTCAAAACAATTTCCTTCTAAATCTAGGGAAATGAGTAAGTAAAGCCTGATTCCTCGACCAATTATTAAAAAACACCTCCCCCTTTCAGTTCTTATTCATACTTGTTGTCTGATTGTGTAACTTTAGTTGAGATCATTCTGGCCCACTTTAATCCCATTCTTTAAACTCCAGAGCCGCTCTCCCCTCCTCCTTTTAAAACCAGCTTAAACCAGCAAGCTACAACCACATGACACAAAGAAACTGCCAGATAAGCAAAGACTAGCTATATTTTAAAATCTGGTCAGAGGCAGTTTTTTTTAACCTTGTAGAAGACTTATCTATAGTCAATGCAGCATTTACTTTGGCCCTGAAATTCATGGAAAGAATTTTTTTGCTTTCCTATTTCCAAAAGAAGAATCCACTGTCCCCCCCCAAATATTTCTGGAAAAAGTCTACAGCAGGCATGCCTTGGTCTTCACAGGGCAGTGACTATCACTAACTTCCCCAGGAAAATAAACATCTCTAGCTGAGTGGGGAAAAAAAATCAAATTCTTTTGTAAGTATTTAGGAAAACATTTCCTTCTACACATTTCCAAATAATGGTATGGCTTAAATGGAATCTTTACCAAAATGATTTTTAATCAAGCTATACAGGGGATATTTCATCATAAACTAGATTACCTAAGGCCCCGGACACTGTACTTTTTCCAAACTCCCTCATACAAAAAAAGTTTCTTTTTCATGGTTTTTTAAAATGTAATTCTTAATAGAAAAAAAATTCAATTCTAAGTTATCACTAAATTCTAACTAGAAATTTAAACACCCTAATCATTTGTAACCTTTGTTTTATGATCCTTCCTTCATCCTGCAATCTGCAAAGATCCTGCAATCTAACATTATTCATAAAACAATCATGGTCATCTGACCATGTCAAGGCCCAAAATCACCTGTACCCACTTGCCCAGCTGTAGGCGGAAGTGACTATTTCTTTTAACAAGCTCATGACTATTTACTGGGGCATCATGGTAATTTAACTGGACTTTGGGGGAAAAAAAAAAAATCACAAAGCTCACGAAATGAAGGGATCTAAAACAAATAAGGGCATTGGATTAAATTAACTGCGCAAGAAAACTAAGGATCAGAATACACACAACTTTATGCATACAGTGTGAGCAGCCCTTTCAGTTCACCTATGATGAAATGGAAATGGAGGCTCAGAAGTTAAATGATTCATCTAGTATCATTACTAGTTAGTTGTAGGACCTAAACTAGAACCTAGGCCTTCTGATTCATAAATAATTATAATGTTCTCTGCTCCAGCAAACCTTTCTTTATTTACCTTCTTTTCAAGTGAACCTATCTGCTATCAGATCTTATAATCACAAATACTGACTGCGATGATTCCCTCCTTCTGAATAAGGTATTACTCAGTATAAATTATAAA
Organism: Pseudochirops corinnae; assembly: GCA_028646515.1. Taxonomy (NCBI): domain Eukaryota; kingdom Metazoa; phylum Chordata; class Mammalia; order Diprotodontia; family Pseudocheiridae; genus Pseudochirops; species Pseudochirops corinnae. Next base: position 365,204,697 of record CM053585.1, read on the forward strand.
TCATGAAAGAAAGGAAGCCTCCTTGAGAAATTTCCTCACACGGCCCATCTTGTCTGCTAAACTCCTGGGAAAGCTGACAAGGTCAAAAAGACTCACCTTCCCATGACTACCTGGGGGGGAGGGTGATTGGTCATTAAAGTCAGGTCACGTGATAAGCCTATCCCAACTCGTAAGAATGATAGTCATCTCCGTAATAAAACCAAGGCTAGGCCTGTTTTTTATAGCAGTGCCCACACAACATGTTAAAGAGAACATACTCCTTTCCATTCCTACTCACCCCCAGAATTGTGATACAAGTAAAAAAAAAAAAAAATGAGATGGTCTCTTTGGTGCATTAGTTTTCTTTACGCTACTGAGTAATATTTAGGAAGAATTCATTCATTCAAACAACCCAGGTTGTTCAACCGCTAAGTTTTAATGCGATTTTCCTTTGGCAAACATTTGAAAATGGGATGTTATCGCCATAACAGGTTACTTAATGGCCTTACAAGAAAACACCCTTTAAGAATCTATCTCAAGTACTTGTTTCCACTCCACGTACTTCTAACGGGGAGAAAAGTAGGATGAAACACGCTAACGCTAGCTATCTACGGGACACGCTCCCTTATATATCTGTGGCCGCATTTCCCTCCCAATTCCATGTAGGCTTTGAGAAACTGCGTTACCCCAAACTTCGCTACTTCCTTTAGCAAAAGTGACTCAGCACCAAGTCACAGGGAAGTAGACGGAGGGAGTAGGGGAGGGGCTCCAATACTTTTGGTGCATTCTGTCTCAAAAGATAAGGAAGCCAGCCAGCAATCTTCATTTTCAATTTGGCTCCCCTGGTCGCTACAGAAAGACCAGCTAACTTATTCTGATGGTGGGGGATGGGGTAGGGGCCGGCAGAGAAAAAGAAAGCGCAAAGCATTTAAAGCTTTCTAAAGTCGATTTTACAAGAGTGTGCAAAGTTTGAAGAACCAGATGGACCAATCCTTTAATGGGCTTGATAAACCCATTTACTAACCCTAACCTTAAAACTTGTCCTTACGATTTGGGGGCATGTTTTCTCTGAAAAATCGGATCATCACGTGTCACTGTGGGCACTTCCACTTCAAAGTAGGGAAGCACCGTGCTTTTTATGATTTTTGATCCCCTAACAAAAGTTAGTTAAGGGAATCCTGTGGCTTCGTTTTCGCAACACTCCCTTCTCAATAAGCAGGAAGCATTTGGAGCAATTAAGGAGCGCTGCCCAAGGGTCTGACGACCAAGCAGGAAATCTTCCTCCAAGAGATCTTAAGGGCCAATCTGCCACGTGCGCCCCATGTCCCGCCAAGTCCCAATGCCCCTTTGGTCACTACTCCCCAGTAAACGTGGACAACGCCGGATCCTAGTCCCTCTCCTGGTCACATGACCCTAAGGGGCCCGGGCCCTCAGCTCCCGCGCTCTCCACCACCACCTGGAGCAGCCAGCTGGCTGGGGCACCATACACTCACCATGATAAAGGTGTGGAGGGATCCGCTGGGCTAAGTAGAAATGAAAAGGAGGGCAACACGAGTTTCTCCCCGACCGTTAGGAAGTCCCCGGGAGAAAAGTTAGTGAGAAGCGGAGTTCATGGGAGGGGCCTTATATAGCCCTTCCTGGACCACGTGTTTGGAGGGGGTCCCTAGGCCCTGACACCACCCCCTTCTTCCTTTCTCTAAGCTTCTCTTCCACCCTCCCCGCCCAGCTTCCAACCCAAACTCCACCCCGTCGGGTGCCTGCCACCCCACCCTCCTCTCGGGCTCTCATTGGTGAGTTCGAAAGTTCAAACCAAACCTTTTCTGAAGCCAGAGGTGTGGGGGAGGGAAGGAGGAAGTTTGGCTAACCCCGAAGATCATTGAGTGGGGGAAAAGTTGGGGGTGAAGAGTACGATTATCTGGGGAGTTGGGAAGAGAGGAGCAAGGAAGAGGATCAAATTGATGAAAAAGAACGGGGGCTGGGGAGGATGATAGCACCTGGTAATCTCCGTCTCATAGGCACACCTGGTAATCCCTGCCACATAGGAGCACCTGGTAATCCCTGCCACATAGAAGCACATAGAAAAACAGCAATAAACGTTTTAAAATTTTTATAAAAGGAAGTAAGCCAAGCGAAGAGAGAGTGTGGTGAATGAAGGTGGGGACAAGGGGAGCCATGTGTTACTGGAAACAGGGAAACAGCTGGGGAAAAGAAGCCTCTCTCTACATCCATCACCTCTCCCCTCTTCTCTGCTTCTGGCCTCCACTGACGCACTGCTCGGCCCACTCCCTTGGCCTTGAGCCAGTGAACATTTTCCTAACTCCCTACAAGGTAATCTCCGAGAGCCGCCCCGCCTGCTAGGGGAAGGTTTCCGAGTGACTAGTTTATTCAGAAAACCCAGCCCTGCAGATGGTCTGGCTGCTTTGACTTCTCATTCAGAGCCGGCTCTGTCTGCTGTACTAAAAAGCGAGGCTGCCTTGTTTACTTCCCTGTATGAAGTGGACTAGTAGGCAAGAAGCCCGTAGTAGGGCCCAACTATTGTATCTGGGAGCTTGGCTGCTGCAGGACCCTTACTTGGAGCTGGAAGAGTCTCTGCTCCTTTCTAAAACCCAAGAGCAAAGCTGTTGAGAGAAAAGATTCGGTACAAAAAGCTTAAACAGGGCCTTTGGGTTCTATTTTCAGAACGGTCTTATTTCTACAATTGTCAGATGAGGAGGTGGGTAGTTTAAAGATTCCAAGTTCCGACCTTTCTCACAGCTTTTCTTTACTCCTTCTTATTCCTTATTTTAAAAAATGCCCCTTTTGTAACACAAATCCTATCGTCACATTCCAGAAGATGCTAAAAGCTTTTGCTGGAGCTCCCACCACAGTTATTTCTTTACTTTGAGTTTTTTTTTTGTGTATCAGAATCCTCTTTTCCTTCTTTACCCCACCTGCTTTCTTTCTCTGTAGGGAGATTAAAAAAAAAAACTTTAAAAAAAACTCGTAAATGAATTCCTTAAACATGAGAAGTGTCTAGCTTTGGGAAAAACGCAGTGCATAGAAAAGTGCTTTGTGTTTTTACAGGGTAGTCACAGAATTTTAGAGACGAAGGAATCTGAGAGAATGAGGGCCTGGTTGATCTCTCAAATCCGTTCCAGCCATAATATCCTATAATTTTTCCAATCACCTAGTCTAACCCCCTCATTTTACAGGCAAAAAAACAGGTTCAGAGAGTGTAAACTATTTCTACTTAAGTGGCAATCACTAACCAGTAGGGGTTTTTTTGGGTTGTTTTTCAGGGGACAGCTTCCTAAATATTTACTTTTCTAAAATGTTTACCTTTGCTAAATTTCATTTTCTTAAATGCCTACCTTTCTTTTAGACAGGTAAAATAAAATAGAAAAAGTTTCAGCCTACATCCAGAGCAAAAGCAGAAGGACTATCCAAAGACCTAATGTAAGATCTCTGGGGACGAGAATTGTTTTGAGTTTGGTCTTTCTAGTCTCAGAATGCTTGGCATTCTGCCTAGCACATATTAGGTGCTTTAATGCTTGTTGAATTTAACCAGATTAAAAGTAGATATAGGAAAGGTGAGCAGCGTTCAAAATACTTCTGGAATTCGTATTAAAATTATTCCATCTAATTAAGATATACAGGCAGTGGGGTACAGAAATCCATCTTGCCCTAGTAGGAAGTTGGCAGGGGGATGAGGGAGGATATAAGAGAGAACAGATTAGGGGAAGGGGTATTCAAGAGCCGCGATGTTTTGGGGTGGGGGGTAGGGGAAAAAGGGAGAGGAAAACTAAAAAATAAATTGGAAAAAATAAAATTAAAAAATTGTTCCATCTATATACTGATTTCTATATTCATAATAATTAATGCTTTTCAATGAGTTCCTTAAATCCAAGTAACACCAAATACAGCAGACCTTTAACTTTATTATGGAGAAGATGATAGAATGGTAACATGGAATAGTGGGTAGAAAGCTACCCTGTAAGCCAGGAAGACCTGGATTCAAGTTCTACTTCTGACACATTTGGATTGTTTGGAACTTCAGGCTGTCACTTAACCTCTCTCTCTATGTTCTGGGCAGCTTTCTAAGACTATATGAATTGTACCCATCTAAATAGAAGCACATAGTTAAGCAAAGCAGGTGAATTTGGGGGCAGTTTGAGAATGTACATCTTTAGTTCATCCCTTCTCTGTCAAGGAGTATGAGTATGTTTTAATATTACTGACTTCTTAATAACTTCTACTGATCTTCAGCGGAAGAGGGAGTTTCCTACTTTGGAGCTAGGTGATGAGTTAGGTAGAGTGCTGGACCTGGAGTCAGGAAGACCTGAGTTCAAATTCTACCTGAGACACTAGCTGTGTGACCCTGGACAAGTCACTTAACCTCTGCCTTAGTTTCCTCAACTGAAAATGAGGATACTAATAGGACCTACTTCCCAGGGTTATTTTTGTGGATCAAATGAAATGTTTCCTTCCTTATGCTTACGAACTCGAAAGTCCAGTCCCTATTCTTATAGGTCATGTGGATTTCCAGTTATAGTTTATAGCAATTCTTCCTTTTGGGTTCTCATTCTAAAACATTAATTTAAAACATTTCTTTGTGTTTCTACTTTAAGTTTTGTATGTAGCTGATGGGAATGCAGCTAGATTTTGGATGCTAAAAGGTTTATTGAAGCAAAAATAACTAGTAATTAACACTTGGTACCAATATTTAAACTTGCTGCCTCCTACTGGAAGTTGTGACTGTTGTTCCTTTTTTATTTAAATTTAGTTTTTATTGTGAACTTAAACATCAACAAATACAAACATTTCAACCTACGAAGGACAAGGAGACCTGGATAAAAAGCTGAATTTCTGTTACATATGGTTTAAAAAAAAGGTATGTTAGTATAATGAGATAGTAAATATAATTGCTCTATTTGTGTCATTTTCTGTACTTTTTTTCTTTTTTCCTGTGCATTTAAAAGTGTCTTCTTCATAGTCTTTGCTTTCCATATCTGTCTTTATGAACTAATTTGCCGTATCTTACTTCTGCACATAGAAGCCTATAGTCAAGCAAAATAAATTACTGTATTGCCCATGTCTGGGAATCCACATTTGATTCTATACTTCTTATCCATCACCCATCTGCCAAGAAATATGAGTTTTATCATCAGTGTTTTGAAGTTGTCCCTGGGCATTACTTAAATTTATGAAGTCTTTCAGACTTTCTCCTTGTATTATTATTGTGGTCATTAAGTAAATTGTTTTCTTGGTTTTGCTAATTTCACTATGTGTCCATTCACATTAGTCTTTTTTAATGTGTTAGAATCCTTAAAATCCATCATATTAAATTTTTTATGGTGCAATTTTTGCAATATACTATATTAATATACCACATTTTTCATACCTTCCCTAAATGATGGGCATGTGTTCTGTTTTTGGTTCTTTGCAAGAGGAAAAAGTGTTGCAATAAGTATTCTTGAACACATGGGTCTTTTCCTCTATACATTTTTGGCCTCCTTAGATGATATATCTAATAATGATATTTCTAGATGGGAGGGTATGCACAGTTTAATGACTGTTGGGATGTAATTCCAGATTATCTTACAGAATGATTGAACCAATTTATAGCTCCATCAACAGTGCAATATCGTGCCTTTCCATCCACAAATCCTCCAAAAATGGCAATTTTCCACTGTCCTCATCTTTGCCAATTTAATAGGTATAAGGTGAAACCTCAAAGTTTTTAATTTACTTTTCTGTTGTTAGTGATTTGGAATATTTTCATATAGTTATGAAAATTCATTTGAATTCCATTCATTTGAATAAATGCTGATTTATCTAAGACTATGCATTTCCTTTGCTCATTAATCTATTTTGGAAAAGCTCTTATTCTTATGTGTTTGTTTCAATCATTATTTAATCTTGGAGACTAGACCTTTATCAGATAAATTTGTTGGAGTGGTATTTTCCTATTCGTTTCCTTCCTAATTCTTATTATATTGATTTTGCTTGTGTAGATGTTTTCAGTTTTATGTTGTCATAATTGTCTATTGTATCTTTTATCAATGCCTTTAGATCCTCTTTTTTGTGTAAGAATTCTCCCCATAATCATAGTTGGGAATGGTATTCCTTCCCTTCTCTAATTAATATATATATAAACCTTACATAAATCTAGGAAATGAGGAAATAATAGAGGATAATGTCAAGTAATTGTGATATGAGGAGGGTGGCAGTAGGGATCAGTGTGAGTCTAAAAGCACCTGTGGTGCTGAGAGTTACAGCCCAGTTGCTAAGCTCACAGGAAAGTCCTACGAGACGGCTCGCCTTATGAGCAGCAGCTGAGATGACTGGCTCGGCCTGTCTTCCATTGGCCCACTCCTCCAGTGCACAAGGAGATCATGCTTTAATCATGTTACCTCTAGGGCATATAAGAAGGACACTACAATACAATAAAGGACAGCTGCTGTAGGCTTCTCTCTCTCTCTCTCTCTCTCTCTCTCTCTCTCTCTCTCTCTCTCTCTCTCTCTCTCTCTCTCTCGCTTCTGGTCTCTTCAGTCCCTCCTGAGAATACAGCCTAAGGCTGGTCTTTAGGCTACTGATTTAAGCGGTGCAACAGGTGGCAAATGGTCTTGACTTTTTTCAATAAAATATGTCTGGAGAACTACCTGTTGGTGTCCTCTAAGACTCTGCCCTAAGCCCTCTTCTCTTTTTTCTTCATACTATCTTTTCTTGACCTTATCAGCTCACATGGGGTCAACTATCATCTCTATGCAGATGATTCCCAGATTTATATGTCCAGTACTAGTCTCTCTCTTGAGCTCCTATCTAGTTTTTTGAATTGGTTATCTTATAGGTATCTTAAATTCAACATGTCTAAAACAAAAATCATTATCATTCTTCCCTAAAACCTGGAGTTCTCTGAACTTCCTGATTATTATCTAGGGTACCACCATCCTTCTGCTCACTCCCAGCTCATAACCTGGCATCGTTCCCACCTGTACACACACTTAATAATATTTTATTTTTCCAATTACATTTAAAGATAGTTTTCTATGTTTACTTTTATAAGATTTTGAGTTCCAAATTTTTTCGCCCTCCCTCCATTCCCTCCTGCTTTCTCCTCCCCTGTCCCCTCTCCAAGATGGCAAGCAATCTGATATAGGTTGTACATGTACCATCACATTAAATAAATTTCCACATCAATCATGTTGTGAAAGAAGAATCAGAACAAAAGAGAAAAACCACGAGAAGGGAAAAAAAGAGAAAATTTAGATTTCATTGTTCTTTCTCTGGATGTGGATAGCATTTTTCATCAGAAGTCTTTTGGAATTGTCTTAGATCGTTATATTACTGTGAAGAGCTAAGTTTATCAAAGTTAGTCATCACATAATGTTGCTGTTACTGTGTACAATGTTCTCCTCATTCTCTTTGCTTCACTTATTATCAGTTCAGTAAGTCTTTCTAGATTTTTCTGAAATCTGCCTGCTCATCATTTCTTATAGCAGCCATTCCACAATTGCTGGGCATCCCCTCAATTTCCAATTCTTTGCCACCCTGACATCATTCTTAACTTGTCACTCAGATTCACTTTACACAGTTTGTTGTCAGATCTTGTCATTTATACCCACACAGCTTTTCTTACATCTGACTGACCCCTTTTCTCTACTCATATAGCTATTACCATAGTTCAGGGCCTCATCACTTCTTGCCTAGACTTATTACAATAACTTTCTATTTGGTCTCCCTGTCTCATCTTTTTCCACTCCAACTTACCTTCTATCATATGCCAAAGTGATTTATTTGAAAAGTAGCTGTGAACATTTTCTCCCCTTTCTCCTTATAGTAAACCAGTTGCTCCTTTTTGCCTCCAAGATCAAATATAAATAAAATCCTTTGTCTGGCATTTAAAAACTCTTCACAACCTGATCCTTTCTTAATTTTCTATTCTTATATTTTACTGTCTTCTCCCACATGCCCCCAGATCCCTTTAAACCAGATTACTTATTGTTCCTTGCTTAGAATATTTCCTGTCCTATCTCCATGCCTTTGTACTATGCCATGCCTGAAATGCTTTCCTTCCTCATTTCTGTCTCTTACTTTCCCTCGCTTACTTCAAGACTCAACTCAAATCCTACCTTCTATAGGATAACTTTCCTGGTCCCTAGAGCTGCTAGTTCCTTTCTCTGTAAGACTACTTTCCATCTATACCTAGTTATTTTCATGTTTATCTTCCTTGTTAGAATGTGAGCTCTTTGTAGGGGGTATGGGGGAGAGATGATGACTGGTTTTATTTTTCTTTGAATTCCCAAATGCTTGTTGACTACCTGGCAGTAAAATACTATAAACAGTATTTTTTCCCCCTTTAATTTGGAATATCTGAATTTTGGCTATGATATTCCTGTATGTTTTCAGTGTGAGATTTCTTTCAGAAGGTGATTAGTAGATTTATTCTATTTTCTTCTGGACCCCCTGGTTCTAACAGATGGGAGTAGTTTTCTTTTGAGTGAATTATGATGTCCCAACTTTTTATTTGGTCAGTGGTTTTTAGTAAGTAGTGTTGTTTTTTTTTTTAATTTCTCCTTGACTTGCTTTCCAGATTAGTAATTTTATTTATTTCTTTGTTTTAAATAGTAAATACCTTATATTTTATATTATCAATCTTCTGATTTTGTTCTAATATTCCTTATGTTGTGGAGTCATTTAGTTCAGTTTGCTCCATTATGTTTTACATGGAGTCCACTCCCTGGGAGTGGATTTTCTAACTTCTGAGTTATTTCTTCTTTCAGTTTTTTTCTTCAAAGCTCCAATTTAACATGTAGTTTCTTTTTAAAAAATCTCCTATTTAATTTCTTCCAGCAACTTTTACATTCCCTGTGGCCAAGCCATTTTTTTCCTCTCTAAAGCATTGATTAGAATTGTAGAATTACTTTCTTTATCTGGCTTTGCTTTTTGGGTTTCTCTTAACTCATAATATTTCTTCATTGTGTTTGATATTTTCTTCATTTACTCATTTTTTAGTTCTCATTTCTTGGGTTGGGACTTTTTTTTTTTTTTGCCAAATGGGTTAGTTTGGCCCTTTTTGGTTCTGGTCTATATACCTTTGCTGCTATTGTTCTGGATGGTATGGTTGGTATTAAGTTCCACTCTATGACTCAGTTCCTGATTTCTCTCTTTTTCAGTCTTCTAGTGGTTCACTGAAGATTCTGACCCTGGCTGGTCTCTATCATTCTCTTTGTAAAATCTCTAGTCAGTAATTAGTTCCATCTTCTTCTGTGGCCTTTATGGCTACCAGTCAAAAGTTAGAGATCATATGGTTTTAGGCTTCCTACAAGGCTTTCCAGTAATGACTTCTAGGCCCAAAGTTGGTCTTATTTCTTGCTGTATCTCTGAGAAGAATGTGGTCAGGCTCTATTATCCTTAGTGCTTTATGGAAATAGAGTCTACATCCTGCTTCTATTTTCTCTGAGCACCATGGACCTGATTTTTGCTGGTGTCTCTAATTTGAGACCTCTCCAGACTATTCTGCTTTCTGCCTTTTTACTGCAATTAGTGCTAGCTTAACTGTTGTGACCCTGTACCTAGTCTCTACAAGCTAGGCTATCTTTTGTGTAGTGCTGGACTAGATAGAGAAGCTTATTTCTTCTTCTCTTTGGTTTCTATATCATTACTCTATAAAGGGACACTTTCAGGTATTTGCTAGGATTTATGTGGGAGAGCTGGGCTCCTCTATTATCTTTCCCTATGCCATCTTAACCTGAGCATCCAATCCAATTTAATTACATATTACTCCCTATATGCTATTATTGTTTTACCTGCTATTCTTCCATCTCTCATCTCCATGTCTTTGTACTGGGTGGTCCCCATGTTGGAATACACTCTCTCCAACTTCTTGATTTCCTTCAATATTTATCAAAATGCCACCTTCTATATGAAGCCTTTGTTGACCTTCCACCTCTGCCCCAGCTGCCAATGCCCTCCTTCCCCAAACTACCTTATATTCATTTTGTATAAATTCATTCTTTCTCTCTTGTCCTCAGAATTTAAGAGGAGACTGTTTCACTTCTGTTTTTGTATCTCTAGCACTAATCAGTGACTGGCATATAGAAGGTACTTAATGAATTATTAAATTATTCTTAGATTGACAAGTAAAACAAACACCTTACAGAGGTTTTTAATTCATCTTATTTTTGTAAAGTTCTCAAGGTCTTACCAGAGTAGAAAACTTTAGTTAAAAAATGCTTGGAAACAAAATATTATGTACTGTTAAACACATACACACACATACACATATACACACACACAAAACATCAGACATTGATATAGTCTAAAACTTCAGTGTTACTAACATCCCAGCAAGGAAAACTAGAGACAAGTGAAACACAAATCCAATGTTAGCTTAGAACAAGATCATCTGAATTTTTTGTCTTTAATGAGGATTTCTTGCTCCTGATAGTTCTTCAGACATTTATGGAATCATCAAAAATAACTAAATGGTAGCTTCTTCTTTTCACAGAATCTCAGTTACGGTCATTGGAATATTGTAACACTTCATCATAAACTCCTGTCTGATAGCATATCTTGCACGTGTCAACTACTGACACAAACCTTTAGAACATACTGAGTCCAATAATGATATAGCCAAGAGGCCTGTTCGGTAATTAACATGCATTAGTAAATAGCTATGTAAACTTTTAGTCTTTGAACACATTTCCAGAGGACTCTGGTAAACTGTACTAAGAAGGTCCACTGTTCATTACCACTGCTCAGTTACTTGTAAACAGAGAAACATTGTTAGCGAGGTTAAAAATGTAACTCTCCATTCTTCCTGTTAACAACACTCATTCTTACTTGAAGCAGGGAAAGGAAAGTCAAACTCCTTCCTTCTCAGATGTACATGCATGTAAATACCCAGAGTTTAGTGTGGAGAGACTTCTGGCCAAGATGACTGCCTGAATGGAGGCTGACTACCCAGCATACCTACTCCAGCAAAACCCTTAAAATTTCCCCAGACCAAATAATGATCAAGAAATTCATTGAGAAACAACTCATAAGAAGTGTGCTCCTTCCATCTCAGAACTACATAAAAATTCATTCTGAAGCCCGTGAACCATATGAACGAGAGGCACCAGCAAAACTAATGCCACCACAGGCAAATTAGCTGGTAACCTCATAACGTGAACACAGAATGAGAGGAGAGGAAGTGGAGCCACCAAGTATAGAAAGCTTTTTCAAGGAATTTGGCTGAGAAATGGTGATATATAGGATGATAACTAGATGAATTGGGAGGATCAAGTGAGGCAAAAGATGGGCAAAATTTGGGTGTCTTTGGAGGCAGCAGAGAAGAAACCAGTGGATGGAGAGAGATAGCTAGAGAGGGGAGAATGATAATAGGGGTAATCATTATGAGTAGGGGTGGTGATAGTGAGGGTGAAACCAGTCATTTGGGTAGGCTTGGTATTGTTGAGGAGAAAGGCCACTTCTTCATTAGAGAGTGAATGAAGGACAAAATATTGAGGGATGATGTCAACAGATTGTGACATGGGCGGGGGAAGGGGAAGTAAAGTAGCAAATGGCCTTGATTTTCAGTAAATATTACTGGAGAATTAACTTTGGGTATCCCCCAAGGCTCTGTCATGGGCCCACTTGTCTTTTTCTTTCATATTGTCCCTCTTAATGATCTTATCAACTCCTACCAGGTCAACTATCATCTCTGTGCAAGTGATTTACAGATGGAGTCTCTCTTCTGAGCTACTGTCCTACATCACCAATTGACTTTTGGACATCTGGCGTCTCAAGTGCAAAATTTGACATTTGGCATCACAAGTGCAATATTTCTAAAAGAGAGCTTGTCTTAAGGGCATCACCATTCTCCTGCTCACCCGGGCTTACAACCTTGTTGTAACTCTCACTCATAATGACCTCACAGATACAATCTGTTGTTAAATTTTTACACCTTCTCACCATCTCTTGGATCTAACTGTCCCTCTCCACTCACACAACCACCAGCCGCATTCTCTTCTACATCACCTTTTGCCTGGAGTATTGCAATAGGCTTGTAATTGGTCTCCTTGCCTCAAGTCTACCCATTGTAATCCACCCTCCACTCAGCTGCCAACATTATTTTATACTTCATTTCTTATACTTTACTCCCCTTCACACCATCTGTGATACAGCGACACTGTCTTACTTACTGTTCCTCGCATATGACACTCGATCTCCTGACTCTAAGCATTCCTACTGGACTGCCCTCCCATGCCTGGAATACTTTCCCTCCTCATCTCTGCCCCTTAGCCCCCCAGCTTCTTCCAAGATTCAACTTGAATTCCTTCTTTAGCATGAGACTTTTTCTGGTAGTTATTCCCTTTGTGGCATGTAAATCTTATACGTTTGTGGTCATTTGCATTATTATTATAGTAGTATTAGTATATGTGATCCTTGTGAGCAGGAACCTTGTTTTGGTCTTCCTTTGTATCCTCAGTTCTGTGGCACACACTGTTTACTAAATGCTTGTTGCCTAACTGATGTCAGCTGAGAGGATGGGGGAAAGTCGTGCTTTGGAATGTCTAAAGAAAAAAGAGAAAATTTGTAACAGTCACCATGGTGAGTTTGATAGAGAACCAATGGCGGGAGGTAAGGGATGGGGAGTAAAAAGTTTGCCTTGCTACAGTGAGAGCCTAGTTGACATAGAATAACATAAATTTGTAGTAGACTATCAGCATGATTGCACCCCAAACTGTTGCTTCTTATACCTCAGGGTTCTTTTATCTTTGTATTATTATAGAATCATATAGATAGAAGATACTCTGAAAGAGACTATATGTATTAGGGTATGTTTCTTAAACAGACCTATAGAAAGGAGAATTAAGTCTACTTTTAAGACTTCCAGAGAAGGCTATTCCAAGACTGCCTGCAGTTAGTTAACCATTTCATATGTAGATGTCTTCATCAACCAGGTGGCATAGTGGAAAGCATGCTACACTTTTGAGCAAGAGATGTGGGTTCAGATCACTCTTATTGGCTGAGTAACCATGATTGAATCCCCGAGTCTCAGTTTCTTCATCTGTAAAATGCAGATAATGCTTGGAATACCAACTTGGGGCTTTATGTTCCTTATAGGGTTCTGTTGCTGCTAATGGATTTTTATTTGTTTTTTCCAGAACTGTGATCTCATCAGTATGGGAAACTCTTTGTGTGGAAATTCTCCCCACTGATAATAGATTTGCAACTTCACTCTGATTAGAGAGATGCCTGAATGTTGATAGGCTGTCACTTACCCTTGGTCTTATAACTAGAGTATGTATCAGAAGAAAGCCTTGAACCCATTTTCCCTTTTACTTTAAGGCCAGTTCACTCTCTGCTAGGCCACAGTGACTCTTAAATGTGAGTTGTTATTATTAATAAGCTAAAGCTCTCCTGCTTCATGTCAAAACTATTTTTTCTCCTATGTGGATAGAGAATAACTAGACACTAATATGTCTAACAGATTAGACACTAATATATGTGTATATATATATATATATATATATATATAAACTTATTTTTATCTCTTGAATAAATAATCTCAGTTCCTTTAACCTCTCCTTATTAATCTCATTTTCAAATATAGTCTTTGTAACTCTCTTATAAAGAGTGTTCTTTATATCTTTCAGATGATGAAACCCAGAAGGAAAAACAACAACAACAAACCACAGTATTCTCATCCACCTCATGAATGCATGTAACTCATGAGGTTACATATGTAACCTCATCATAAAGTTACATAGGGAACCTCATCATAAGATTATATATGTGAAATGTTATCTCCATTTGGGCAGGTTACTGCAGCAGATGGTCTTTTCTGTCTTGCAAGAGTTTGCATTTTCTCTCTGAAATGTATGTAGTTTGATTTGTTCAGATCTGTTTCATATCTCCTAAATTACAGTGGTTGTGGTTGTTTTTCTTTCTAATTATGTATCAGTAACTTAGCAAATTTCAGACTCATTCCTACTCTCCATTTTGTGCCTCTACTTATGCCTCCATATTTATGGCTTCTTTATTTCAGGTCCTTCCTTAATTTTCTTACTCTTAATTATTTTCCTTTCCTTTATATCTTTAGAACATGCAGATCAAATTCTATTACTCTCTGAACAATTACACACATTTACTACATACCTGTTACCTGCTAGGTGCTGTACTAGGTGCTAGAGAGAAAACCATAAAAGGGAAATAGCTTCTGTGAAGGAGCTTGTATCCCATAAAAACCAAAACAGAATATTCAGATTCTTTTCTTGTACTTATTACTTCACTAAGTTGCCTATCACATGTGATCTGCATGTATTTTTATTATTCAAAGAAGTTCATTGTGTTGTGATACAAGTTGCTTTTGTCCAAACAAGATACCCAGGGCAGACTCCTGGATGAGTTATTTTCACTCTGGCTCGAGTTTCCCACTTCTGTCGAAAAGGGATCTAGTGGTTGTAGGAAGGGGAAGGTTTCTCCTACAAAGACTATAATACTGGTGTAACCAACTATTTATGGAGCTCCTCAAAGAAAGGACTTTAAGGGGGAAGAGCTGCCTTCAGTCAGATCAGGCCCATTTTCTGGCACTCTGAGAAACTAGAGAATTAGAACATTTCCTGAAAGCAAAATACTCAAAGTAGTGCTCTTTAACCTTGACCTTGAAGAGGGCTGATGGAGAGAGAAGAAAGCCAAACATGCAATCTAGTGATAGAGAAACAAGAAGGGAGGAAAAGAAATGGTGACCTAGAAGACTAGTGGAGAATGGTGGAAGTTTGGAGCCCATGCAACATCCCAGGGGGAACTTCTATGGTGAACTCTACTATCATAAGTTGTGTTGAATGAAATCAGACATCATTCTTCCCCAGCAACAAAATTCCAGAACTTCCCAACAGTTAACTAACTGAGATACAGAAATGTGGCTGTGGTGAGGCTACCTTACATTGTCTTTCCCCTCTACTTACCCACTCAGTTCCTAGCTGATTCAGTTATTCCCATGCTTTTCTTATTCCCTAATGGAGAACTGGATGAAGGGGAAGCCATTAGCACTGCTCTTTTTTGTTGTTGGTATTATGAAAATGCTTGTTATATTTATTTATTTCTTGTTTTAAACTATACATGTATGATTATATTAAATGTATTTTCACATTAGTCGTATTATGAAAGAATTAGAACAAAAGAGAAAAACCATGAGAAAGAAAAAACAAAAAACATCAAAGGAAAGAGAAAACAGCATGCTTTGATCTGCATTCAGACTTCATAGTTCTTTCTCTGGATGTGGATAGCATTTTCCATTACAAGTCTTTTGGAACTGTCTTAGATCCTTGTGTTGCTCAGAAGAGCTAAGTCTAACAAAGTCAGTCATCACACAGTGTTGCTGTTACTATGTACGAGGTTCTCCTGGTTCTGCTCACTTCACTCAGCATCAGTTCATATAAGTCTTTCCAAGGTTTTTCTGAAGTCTGCCTGGTCACCATTCTATTACATTCATATACCACAACTTTTTCAGTCATTTACCAATTAATGGACATCCCCTCAGTTTCCAATTCTTTGACACCACAAAAAGAGCTGCTATAAATATTTTTGTACATGTGGGTCCTTTTCCCTTTTTTATGATCTCTTTGAGATATGGACCTAGGAGTAGCACTGCTCTTAACTTTCCTACTGCTGCCTGAAACAGTAGACCAAGGCCGCTTTATTTTTTTGCTTTTTTGGAGGGGGCAAGGCAGACCGATTGGGGCTAAGTAACTTGTCCAAGGTCACATGACTAGTAAATGGTAAGTATCTGAGGCTGGATTTGAACTCAGGTCCTCCTCACTCTAGGACCAGTGCTCTATGCCCTGCACCACCTAGCTGCTCCTCAAGGCCACTTTTAAAGCTGTCATTTTTGTAACCTATATGCTTTTAAATATTTTCCCCAGTACTTCTGTATCTTTATTAAAATCTGGAAGGCCATTTGAATCTGTGCCACTTCTGTTTATTTGAATGCTAGCAGCGGGATTGGGAACTGAGGGAATACAAAACACCGGGAGGGAAACAGATTTAAAAAATTGTATCCTGTCCCAATACAATCCAAATTAACTCTGTCAGAGCAAGATTTCAGGAACCCAGGTATTAAAAGACACATTTTACATGTGATAGAAAGGGAAGAATCCCAGGAAACTGATACCCTGAGCACATGTGAGGCTAGTAGCCTCTACTGGGACTGAATAAGCCATGAAGCAGCCGACATCTCTTGTCTTTTCCCTGAAAGCCCATGATGGGATTGAAAAGAGTTTCAAAGGGAGGAGAAATGAGTTGTGTATATGAGCAAGCCCAGATGGTTCTTGCTCAGAGGATAACTGACTCTTCAGCAGGCCACAATTGCTGTTGCCACCTGGTGGTTTTATGGGGATTAACAGCTTTTCTCTTCTTTCTGATGTGTCATTCCCACACGGTATCCATTTGCAGTGTAGGATTTCTCAAATAGATCTGTGAACTCATCAATTTGGAAATTCCCTCTAGTGATTCAGATCACAACTGATCCATGCTTGCCCTTCCTATGTAACTCTTGTCCCTGACCTTTCATAAATTCACCACAGAAGATTCACTCAGAGTGCTTGAGGTCTACCTCACTTTCTCTTGACATTGCAGTGGTGCTAGAGGAGCACTGGCCGTCTACCACACACAGCCTTTGCTTTTACCATATGACTGACCCATCTTCTTTTTTCTATCATGTAGTTCTTTAATGATACGTTCACTCTTTTTCTTCTTTGGTGTTCCTCATTGGTTATATGTTCATTTTTTTTTGCATCTACCTTGTGTTTTCTATTCTCTTTATGAATCATTTTCGATTCTTTGAAGACTGTTATATTCCATATCTCACTAACAGAGAGTAGCAGTGATAGAATGTTGGTATTTAAAAACTGGATCTTTGTTTCCAGTTAGCACTCCTCCTCCTGATCAACTCCACTCCCACTCATTGTCCATCTATTTTGTTTGTCCCAGATAGATATCCTAATTTGTTAAATTCTGTAGGTTTTCTGTTGAAATGTGTGTGTGATGGGGGCAATGTCTACCTGGGTTTACCTATAAGTATGCTAGATTTCTCTTGAAAGGTATGGAAGCTATTTATGAGACTTGACTGGTAGAGAAGGGTAAGGCTCAAGTTTTTGATGCTTCCTAGTTGACTAAGGGCCTAAAAGAATCTATCAAATTTGGAATCAATGCCTCTTGTGCTTTATAAACATTCCAGAGCCATGGGAGCCCCTACAGCATGACTTGATGACCAGGAATATTTCCACATGGAGACAACTTGGGGATTTCTGCCTAAGCTAGTGCTGTATCTTTGCTGAATATCCCTTTTATACCATAGCTAAGCAAACTTCCTTTTTAAAAAAAAACTATCAAATGGATTACAAAACATCTCATTTTGTTTCAATTTTGAACCTGTACTATTAGACTGACCTGCGTCAGGTTATAATTTGATGTATGTCATCATGCATGTGATAATGTGGACAATAACTATTCTTTATCCATTTAATTTTATTCTGTAATTATAAAAATATAATAATTATATGAGACATATAATAATATTATATAATATGTTGCTGATAATATATCATGTTTAGCCACATGTAACAAAAAATAATAATATATTGCAAGAATATATAATTATGATAATAATTATTATTATATGATTATAGATTTAGAACTGGAAGGAACCTTAGAGGCAATCTGGTCTTACCTTCTCATTTTGTAGATGAGGAACTGAGGTCTGGAGGAGTTAAGTAATTTGCTTAGTTTTCCACAGTTAGTAAGCATCTGAGACTGGATTTGAACTCAGGTTATCCTGACTCCAAGTCTATTATTCTATTTACTATGGTGCTGCTTTCTATGTGTGAGGTCAGGCAGAATTATTTTGAGTGGTTACAGATCTCTTACAGGAGGCTCTGAATTGTTCCAAGATTTGCTATAAAGCGTATGTCATCCAGGAAAAGGAAAGTTTGAAGGACTCATTATCCACAAAGAAAACTTCTTTAATTTGGACTTTCTTCTATATTTCCTCTGTCATGGCAAAAGGCACCTTTGGTGAGTATACATATGTTTGCTTTATGCCTTGTCCGATGTTTATGATCAGAACTTTGTTGTGAATTTCTTGACGGCCCTGGACTTTCTGGACAAACTTTTGACAGATGGATGGGAGATACTTTTAAGGTGGCATTTTACTTTACCTCAGTAAACAGTTTTTTCCACAGTCAACAAATAAGCAAAATGGGACCTTAAATTCAATAATTTGTGTAAAGATTTCATAAAGTGAGAGAGTAGGTATATAGATTAGTAGTTGTTTTATCAGGTACCTTTTTGGGATATTAGTGAGGAGATATATTTTCCACACATCTTTGCTATGTACAGTTTCTTCAGATACCTTGCATGTCAATTTCTCAGTGTTCTTATGATTACATACTTTTGCCCTAATCTGGCAGTTTTCCCCATCTTTATTCTCTTTAGGGTCAAATCTACCTGTTATAAGAATATATAATACTGTTATGTTTTGATCCAAGTGTGGTGGTTCCAGTTTTCCCAGATGAGGAAAACAGTTTGCTATAGCAATCTTTACAATCTTTTCCCATTTTTCTTCTGTTTGTTGTCCTTCCATTGTTGACAGGATGACTTTGGTTAGTTGGCTGTCATGTCAAATATTCTTTAAATAGTTCCTGATCTCAAAGACCTCACGGTCTAATGGTGAGACAACATACAAGCATGCTATATTCCTGATAAACTGGGAGTTACCTCAGAAGGAATGCATTAAGATTAAGGAGAGCTGGAAAAGACTTCTTACAGAAGGTGAGACTTTTGCTGTGACTTGTAAGATGCTAGGAAGGTAGGAAGTGGAGATAAGAAGGAAGAGCATTCCAGGCATGGAATATAGCTAGTAAAAATATTTGGACTCTGGAGACACAGTATCATGTGTAAGGAAAGGCAAGGAGGCCAATGCCACTGAATGGCAATGGAGAGGAATAAGGTGTAAGAAGACTGGGAGATGAAGAAGGGATTAGATTCTAAAGTTCTTTAAAAGTCAAATGGAGGATTTAATATTTGATTCTGGAGGCAATAGGGAGTCACTGGAGTTTATCGAATAGGGGCTGACTTGGTCAGATCAGGGCTTTAGGAAGATGAATTTGACAGCTGAGTGGAGGATGGATATAAGTAGGGAGATGATTGAAATCTCCCAGTGAATTATGGGTAAAACACATGCTCAGTTGATGTGAAGGGTGCATGTCCCTTTAAGTATTAGTCACGCCCTGGCTCCTCCCGGGGTCCCTCCCTAACTCCACCTTTGTCCACCTCATTAGCTTAACGAACTTATGACTGACAGTCTTGTATCTTTAAAAATGCCTCTCTGACCCTTAGAACTTTGCAGGTAGGCCTTTTCTAGCAAGCCATCTGCCCCCTGCAGAACGTCACACTTTCAGGCTTTCCCTGACCGCCCCCCTCCCTCCCCCTTGCACCTTGCCAGCTTTCCTAGCCAGGTTTCCCCACCCTATCCCTTTTTGCCCTGTGAATCAATAAACTTTTATAAATCTGCCAAAGGACAGCTGAGCCTGTAATTCTTTTCAGACACGGAATCTAGAAAGGGTTTCTCATTAGAAATCCCCCAAAACCTATCCCTCATCAGGGTCATAGCTCATATATCCATTTTAAAGTATATGAATTACAGAATTATAAAAATAATATTTGTACAAATTGTGTATAGATTAAGTAAATTGAAAGACAACTGGTAATGAAAAGACCATTGGACTTACAGTCAGAGGACCTAGGTCTGAATCCTGGTTCTAACACATCTTAGTTCTGTGACAATAAAGAAGTAATTCAATTTCTTTAGCTATTTAAAGAACACTTTACTTATTTGCCTCAAGGAACTGTTGTAATAAAAGTGCTTTGTAAATTTTAAAGTAGTATAGAAATGTTGGTAGTGATTAAGTTACAGGTCACCATTCTTGAGTTATTGAATTCATCTCAAAACATTATTCAATTGCTTTGAAACACTCCTTGTTTCACTCTTTGTTTCCCTTCCCCTTCTTCCACCCCTTTTCCTCTAGACTAACCCTTGAGGTCACTTTGGCTAATTCACCTATTTCCTTGTCTAGTCCAGTCTAATCTAATCCAACAAGCATTTAAGTACTACAGGAACCTGCAAGGCTCAACACCTTCAATCCTTGGAGAAATGTCCTTTTCTGGTTCAGTCCTAATTCTACTCCTCAGCTGCGGGTTGAAATTGCTTTTTTTCCTCAAAATCCCTCTTAATGGTTGACTTGAGCTTTGTATAGCTTTTCCATCTTCATCTATTCCAGCTTTTAAAATGTATCCTTAATAGATTGAATATTTCAGATACTTCCACTCAATTGCTCCTTCTGGGTTTCTAAGCTCTTAATTTTCTCTTAGACTAAGATGCTCCAAGCTCCTTTACCTTTTAGAGCTCCAGGTCTGAGATCCTCAAGGTCCCCTTAGCTCTAATGGAATCAACCACCTAGATCTTCATCTCTGGTTTACTGTCTACTCTCAGACATTATTGTAGAATAATAGCACATCTAAAACTAAATTACACTTCAGTGCCTCTGGCACCAGCCAGACTAAAAATATTCCCAAATTCCCCATAGTTATGAATTTGGAGGGAAGGTTGGTTAATTACAGTTCTTAACAGTTTCAAGCTGTACTTTCAGGCATAAACTTTATGTTTCAATACTCAAATCCTTGGGTTTAGGCGCTCTGTCTCTCTCTCTCTCTCTCTTTCTCTCTCTCTCTCATTTGTCTCTGTCTCTCCTCCCTCCAACATATTCTGTTCCTATAGATGTAGGACTTAAAGTCACAAAAGACCATTTGGAGGGAAGGTTGGTTAATTACAGTTCTTAACGGTTTCAAGCTGTACTTTCAGGCATAAACTTTATGTTTCAATACTCAAATCCTTGGTTTTAGGTGCTCTCTCTGTGTGTCTGTCTGTCTCTCTCTTTCTCTCTCTCTCTCATTTGTCTCTGTCTCTCCTCCCTCCAACATATTCTGTCCCTATAGATGTAGGACTTAAAGTCACAAAAGACCCATATAAATCTCTGGATTCCTATGATTAGGTAATTACCTAAGGTTTTTCCTTTTTTAAAATCATACAGTTCTCAATTTTAGTAAATCATGATCTCCTCTGGCCTTGTAAATTGGTTATGATGGAGCAACTTGTGATTGCAAAACCTACTCGCTTACCCTCTTGCTCTCTCAGCAGTTCCTTTGGCTTGTACCACTGCCAAGTGACAGTGAGGTCTGGCTCCCACATTGTAGGAAAAAGAGAAAGTGAAGGAATGAAGCTTTTGTGTTAAAGAACAAAGAAACACATTTTAAATCCAGGCTTCTCCTCCCTTCTACTTTGCATACGAAGCTGTTTTTGAAGGAAAGTTTATCTTTGCAAAAGACATAATTTTAACCTGGAACAGGGATTATCTGACAAGCTTTGAAACCCAGTTTCTTGCTGCTCATTAGCATGCTCACATTAGAGTTTTAATTGCATCTATCGACAAAACCTCTAACCCCAAAGCAAAAGATTATGGGAGTCTAACAAGCTAAAATGTAGCTATCTGGTAAGTAAGAGTTACTTATTTATCAAACAAAAAAGAACCATTTTGACATTCTGGGACGAGTATTTTAAGGGCAAAACAAAACACTGGGAAGATGGCTTAGAGACGTGACATGTAAAGATAGGAATAACAAAATTATCAAACTAGGAATATGTCTCAATTACAATATCCACCCATTAATAACAACATTTGGGGGGCAGGGTGGGGAGGTGTACTAAGTCCTTTTCACTTCTGCTCCTTGTTCTAAAATTCAGTGATTATTATTATGCACAGAGATTTGTGAATTAAAAGGATGTCAGGAATCCTTTAATCTTTACAAATTAAAGATATTGTAAATCTAATCATACCTGATTGTTTCACATTTTCAGAGAAAGTCTGAATAGTACCATTGATATACTTTTACCTAAGAGTTCTAGAACAATTCAAATATTATATATAAAGAAGTTGATTGGGTCATCCCTGATAAGTTTGATGTGCTAACCAATCAACTTGGCTTCACCATGTAGCATATAGGTGTAGATAGGATTACATAAAGAATTCTTCACGATTGACTGATAAGACTTGGGGATAGATTCTTGTCACTCTTTGATCTATAATCTATAAAATCAAGCTGTGAGGACAGTGTTTCTATGTCTTTGTCTCTCTGTGTCTGTTTCTGTCTCTTAGTATTTCAGTCTCTGTCTCTGTGTCTGTCTCTGTCACCTCATGGCAGAGCAGACCTACATTCAGGAATGGGGGAAGGGCAATGCCTATGGGAATTTGATGATGATTTGATGCAGAATCACATGGCAGGGGTAGATGTGTACTTGCCTGAGGAATGAAAGGATAGTTCATGGACAATGTTTGTGAACACAACCCCTGTGCAGAATAGGAGAGATTTTAAATTCCTTAGGCAGTGAGATGCCCGGATCTAGCCATCTGGCCAGGAAAGAGAAATTTTCTGGGTAGTCTTGTGGGTACTGCCAAGTTTGGGAGTTTCCAAGTTTAATAATTTAGGGCCTTCTAGAGAGAGAAGAGGATTTCTTGATATAGTGTCCTCTTTGGAGAAAGAAAAGAGGAAGATCATCTACATAGTTCTCATTCAGTATGCTAAGCAGAGAATAAAGTCAGTGAGTTATTTGAACAGTTCAGATACCAGGGAAAGGGAATGGCTTGTTTAGTAGCCCTCCAAATATGCTTGCCTTCTGGGTGATAGTCTGAACCACTCAGTGGTACCACAAGTTTTGGGGGACTGTGTTGTAGTGGAGGAAAGAGGGACTCAATTGGAAGATCCAAATAATGGTTGGTGGGCTTTGGCCAGTTCCTGCTGACACCGTGATTCAAGTGCTGTGTTTTTGTGTAGAACTGCACTAATCTTTAGAAATTTAACTCTTTGGAAGTATAACTTTCCAGCACAAGGTTATAAAGATAGTGGCAGAGGGGGAGAGTAGAGGCAGAGTTCAGAACCCCAAAGTTCCAAACCACATAAAGGGATGATTGCTTTCATGCCAGTGTTTTGCTAGTTCCCTAGGCAACCCCCAGGATGACCTGGCACCAAGTAGTTGAGGGAGAATAAAAGGAGTCTTTTGTAGAAAGTTATTGCCTCTCTGACCCAGCAGAATTCTCGCTCCATTAAGGTTGTTCAAGTGCCTTCTTTTGTAAGGAGGCAACATAAGTTGTATTCAGGTTGACTTTTTTCATCACTCAGTAGTGGGGTGTCAGTTCTTTGAGGGTAGATACTGCTTCTTTTGTATTTTAGTATCTCTGGTGGCTATTTCACAAGAGGTGCTTTAAAAGTCTTTGTTGTAGAATCTAATTGTATGAAGTTGTTATGTTTTGTTATGTCCCTAAAGGTCCTAATCATTTCTACTCTTAGCAACTAGCTCCTCCTTATTGGGAGAATCGATTAATCATTATTTTTTATTTTTAAAAATATTTTATTTTATTTATTTTAGTTTACATCATTCATTTCCATGAGATTTTGAGTTACAAATTTTCTCCCCATCTTTCCCCTACCCCACCCTCAAAACAGCCATCCCCTTGTATGACCCCTCCCCCAATCTAATCT
>CM053585.1:365228794-365273527 GCA_028646515.1 Pseudochirops corinnae
TCCACTCTCTACCCTGTCCCTGTCCCTCTACAGAAGTGTGCACTTCCATCAACCCTCCCCCCAACCCTGCCCTCCCCTCCATCATCCTACCTCTCATCCCCATTCCCCCTATTTTCCTGTGTGGCAAGATAATCATTATTTTTTAAAGTACCTATTCTGTGCCAAACACTGTGCTAAGACTGAAGATACAAAAAAAAAGGCAAAAGACTGTCACCAATTTCTAGGAGCTTACAGTTTAATAGGGAAGACAACATGCAAACAAATATATAAAAATCAAGCTGCTTATATAAAGGATAAATAGGAAATGATCAGCAGAAGGAAGTCACTAGAATTAAGAGGGATTTGCAAAGGCTTCCTATGTAAGATGGGATTTTAGTTGGGACTTAAAGGAAACTTGGGGAATCAGTTGGAGAGGAGAACATTCCAGTTGTGGGGGACAGTCCAGAGACCAGAACCAAAAGATGGAGTGTCTTGTTCATAGACAGCAAAGAGGCCAAAGTTGTATCCAGTTTCTTGTGATCCCGTTTGGGATTTTCTTGGCAAAGATACTGGAGTGTTTGCCATTTCCTTCTCCAGCTCATTTTACAGATGAGGAAACTGAGGCAAATAGAGTTAAGTGACTTGCTCAGGGTCACATAATTACTAAATGTCTGAAGCCAGGTGAGTCTTCCTGATTTCAGTCCTGGCACTTTATCTACTGTGCTACCTAGCTGCCCACAGAAAAAGATAGAAGAGGGCTATTATGAAGGGTTTGAATGCCAAACAGAGTATTTTGTATTTGATCTTGGAGGTGATAGGGAGACACTGGATTTTATTGAGTAGAGGAGTAACATGACCAGACCTTCACTTTGGTGCCTGAATGGTAGAGGGGTGGGGGAGCAGGGAGAGAATTGAGGCAGGCTGACCTACCAGTAGACTATTGCAGAAGTCCAGGTGTGAGGTGACAAGGGCTTACCCTAGAGTGGTGGCAACGTCAGAGGAGAGAAGAGAGCCAATATGAGAGATGTTGCAAAGATCTTGCATCAGATTCAGATCTGTTCCCCACATTGTTTCTTCTTCCATACCTTCAAGCTCCCTTCTAGATTTACTAACTTTTCTATATTTAGTTGGAAGTCCAGTCAGTTGTTTCAGTGATTTTTCTAGTATTCTAGAAACTCTCATAGACATTTTGCTGAACCTGCCATTCTAATCCCTAACCCTGGGTAACTCATCTCAGCTGCATTTTCTACTCTTGTTTCTTAGCTGCCGAGTGATGCTAGAGAAAACTACACATTTGTATTAATTGGTTCCACTATTAATATAATCTAGTCTTAAATCACAGGTCTTTTTTTAAACTTTATTGGCTCCCTGTTACCCTCAGGATCAAATATAAACTCTTCTGTTTGGCATTCAAAACCCATCCTAGCCTGCCCTTTCTCTAGTCTTTTATGCCTTTCCAGGCTTTTAGACTTTACTCCCCACCATGTACTTTTCAATCCAGTGATACTGGCCTCCTTGCTGTTCCTCTTACTAAACATTTCTCCTCTTGGCTCCAGGCATTTTCTCTGGCTGCCCCATGCCTGGAATGCTTTCCTTCCTAATCTTTGCCTACTGGCTTCCCTGGCTTCCTTCAAAACCCAGTGAACATTGCCCCTTCTATAAGAAACCTTTTCCAACCCCTCTTCACTCTAGGGTCTTCCCTCTGCTGATTGTTTCCTATTTATCCTGTAAGTAGCTTGTTTGTACCTATTTGTTTCCATGTTGTCTCTTCCATTAGATTTTGAGAGACTGTCTTTTGCCTTTCTTGGTATCCCTAGTATTTAGTATAATACCGGGCACATAGTAGGTACTTTATGAGTGTTTATCGACTGACTCTTATTGCTCATCGATAGAATTCAATTCAATTCATTCAGCATGTAATCATTAAACTCTTAGTGCCAGACAATGTACCAGGTTGAGGATACATAGACAAAAATGAAAATAGTCCCTATCTTCAAGGAGTTTATAATCTTGTACACAGAAAAATTACACAAATTAATTTCAGAAAGGAAGAGCGCTAGCAACTGGGGTAATGAAGAAAAACCTCTGTCAGGAAGGAACAAGGGGTTCCACCAGATGGATGCATGTCAGGCTCCTGGACAGCCTGTACAAAGGCAGAAGATGGGATGTTGTATACAGAGAACATCAAATGGGTGAATTTGGCTGAACATAGAGTTCATAAAGTAAAATAATATGGAGAGATTCATAGGATCTCAGAGGTGGCAAGTACCTCAAAGGTCATCTTGTGCCATCTCCACCTGAAGTGAGGAATCCTCCTAGCCTCTCCTTAAAGACCTGCTCTGAGAGAAGGGGCCATCTCCAGTCATCCTGATCTATATCTTGCCACAAGACCCAGATGGATCTGGAGGAGAGAGTGAGGCTGGTGACTTTGCACAATCCTCTCTCACTTAAATCCAACTCACTTGCAAGTCATGGCATCATCTTCTTGATGTCATGTTCCTCTTCAAGAACAAAGGACAAACAAAACAAGCTCTTATAGAGAAACCATTCTTAATTGAGATATCCTATTCTATTTTTGGTTCCCTCAAAATGGTAGGAAGTTCTTTATATTACGTAAAATTCTGTCTCCTTGTCATTTCTAGCCATTGATCTTAGTTCCCCCTCTGTTTCATTTTTATATGTGTACCATTTTCATTCATTTATCTATGTGATAACCTTTCAAATGCTTGAAGGCAGCTATCATGTCCTCACCAAGGAGAGCAGTTCTAGTCCCCTCTTCGCACATGGCAACCACTTACAGATTTGAAGACAGGTATCACATCTTTCTTCTTAAGATAGTTTTCTTTAGATTAAACATCTCCAGTCTCTTTGATTGGCTCCTTTGTCATGGTTTTGTCTTCTGATCATCCTGTAAGTTCAATATCAATTGAAAGTGTGATGTGATAACTGAGACAGTTAATTTGCTCTTGGGCTGCCTTAAGAGAAGCACCATTCAGTTGTTAGTCATGTCCAACTCTTAGGTTTTTTTGGCAAAGATACTGGAATGGTTTGTCATTTCCTCCTCCAGCTGATTAAGACAAACAGAGGTTAAGTGACTTGCTTAGGGTCATACACTAATAAGTGTCTCAGGTCAGATTTGAACTCACATCTTTCTGACTTCAGGCCTAGTATTCTATCCACTGAACCATCTAGCTGCCTTCTTAAGAGAAGCATAGCTTCCAGGAATAGGGATGTGATAACCTCTCTGTACTCTGCCTTAGTCAGCTCATATCTGGAGTGTTGTCCTCAATTCTGGGTACTGCAAGTTTTTTTTTCGTTTTTTGGAAAGTAAAAAAAAAGTATGCTTTAATCTGTATTCAGAGTTCATCAGATTTCTCTCTAGAGGTGGACAACATTTTTCATCATGGGTTCTTTGGAATTGCCTTGGATTATTATATTGATCAAAGTAACTAAATATTACACATTTGATCATTTTTACAATATTGCTGTTATTGTGTATAGTGTTCTGGTTCTACTCACTTCACTTTGCATCATTTCATATATATCTTCACTAGGCACTACAGTTTAAGAAGAATATGAAAAGGAACTAGGAATATTTAGCCTGGAGAAAAGAAGACTCAGGGGAATATGATAACTGTCAAGTAGTTGGAGGATTGTCACATGAATAAATGAAAAGTATTTATCATGTACTTACTATATGCCAAGAACTATGAATAAAATACAAAAATAAGACAGTCTTTGCCCTCAAGTAGCTTACGTTTAGTTGTGGGAAGGAGCACATATGTAGGTAAGCCCAAGAGCTCTCAGAACAGTGGTATACTTGAGACCACCAGCCCTGCTTCCAACATGGACCTTGTAGCCATTATATAGGAGACTTGTGGAGAAGGAGATGGTCATCCTTACCACCACCATCATCAACTGCTACTAACTGGGCAGTCAAGCTAGCAGAAGTAGTAAGGTGTCATGAAGGAGAGACAGAAGATGGCATGTGCCATGAAGGTCAAACCACCACCACCTCTCCCTAGATCCCAGTGGAGATACACCAGGACCCAGAACCCAGTGGCCCTATGAATTGTGGCCCATCCTTATAGCCATCATTGCAGGAAAGAACTGTAGTGGAGAAGGAATGTGCAATCACCACAACCACTGATAACTGCTAATCAACTGCTGTTGACAACCAAGTAAACCCAAGAACCCTAGCAAATAGCAGTTCTCCCTCCCACCTCCCCCTCCCCCTAGCCACCAGACTTACTCCAGCATGGCTGCTGAAATCCACTGTCCCCACCCTCACCAACTATTGACAGACTGCCACAACTAAACAGCCAAGCCAAACTAGCTGAAGCAGCATGTCCTGAGGGAGAAACAGGAGGTGGCATGTACAAGGTTGGTCAAACAGCTACTAACAACTCAACCACCACACCTCTTCAGACACTGGTAGAGACAGCTCAGGATTCAGAGCTTTAAGCTCTTGGAATTATAATGCCCCTAACTTCCCAGTCCTACTTCAAGCCTGGTCTCCAGAGCCAACATTAAGGAGGACAACCCTTCTGGTGAAGAGGTCCATCATCACTGGCAATTGGTCATCAACCAATGATGAATTGTCACTGATGGGTCAATGAAGCCTAGGTGCCCTGAGAATAGGAGTTCCCTGGTGCCCCTGACCATCAATCACCTTACCACCTGGCCCCTTTGTCTAGGGGAGCAACTTCCTGGAGTTATGACTTAGCAACAACTTCTGAAGATACTGTAGCTCTTGGTTCTTCAGCAGCAAGAGTTTCAGAAGACCTGGAAATAAAGTAATCACTGCTAAAGTCTTTGGTATTGTCAAATGGTTCAATATAAAAAAAAAAGATATAATTTTATCAATGGAAATGACATTAAAGAAGATTATTTGCTATCCGTTTTGCCACTGTACGCTAAGGACCACTGGGCAATTCCATCTGAGTTGCAGCTGAAACCTCCTACAGAAGAGTCAAGATGACAAAGTGGGAAGTCAAAACTGACAAAACTCCTCCCAAACTCTTCTACAACGACTATAGAAAACACACCAAACCAAATTCTGAGTGGGAAAGTCAAGAAAAAGTCACAGTGAATAATTTTTTTTTAGCCCGGAATAGACAGTAAGAGGGCTCTGCCAGACACTAGGGTAGGGACTGGTCAGGAACTCAGTGCAATGGAAGTGAGCAAGGAACATCCTAGCACCCAGAGATGATAAGGGGACTGAACAACTGGGCAGAAAGATATCCTAGGGGATCCTAGTACTAGCACTGGGTGAAGGATCAGGTGCCATTGGCAACTCTTTTGCCCATTTCCCAGTTCTGGGTCACAGTTCCAGGGGGGAGAGGAGTATCAGAGGAGCACAGGCCCTAACTATGTCAGGACAAGAGCACGGATCAAGAGGGTAATAAATCTCTCACTGGACCATATCATACTTGAAGCACTGAAAATGTATAGGTCTCTAGGTTGAACTTTGAAGTCAGCAGAAGGACATAGGGGACAGAAGCTCATGCCAGTCATCCTCCCCAGAGGTGAGAAGAGTCCCCATTTTTACATAAAGTACAATTTTTTAAAATTGGTTAGAATAAAGAGCAAATAAAAAATAACCTATCAAAAGCTATTATGGTAACAGGGAAGCTGAAGACACAAACTCAGAAGAAGACAATGACTTGAAAAGAATAACAGTTTGATGAGAGGTACAGAAGAAAATAACTTCTTAAAAATCAGAACTGACCAAATGATAAAAGCGGCACAAAATCTCACTGCAGTAAATAACTCTTTAAAAATTAGAATTGGTCAGGTGGAAGGTAATGACTTCACAACACATCAAGAAACAATAAAACAAAGTCAAAAGATAGGAAAAAAAGAGAAGAAAATCTGAACTCTCTCATAGGGAAAACAGCTAACCTAGAAAATATATGGAAGAGAGATAAGAATAAGAATTATTGGTCTATCTTTCTGAAAACTGTGAACAAAAACCTTATATTTCAAGAAATTTTAAAGGAAACCTTTATATATCTCAGAACCAGATATCAAACCAGCCCAGATATCTTAGAACCAGAGGGCAGTGTGGAAATTGAAAGAACCCACTTGTCACATCCTAGAAGAAATCCCCAAATGAAAACTCTCAGGAATATTATAGCCAAAATCTAGAGCTCCTAAGTCAAAGAGAAATTACTGAAAGCAGCCAGAAAGAAATACTTCATATACCATGGATCCACAGTCAGGAACACACACAATTTATCAGCTATCACTATAAAGGAGTGTAGGGCTTGGAATGTGATATTCCAGGAGGCAAAGGTGATAGTATTAAAACCAAGAATAATCCAGCAAAACTGAGTATAATTCTATGGGGAATTGGGGAAGCAGGGGAGAATGGAAATTTAGTGAAATATAAGACTTTCAAGTATTCTTGATGAAAAGGTAAGAGCTGAATAGAAAACTTGACATTCAAACATAAGAATCAGGAGGGGCATAAAAAGGTAAACATGAGACTAAACAAGTTTAAATTGCTTATATTCCTTTATGGGAAGATGTTACATGAAACCCCTAAGAACTTTATCATCATTAGAGAAGTTAGAAGAAGCCTACTTAGATGGTTGTGAACTATTATGTTGGGATGATCTCAAAAGAAGAATGGGGAGAGGATTCTGGGAAGATGGTTCTCATGATTTTACCCCACAAAAGACATAAAATAGCACCTTAGGGAGAACAAAATGTGTGTAAAAATAAATAAGAATAGGGGCACAACAGGGGTCTTCCTGGGACAGTTTAAGATGAGAAGAAAAATCCCAGGATGAAGTTTGGTCCCTGTAAAGAATAAACACCTCCAGGCTAGGGTCAGCTTCAACAACATGCTGCAAGCCACTTAAACAACCAGTAGGAGGCCCTTGGGTTAGTTGGTTTGAGAGCCTGTCTTGGCCCCAGTCATAGGAATTTTTACCTCCTGGATAGTGAGGGGAGTTGGGCATCTGAGCCCTGGAAGATCAAGGGAACCTCTGCTGACGAGAAATGCCATACCCAGCTGTGCTGTGAAGAGCTGCTGGGGAGAGAAGGAAAGAGCACACCCCTGGTGAGTGCAGAAGCGGTGGGGCAGAAAGCCCCTGGCTGTGGGCCCTTACAGGAGGTTGGAGGTTTGACTTTGGTTCCAGGCTACAGAGGAGAACTGAAGCTCTGGGACAAGAGGTACCATTTCCCATACCCCAGGGCTAGAAGTGATTACAAAAATTAAGTTATTACCACTAAAAATGCACAGGGAAAGGAGAAAGAATCCAACCATAGAAAATTACTATGGGAATAGAGAAAACTGGAGTTCACCTTCAGAGGAGGATATTGAAGCAAAGAAACCCCCAAAGAGTAATATCAAGTCATCACCTGCCCAATAAGAACTCATAGAAGATCTTAAAAAAGACTACAAATCAAATGACAGAGGTGGAGGAAAAACTAAAAAAAGAAAAAAGAACAATCTAAGAACAACAACAAGGTTATGAAAGGAAAATCAACCAATTAGAAAATGAGAAAAAGAAATACAGAATCTTAAGGAAGAAAATCACACCTTGAAAATTAGAGTTGGACAAAGTGAAGCCAATGAAATTATAAGAGATCTGGAAATAATAAAGCAAAGTATGAATAGTGAAAAAATAGAAGAGAAAGTAAAACATGTTCTAAGAAAAACAACAGATTAGGAGAATAGATCAAGAAGAGAAAATGTGAAAAAAGTTGGTCTAAGTGAAAGTTATGAAATATAACTATGAAATATAAAAAATAAAAAAAAAATATGAAAGATAAAAAAAAAGAATCTTGATATAATGATACAAGAAATAATTAAATAAAATTGTCCTGAAGCATTAGAACAAAGGGGGAAAGTAGAAATAGAAAAAAATTTATCAATCACTACTTAAAAGAAATCCTATGTGTAGCAGCAAGCACCCCAGCATACCCAGGGTGGCTGCTAGCACAGGTTCTTAGATCTGCTTTTCTAAAGGAAAGCAACTCAGAAAGGGTTAACAGTCTTACTTTAATCGATCAGACACGTGTCATTTACCCAGTTCAGGGGAATAAGTGAGGACCCTGAAGGATTCTTCCTTGAGATGCAGTCTAGTCTTCTGAAATATGGTATCCAGAATGGGACATAATCGTTTTATTTATCTCTTATTGATTTCCTAATGTATTTTTTTTTTTACAATCACTATTTCAAACCCTTCCCAGACTCCTCAAGCCCCTAGCGTTATTTCTGTCCAGAACACTTTCAATATCCTAGTCACTCAGGCTTAAAATGTCAACAAAAGAATGATAGATTGTTAGAACTACAAGACATTTGAAAGATCCTATAGTCTGTGAATGGCTTAGTCAGTCAACAAGCATTTATTAAATTGGATACTTAATGTTCCAGGCCCTGGGCTAAGGCAAAGAAGGGCAAAAAAACCCCCAAAACCCAATCCTTGTTTTCAAGGAACTCGTGGTCTAATCTAATGGAAGAGACAACATGCAAGCAACTATGTACAAGCAAAGTTTATATAGAATACATTGGAGATAATCAATAGAATTAAGGGAGGTTAAGGAAGGTTTCTTGTAGAAATAGGTAGGAGAAATCTTGTAGAAGGTAGGATTTTAGCCGAACCTTGAAGGAAGTTGGAGAAGTCAGGAGGCAGAGATAAGGAGAGAGAATTCCAGGAATGAGGGGCAACCACTGAAAATGCCTGGAGTCAAGAGAGGAGTTTCTGTGTCAGGAACTACCATTGGATCAAAGAATACATGGTGGGGAGTTTGGTATGAGACACTAGAAATGAAAAAGGAGGCAAGGTTAGGAAGGACTTTAAATGCCAAACAGAGAAATTTATATTTGATTCTAAGGTAATAGGGAACCACTTGCATTTTGCAGATGAACTACCTTCATCTGGCACAAAATTGTCTATCTGGAAAAAATCCCATATAATTACTGTCTAAATAAGATGCTTTCAGCAATGGTTCTAAATGATTCAATCACAATAAGTCAATGTAGGAAGGGACTTTATTTTTAGTCATTCATCTTCATTTTTCCCTGTAAAGATAGGAGTTGGTTTATAAACAATAAGTGGCATTTTGATTGATTAACAGAAAAATGCCACACTTTGGCATTGTGGTAAATAATTTATTAAATTAAACTCTTTTAAAGAGTAGGGTTTAATTAAAATAGTTAAGAAATATTCCTAAAATTACTGGGCAGTATTGTAGATTCAGCATTAATAGGACCTAAAGTAGGTCCTATTAATGACATAAAAAGGAGATGGATAGGATATATAGTCTAGATACTTTTCCCATGATTAAAAGTAAGGTCCTGAGGGAAAAGGGTTACAGGCATATGGTAGATGTAGAAAAGGCTCACCTCAAAGTTCTATAGCAGTATCAAATGTTAGACTTTTCTTTATCTTGTTTGTTTTAGTCAACTTTCCTCCCTCTTGAAAAAATTCTTTGTTATAGAGATGGCTTATGGTGAGTGGAAAATGTAAGGGATATAAAAATAGGAGATATAAATAAACATTTATTTTTAAAAAGGATTATTTAGAACCTCAAGCTTTGGGACCTTATGCCATATGCCTTCTTTGTAACTAAGAGATACTTAATCTTGTTACCAGATTCCACCTGTATGCCTGCAAGCACCTTGCCATATCAGGTGATTTTTCTTTCATTTGAAACTTGAGAGATTTCTATGACTGGAGTTCAACCAAGGGGTGATTACAGCTCATGAAAACTAAGTGGGCTGCAGAGAATGCAAAGAGAGATAACAAAAAATGTTAAGTCAAACAGGAATGAAATGGAACCAGGAAAAGGAAAAAAGAATGGAAATATTTTGAAAGGTTTGGGTGGAGTTTGAGTAAACCAACATTTGTGTTCCATATTTCAATGATGTGTTATGGGAGGCTGTCTCCAGTTGTTCTGATCTATATCTTGCCACTGGACTCCAGTGACTCTGGAGGAGAGAATGAGGCTGATGACTGTGCACAGCCCTCCCTCACCTCAATCCCCTTCATTTGCAAGTCATGGCATCACCTTCTTGAAGTCATGATCCTCTTTCAAGAATGAAGATCAAACAACACAATGATGTGCTATGATACAGGCTATACTCCTAGACTAAAGTGCCTGTTGAGGCTCTTCTGGGCACCTTATTTGGCTCCTATTATCACATTTATAAAATGGAGAGTAATACCTAGTGAAAAAATTCATGGCAATGTCATGGGGGTAGCTGGAGATGTTTGCTTTGTTAGGTTGGAATCCCTCTCACGGAGCTATTTATATTCTCGGACTCCTTGCTGAAGTTTGTACAGCCTGCTAAGATGATTTAAAAACTCATGATTTGTCCCCGTGATTGGGAAATTATATTGAGGATCATTGGCTACCGAGGGTTAGCAGGGATGGGCTCTTGTTCAGAAAACTCCTCTCTTAACCCTCTAGGTTCCAGCCTTCAGCACTCTCTGTTGGGCCTATGCTTTCTCTTTCTTGGACTCACTCTAAAAGGGGGATGGGATTTCTTTTGCTTCTCTTTCCTAGTAGCAATGGCAGCTACAAGGACATGGGAGCAGGGATAAGTGCTAGGTGCATCTGAGTGCTTGATGTCCTCCTTCTATGTTGTTGTTTCCTTCTCTGGAATATAGGCCAGAAACTAATGATTCTGAGAAATGGACAGAGATAGACAGACAGACAGATAGAGAGATAGACAGACAGACAGATAGATAGACAGACAGTGTGAAAAATGACTATTTATAACCAATATCTTGGAGATTCAGAGTTTTCTCCAGCCCCTTTCTTCCAAAGAAAAACTGAATTTAAAGTGGGGACTTTTCTAACTGTAGTTCAAATATATATCTCTATCTATCTATCTATCCAATCTATCTATTGTCAACCTACAGAGTTCAGTCTAAGACAAACAAGATTAGGTTGTATCCATGTTTTATTTCTCCCAAAGCAGGTGGCATGCATGCATGTGCCATGGCATCTAGAACTGAGCTCATTTTGAGATTAGGGGGCCAGTTTATATATCCTTTCAGCAGGGATTGATGTTACCCCATCATCATTTCACCTCTGGACAGATTTTTCTCTTTTATCAGAAAACCTCTGAAGATTTGGGGACTTCTGTCTGTCTATCTCTCTATCTAGGCATCAGCTGACCAGAGGGAAGAAAGCTTCTTGAAGGAGAAACTTGTTGCTACCAGATATCCTGTAGCTGGTCAGCTAAAGAAAGCCAAAGTCATGCTGTGGCCGGGCAGTATATTTGGAACTTAGTACAAGTCTTATGTGAAAATGAAATATATGTATAGCAGTCCCACAAAAGGTTTCTACCTCCTAGGAGAGTATAATGAGTTTAATGGACTTCTTTAGATGTTTTACATTTTCCTACATGTGTTAATACATGTCAGGGAGTCTTTTTGAATCTTCACAATTTTCTTTGGTGGAGGAAATGAACCACTGTCTTGTATCCGATATTTGTATTGTTCGTTGAGAGCATTCACATTTTGGTGAGAACCTAGATATGAACCATGAGTAAACTTTGTCATATAATTTCCCTGTAGAATTATTTGGGGTAGGAACAATGAACCAAAGAGAAAAAGAAACTTCACCTCCCTCTTTGGGGTCAGCCTCCCAAAGGAAGAATCCATGACTATGTGAGTTCCGAATAGATCTCTTGTAGGAATAGGTCCTCTGGGGCATGGGGGTTATAGAAATAAGGTCATTAAGAAAGTTCTTTGAATTACAATCTAACGTATATAAAGACCAACTGTTCTTCTTGGCCTAGCAGCTGAGGAGTCAGTGTGCAGAGTGGAACAGACCCTGGGAGCCTAGTAGGGCAACCAGCAGAGATGGTATACCCAAGATGAGGCCTCTACAAAGAAAGAAGGACTTTTAGGCCAAGACTTTTAGTATGAGAATTTGCCACACATGTATCCTTACATGTGCCTTACTACCACTCTTCTCACAGATGCTATATGTATTTGTTGGAAAGTATGGAAACATTTGTAGATAATGCTTAAATGCAATTTAAGTTGTATATTTTAATTTAACAAATATAATTTAAGTTTTCTTTTGTATTTTGCCTTTTTAGTAAATGTCTTTACTAAGAGTTTATTATGTCTTTTGGCTGATTGCTAATGACAAGCATACTACAATTATGGCAAATAAATATAATGGCATATTATTGTATCATAAGGAATGATGAAAGGAGTAAATTCAGAGAAAACTCAGAAAATTTGTATGAAACAATGCAGAGTAAAGTGAGCAGAACCAGAAAAAAATTAATACAAGAACTACAATGTTTTTTTTAAAAAATCTAGTCAAATAACAAACAAGCTTTGAAAGACTTAAATATGATCAATGCAATGACAAACCACAAATCCCGAGAACAAAGGATGATACATGTTTTTTACCTTTTGAGAGCAAGATGATGGAATATAGTCACAAAATAAGCCATATATTTTCATAGCCAATATTTGATTTTCATTATTATGTTAATTTTTTTTTGTTTTTACAAAAGAGGGTAATGGGTTTTTTTGTGTGTAGAGGGTTTTAATTGGGAGAAAAAGCTAGTGATAGTGCTGTGAAAAGAAAGGAAGAAAGAAAAAGGAAGGAAGGGAACATCAGTGAAATTTTTTTTTTAATGTACAAAAGAGAACAGAAGGAGAATCAAAGAAAAATATGGATAAGCTCTAGGAACTACCATGCTAAATAAGTATATGATTTAATGGAAAAACAAACTGATCAAAAAAAGCAGAATATATACAATGAGATTCACAGTTTCATAAACAGTGCCTTTTTCAGTTTTTCTTTGTATAAGGAAATGTTCATGTTTATTGGTGTTTGCCAAGTTCAGAATAACAAAAAGTAGATTTTAAAGAAAGATCATCTATCTGATCTTCGGGCTGGGTGTCGTCTCTTTTAGCTAGGTTTGTACCTCACTGTCACCTCCTCTCTGTTCCTAGGCTGTAGGCTTTCCAAGACCACTTTTTTACAAAGAGAAGTATTAAAATAACAACACGACAGCGAAAGCAACAACAACTCCTCCTGGTCTCTTCCTTGGACGTTTTAATCACTACAACTCTGACATTTTCTAGAGGACCTGGGGAAATTTTTTTTTTTTTACAGCAAATAGTCATTGACCTGATTTTGAGGCATTTTCTTAAGAATTTTAGGCAGAAGGAGGCCACTATCTCCCCAAAGTATGAACTCAGAAAAAAAGATTGCACTTCAAAATAAGATGGGTAGTTGACCTTAAGCTTAGTTAAAGATAAAAGAGAGTATGACAGAGAGGAATGTCTTGGGAACTGAAAATGGAAGTTGTATGATCCTGTGGTAGGGCCTGTGCCATTTGGGGCTTTTCAGAAAACTGAGATTTTTCTGCCACATTTTAAGAAAAGAAAAAAAAAAATCAACCATATGTTACTTTTATAGACTTCCTTTGCTTTTCTTTTTAATTTAAATTTTCTTTTGTATTAAATTTGCACTTAATCAGTGGGAAACATAAATGTTTGAATATGCAAAGAAAAACAGATAGTTGGATTGTATATATTTTTTTATTTTATTTTTATTTTTTGCTGCTTTTAGGAGGGGGGAATTGGGGTTAAGTGACTTGCCCAAGGTCACACAACTAATTTTTGTGTTAAGTGTTTGAGGTCGGATTTGAACTCAGGTTCTCCTGACTCCAGGGCCGGTGCTCTAGTCACTGTGCCACCTAGCGGCCCCAGGTTGGGTTGTATATAAAACTGCTAACTTCTGTTTTGTTTTTAAAAAGTGAAGATTAAATTTAACAAGATAGTAGCAAAATTGTTTTTATACATCTACTTCTTAATTAAAAATTTTTTTCTTCTGTATATTATAAATTTTTTATTCCTGATCTGTCTAATGGTGATAGGATCTGAACCCCTGAAAGGAAAAGTCCATGTCTTTGGGATCTGGACCCAAAAAGTAAAATCCCCTGGACTTTCCTATATTGCTCAGGTCCCTGGCGTTCAGTTGGGGCAACTGGTTCTTCCCAGTTAGTTAACTGCCCTTTCATAGTCTGCACCTGGCCCCACCCTAGACCCCCTACTCTCTTAATTCTATCGAGATCCCTTTTCTGTTCCCATAGTCTTCTATATAAAAGATCCATCTTGTCTCCATGAAAGTGCTCAGATTCCTTAAGAGTCTAGCCAATTTTTTGGATTCCTTGAGTCTGGACAATATGGTGGATTTTTAGAATCACTCCCACCTTCTATAGGTGTTTAAATAAACCTTATTTTTGGCTGAAAGAAGGCTTGCGTCGAATTCATTTGGTCAGGACCCACGTGTCAGGACCCAGGGTCCCAGCACCCTGAAACATCAACATTTCTATTCTTTTTTTATTTCCATGACTGCCCCCCTTGATAAAATTATTCTGTGACTCAGTCTTTGACCTACTTATTCTTTAGTCTCTATTTAAATTTAAATTCTTTCTTCAAATAACAGTAAAAATAATTTGATCAATTTAATCAATACTAGTAATTTAATCAATAAAAGATTATAAGTTTATTGGATTATGGACAGTAAAATGATATATACAAATCTTTGTTTTATGGCCTAGAACATTTCTTAAATTTTGTACGATTCCCATTCAGTAATCACCAGAGGTCAATTATAGCTAAATTTTAAAAAATTCTCTTGAATTCTTTGGCTTCTTTAAAAAATACACACACACACACACACACACACACACAAACACACACAATTAGATTTTCCTCATTCTGAAAAGGGCATATTGAAATTCCTAATGATTGTTCCTTTCCTTAAGTATTTAGATGCTTTTCAATTTGGCACATATGTATGTGAGTTTTATACAGACATATGCATATATATTAATTATATTGTTTTATTATCTATGGTGTTTCAAGCATAATATAATTCCCTGGTTGTATCTCTTTTAACCATGTGTATTTTTTTTTTTTACTCTTATCTGAGGGCATGTTACCATCCCTATATTTTTTTAAATTCACTTGAGGCAAAATAGATTCTACTGTACCCCATGATTTTAATTCTGGATGAATCTTTATATTTCAAGCATATTTTTTGTAAGTAACATATTGTTGAATTCTGCCCTCTAATTCATTTTCCCATCCACCTCCTTTCTATGGATGAGTTCATCCCATTCACAGTTATAATTGTTAGGTGTATTTTTCTGTCCATCATATCCTATTATAATGTTTCTCCTCTTTACCTCCCCATTTCCCTCTTCAATAGTGTTGAATTCACTCCCTTTCTTTCCCTACCTTCTTTTTCTTTGTACTCTGTAATTGGAGTGGTCTGATCCTAATCCTTTGTCCTTCCTCTCTTCACTCAGCTAACAGCCATATCACTTGATCCTACCCTTTTTTCTCTCATTTTAATCCCTCCTTTATAATTAGCTCTCTGTGGTTTAAGTTTATTTTGCCTATGACTCTTCCCTTTTAGTTAACCATCCCTCTTCCGTCTTTCTATCCTCATCTCTTTCTATTTACTTTGTTGTATTTCTACAATAAACTCTTTGTGTGTGATTAACGACTTTGTTTAGCTCAGGTTAAAAAGTGAGGTTCAAGGGATATGGTATCTCCCTCACCCCACCTCAATTTTGTATATTTCTTTTTCTGAGAAATAAGTTCCTTTCATACCTTCCTCATTTTTCCCCTGAAGTATTCCTCTTCCCCCTTTTTTTCTTTTCTCTCTTGAAATGAACAAAAGAGCATAAAACCATATATTTACAGAGCATGGTCACTTCCTATTAGGATGTAAGTATTTATTCATCATTTAACCCTTGTAGATCTTCCCCTTTTGTCCTGAGTGGCTTTCACTCGTCAGCCAATGTCTTATTTTCGATTGTTGTAAACTACCTTTTGGGTCAAGATGCTACTATTTTTGGAAGAAGTAAGGTTAGTGTTGGCTCAAGCCAGTATTCTTCTTCTAACTAAATTCATTACTTACTATATACTGAAACAGTAAGTGCAACCCCCATTTTGAGAGATTCCTTTTCTAAGTAGAAGAAATTTTCTCTTTAACATGGTTTGTTATATACATAATAATCTAATATTGCTAATATATCACTAATATATACTCTATAATTTGAGTATAGATATGTTAATATAATTATAAATATAATATATTCTACTAAATAATGAATACTTTTGTTTCATATATGGCTGCTTGTAGCCTTATAAATTTGCTTAGTTTTTCCCCCCTTTTCTTCTAACTTTTGCAAAAAGTTTTGCTTCTCACTCCTTTTCAATCCCTCTCCCTATCCTTAAGATCACATTATCTTTTTTCAAGTTATTTCTCAGGATATTTGTTAGTATTCAAGATTAGCCAAATGCACATCTTAAGGTTCCTGCCATTTCCCAATGTCCTAAAACATGTTATTTCCAAAGACAATTATCCTGTGACCCTTACATGGATATGAATACTTGTATTCGCATGGAGAATGCCACCCATAGAAACTTTACAGGGCCAGAGAAGTGTACTTTTCATCTCAAAGAACCCAAGGGAGCCATGTATAGTGTTCATACTCCAAGTACTCACTATACATTTGAGATATGGTTGCTTTGATTCATTTCTGTGTATCAGAGCTTTGGTATATGCCAATCATCTAAAATGGAGGCATCTACATGGGAAGTGACAGGGACCTGCATCTTTATTCAAATACCACATGGTTGAGAACAACCTTTTTCTGTTGTCTGTCACCAGAACTGCCTATATGCTTCATTCTACCTGATTGAGGTATAGTTGTTCTTTCTAGTGACATCAAAGGGTGAAGAACTTATTCACTCAGAGAAGAGGCACCCTACAGTAAGAGAGCAGAGTCTTGGACCCAGGAGCTTGAGCCATGGTGACCTTGGAGCCCAAGATTCCAAGATAGATATGGCAACTAGCACAGCAGGGAAGCCCTGAGAAAGCTGGGTACCAGCAGGCCAGCCCAGGGGACTTTGGATTTAGAACCTGGTGGGAGTAATGCTATGAAGGAGCTGAGTTTAAAGTGTGAGTATAATCCCTTTCCCCTCCTCAGAGACTGAGGTATTATAGAGGATATGTATAGTACTAAACATAGTATATAGTATCTACATGTATATAGTGTATAGAGGGACACTCTGAAGTATTAGGGGAAATGTTTGTATATTTATTCTTTTGTTTGTTTTTGTTTTTATTTTTGCTTTTTTTGGAGGGGGGAAGGAGGGCAATTGGGGTTAAGTGACTTGCCCAAGATCACATGGCTAGTAAGTGTTAAGTGTCTGAGGTCACATTTGAACTCAGGTCCTCCTGACTCCAGGGCTAGTGCTCTATTCACTGCGCCACCTAGACGCCCTTGTACATTTATTCTTGCTATACTTTTGAAGTAACTATCCCTCTGTAAAAGCTAATCTCATTGAAAAACATGTGAATTTATGTGTTGGGTTTTGATTTCTCCTTTCTTGGGGATAATATTTACAATTTAACCATTAATTTATACAACAACAATTTATACTAAACTTGGGGGATTATGCAGGGGAGTCTGATCATCTTTCCAACCTTTGAATTTAGACCTATGAACTTATAATACTTTTCTAGAGGTTTCTTTTCTCTGGTATTTGAGTTTCAAAGAATATACCTAGCCCAGCTTTTCCCTTTGTAAAAAATGTTTATTTTGAATATTCATTTAAAAAAATTTTTGAGTTCCAAATTCTTTCCCTGTTCTTTCCCTCTCCCATCTATTGAGAAGGCAAGCAATATGATATCAAAACAAAAAAAAACAAACAAACCAAGAAAAACCAAGAAACATAAAGTGAAAAAAGTATGCTTCAATCTATACTCAGAGTTTATCAATTCTCTCTTTGGAGGAGGATAGCATTTTTCACCGAGTCCTTTGAAATTTTCTTGGATCATTGTCTTGATCAGTTAGCTCAACTTTTATCCACAGAAATTCTTGCAAGTCATTTGGTCTATTAAAGATCCATCTTTCTTCCCCTGCCCTACCTCCCACCTCCCATCCCCGTATCCCATAC
Organism: Pseudochirops corinnae; assembly: GCA_028646515.1. NCBI lineage: Eukaryota > Metazoa > Chordata > Mammalia > Diprotodontia > Pseudocheiridae > Pseudochirops > Pseudochirops corinnae. The sequence continues at coordinate 365,246,755 of CM053585.1, forward strand.
TCAGTTGTGCAGTGTAACTTATTCTTGATTTCAAGCCCTTTTCTTTTGCCTTTTGGCATATCATGTATCATTTTTTCCTATATTTGTGATTACTGCATAATCTTGTATTGTTCCTTGGTACCTGATTTCTTTCTTACAGGCTACTTATGATATTTTTCCTTTGACCTTTGGCCTGGAAGTTCAAGATTTTGGCTATGACATTTCTGTAGATGTACAATTTGGTCTTTCCTTCTTTCCTTCCCTCCTTTTCTTCCTTTTTCCTTTCTCTCACCAAATCTTGCTCTTCATCCACACCATTACCTTCAATCCCTTGACCTCTCAATTCTCTCCTAGCCATGTCTCCTGCATTAGCTACTCTCTCCTCTTTTCTCCATTTTGCTCCACTAGTGGACCAGTTTGGCTACATTGTCTTCCCTTGATTCTCTAGTCCCTTTGTCATTCCATTCATTGCAAGCCTGACACTTGCATTACTCCTGCTGTTCACTGCCTTTGACCTCTGCACATTTGTTCCTGAACAACACTGGAGAAAATCTTTCAGTCATTCCACTTGGGTCCACTACAAATTTGTTATACACCCTCAAATGATAGCTCATTGCTGGTGGGCAATCCTACTATACCTTCCTTATCAGCTCACCATCTTACTCTCCACAAGGGCTCTTCCAAACCTTTTTATCCATCCTCACATGTTATATGACTCCTTTCCCCACCATTCCATCCCTACCCAACAGAGAACCTTGCCTCATATTTTGTGGGAAAAAATGAGAGCTCCCTCTTTTTTTCCTCTTCTTCATCTCATATAATTGAGAATCTTTTAGGCACTTTAGGCACTCATCTCTCATTGGAAGAGGTGGCCCTACTCCTTACCAAGTCTAACCACCTTTCCCTACACAAATGATCCCATTCCATATCAACTCCTTTACCAGATTGCCACATCTGTCATCCTGACTTGGACAATTATATCCAATCTTTTCTTGTCGACTGGCTCCTTCCCTATTGCTTACAAACATAGCCGTGTTTCACTCATTCTCACTTGATCCTTCTATCTCTACTATCATCCTGTATTTCTTCTGCCCTTTGTAGCTAAACTCCTTGAAAAGGCCATTTTCAATAGGTACCTTCATTTTTTCCTCTATCTTCTTAACCCCTCAGAATCCAGCTTTCAACGTTATCATTCCACCAAAACTCCTCTTTCTAAAGTTATCAATGATTTCTTCATGCCAAATCCAATGGCTTTTTCTTGATCCTCATCCTCCTCAACCTCTCTGATGCCTTTGAAACAGTTGATCACCTCTTTCTCCTTAATACTATCTTCTCTTCATGATTTTAGGACACTGCTCTCTACTGATTCTCCTGCGTATCAGACTGCTCCTTCTTAGTCTCCTTTGCTGGATCCTCATGCAGGTCATAACCACTAACTATAGATGTCCCATAGGGTTTTGTCCGGGGCTCTTTTCTGTTCTCACTCTATGCTATTTAATTTAGTGATCTTATCTGCTTCCATAGACTTAATTACCATCCCTATCCTGATAATTCTCAAGTCTGCCTACTCTGCCCTTACATCTCTGCTAACTTCCAACCTTATAATCTCCAACTACCTTTCAGACATCTCAAACTGGTTGGACATCTTAAACTCAGCATGTCCAAAACAGAACTCATTATCTTTCCCTTTAAACTCTACCTTCCTCCTAACTTCCCTATCATTGTCAAGGGCACCACCATCCTCCCTGTTCTCCAGGATATCAACTGAGGTGTTGTCTTCAGTATCTCTCTCTCATTCCCCAGTCTAATCTGTGAGAACACCTGTCAGTTTCATCTTTGAAATATCTCTGGAATATGCCTTTTCTCCTTTGAAACTGCTACCACCCTCATGCAGGCCCTCATCAGCTTGTGCCTGGATATTTCAATAGCCTGCTGGAGGGTCTACCTGCCTCAAGTCTCTTTTCACTCCAATCTATCCCCCATTCAGACACTAAAGTGATAAGCTCAGCTCCAGCCATGTCACCCTCACAGTTAACTGCGCTAATTGCCTGTTGTCTCCAGGATCACATACAAGCTCCTGTTTGGCATTTAAAACCTTTCGTAACCTAGCCCCCTTCTGCCTTTCCAGTCTTCTTCTACCTTATTCCCTAACACGTGCTCTTCAGTCCAGTGACACTGGCCTCCTTAGAACCTCCTGGTTGTTCCACAAACAAGATACTCCATCTCTCAACTCCTGGCATTTTGTTTAGCTGTCCCCCATGCTTAGGATGCTTTCCTTCCTCATCTCCACCTCCTGGCTTCCTGCAAGTACCAACTAAAAATCCTGTCTTTTACAGGAAGTCTCTTCTGTTCTTTTTTAATTATCATGTCTTACCCCCAGTTAGTGATTTCTTTTTCAACCCATGTATAGTTTACTAGAATATATTTACTTGCTCGTTGTCTCTCCCATTGGACTGTGAGCTCCTTAAGGTAGTGACTGTCTTTTGACTCTCTTTATATCCCCAGAAGTATGCCTGACATAGTATGTGCTTAATAAAATATTTACTGACTGACTGTCCCCCTCCCTATCCCACTGAGAGGTCTTCCCATAAGTGGCTGGAAGCACAGCAGCCATAGAGTATCAGACTCCCAAACTAACTGAGATTCCCTCTGCATCACCCTTCCCCGACTTCCAGGTCGTTCTGCTACAACTCTTTCATCTCCACCAAATGGTCTGGGCCAAGCCTCACTCAAGGCAGTTTATGATTCAGGATCATAATGGGAACACAAAGAGACACTCAATGGGCCATAAAATATTTAACAAAGAAGCTTTCTCTGCTATAAAATGGATATCATTTACTACTTCAAATGGATGCTGCTTCCTTCTACCTCTGAGTTCGCCACAGTGGTAACATAATCAGAAGACATCTTGCAGGGTAGTGGGAATTCATTTAAACCCACACACCAAGTTCCCATAAGTTCCCATACACAAACCTAGAGGTCATGCTTAGTTCCTCAGTATCTTTCACTCAGCATTTCCAACCTGTCGCAAAAGCCTGATGATTTCACATTTACCTTATCTCTCAATTACTCCCCTTTCTCTCTTCTGATACTGCCACCATTTTGTGCAGGCTCTCATCACCTCACACCTGGACTATTACAACAGCCTGCTGGTGGGTCCAACTCTATCTCTTAGAACTGCTGTGATCAAATTAAATAGGGTAAGGTATGTAAATTGACATATAAATGCACCATTAGCATTGTATAGATTAAAAAATTATAACCATATAGGTTAACCATATTACATAGCCAATTACATAACCACAATTTTATTCATATAGGTTACAAATTATAGCTAATATTACCACTATGAAGTTTAAAAACTTTTCTAATAATATGTGATATGTAGAGATATATTTCTAATGACATATATAGATACATATCTAGATAGATATATGTATCTCTCTCTATATATATATCATTCAAGAAGAATGAAGACTGAGAAAAAAGTTAATAGATTTGGCTATTAGGAAATCATTGGCAACTTTGGAGAGATCAGTTTTAGTGGAATGATGAAGGGGTAAGAGGGAATAAGCATTTATAAAGGGCCTGCTATATTTTAGGCACTTTGCTAAGTGCTTTAGAAAGATCTCATTTGAACCTGGAAGCCATATTTTTGGAGATTAAGGAAGGAGTAAGAAGAAAAGTTGGAGGCATCTATTGTAGATAGTCTTTTCAAGAAGCTTAACCACAAAGGGCAGAAGTGATATAGTTAGAAGGATCAAGTGAGGGTTTTTTTGAGGATAAGGGAGATGTGGCCATATTTGTAGGTCACAAAGAAGGAGCCCCTAGACAGGGGAAGATTGAAGATAAATAAGAAAGGAAGAATGACAGAGAGGGCAATCTGTTGGAGGAGCAGGAATGGAATGGACTGTTTACACAGGTAGAGAAATTTGCCTTGGTAAGGAGCAGGATCACCTCTTCATGTGAAACAGGAATGAAGGAGGAAATAGCAGAAAAGGCATCTGAGTGATATGAGATGATGAATAGTGGAGAAGTAGGAGCTCACAGTAAATGGCCTCATTTTTTTTTTCTGTAAAACATGAAGCAAGATTCTCAGCTGAGGGGGTGGAGGGAAGGGGAACATTGGAGGTTTGAGGAGGAATGAAAAGATTTAGAAGAGGCTCTGTGGAGAGTAGAATAATGAGTTGATAAGGGAGGTATAGAAGAATTGCCTGGCAGCAATGAGAGCCTAGTTGAGATTGTATAGCATAACTTTGTAGTGGACCCAGTCAGAACCCAGGGCCTTCACTGATCTTGGAGTTAGATGATTATGGAGGTTGATAAGGAGAATAAATTAAGAGTAAGACTAGTAGACCCTGATTCTTAGTGATGGCTTTAGAAAAGATAGATGGTCAATTTTAGGAAAATAGTTTAGGAAAACTATTTTGGTATATTCAGCATTGGAGACAGTTGTGAATGCACATTTGCTTCTTGCACTTTGAAGGCAAAGGGACAGCTTTTAGACCTAGAAGTGGCACAAGTGAAAGGGGTGGTTTGTTTGGTTGTTGTCCTTCATTCTCAGAGAGGACCAAAATGACATCGTTATGTTAGGGTCAATGGACGGTGTATCCAACTGTGGCTGATCAGACCAATGAAAGCTTTGAATGATCTACCACAAGTTGGGTACAAGTAGTCCATGTGAACATTTGGGCTGAATTCTTTAAATTTGTGCAGCTCACCTTTCTTTTGAGCTACTTCAATTCTGCTTTGCTCATAGAGAACAGCACCTTCTTTAATGAGAGCATGCAATGCTGGGTGGTCCTATGCCAGTGTCTCCCATGTCATGTAATCAGTTCCAAAGTTCTTAAGAGAAATCTTGGGAGCATCTTTGTATTGCATCTTCTGACCTCCGTGTGAGCACTTGTCTTGTGTGAGTTCTCCATAAAATAGTCTTTTTGGCGGTCTAACAAGGTGGCCAGTCCATCAGAGTTGTGCTCTCTGCAGTAGAGTTTGAATGGTTAGAAGTTTAGTTTGAGAAAGGACCCCATTGTCTGGTAGCTTATCCTGCCAGGGTATCTTCAGAATCTTCCCAAGATAATTTGAATGGAAGTGATTCAGTTTTCTGGCGTGGCGCTGATAGAAGTGAGGACTTACAAGTGGGAAATATGGTCACCAGCCCAGAGATCTTGACTGAAAATATGTTAAATCTCACTTATGTTGGGGCTATAAGGGAAATGAATGAGAGGAGTAAGAATAAGAACCTATAATTTTATTATACTGACTTGCCTCAGGTTCATGTCTCAATAAGAGATTGTAAGGTTTACACCATTAGTATTTTGTAGGGGTAAGTGGACTTTCACCACTAAGGAACTTGGGAGCTGCAGACATTAAAGAACAGGTTGCTGTTCAATTCAGATTTTTGAACAAAGGTTGTTGAGGGTGTGGTCTTTTGGAATAAATGTGGAGCTCCTGCCTATCTGCAGAGTTCCAGCAATTTGGAGAATTATATGTCAGTTGTATTGTCATGTCATATTTCAGTATATGTTATATCAATTATGTAAAATTAGTTAGTAATATACTATTAGGGTTAGAAGTCCCAGTGAAAATTGTCATTTGTCCCATTTTAAATGGTTAAGGTGGAGAGTTTTACATTCCTGGTCCTAACAAAGAAGAGTTTCCTTTGTACCCAATTCCCCAGTGGAGGTAGCAAGGAAAGGGATGAAATTCTTCTTATTTTTGCTGAGGCAACTGGGATTAAGTGATTTAGCCAGTAGTCAGTGCTGTGTCTGAGGTTGGATTTGAACTCAGGTCCTCTTGACTCCAGGGCTGGTGCTCTATCACTGAGTCATCCAGCTGCTGAGGGATGAAATTTTTAAAAGACAAGGGTTTGGTCGACTTGATATATGCTCTCTATTCTCACCCCCAGTTCTACATACCCTATGACCAGCCTGTCTTAGAGGGAATTAGATAATCACTTTCTGAGAGGCCTCAGGCTTTAATATGGTCTACTATGCCATACCACTATCTAGGCCTGGACAGAAAAACAGGTGAGATTTAAGTGGAGATTGATGTCCTGGAAAATATGGCTATCTACACCATCTGGGGAGGGGAGGAAGAAGTCATACTGACCTGCTTATATTCAACATTTCTAAAACTGAACTTGTTATCTTTTCCTGCAAACTCTCCTCTCTTCCAAACTTCCTTATTTTTGTCAAGAGCACCACCATCCTTCCAGTCACTCAAACTCAAACCTAAATGCCAGTACTCTACTCCTCATTCTCTCTCAGCTCTTCCATCTAATGTGTTGTCACCTCCTGTTTGTTTTATGTTGACAGCATCTCTGAATATACCCTTTCTCTCCTCTGACACTCCGACTGTCCTGTTGCAGATCCTCATCACCTCATGCTGGGGCTATTGCAATAATCTGCTGGTTGGTGACTGTGCAGTCCCATCCTCCACTCAGCTGTCAAATGAATCTTCATGAACTGAACATCTGACCATGTCATCCCCCCAACTCAATAAACTCCAGTGGTTTTCTAACCCCTCCAGGATTGAATATAGAATTCCCTGTCTGGCATAAAAAGCCCTTCACAACTTAAGCCCCTCTTACATTTAAAGTCTTCTTACACTTTGCTCTTCCCTATGTACTCATTAATCCAGTGACACTATATCCCTTGTTATTCCTTAAATAAGACACTTCATTTTCAGACTCTGGGCATTTTCATTGGCAATTCCCCATGTCCCATTTTCTCCTTCCTCATCTCCCTCTGCTGCCTTCTCTAGATTCTTTCAAATCTCAGGTAAAATCTGACCTACAGAAAGCCTTTCCTGATTCTCTTAAAGATAGCACCTTCCCTCAACCTGTGGGTCACGACTCCTTTGGGGGTTGAACGACCCTTTCACAGGGGTCACAGGGGTCGCCTAAGACCGTCGGAAAACACACCACCCCTCTATCTGTCTCCAGGTGGGTCTGCCTACATACAAGTATTAAAGGGTCATGGCATTAGGAAGGTTGAGAACCACTTCTGATTATTTCCAGTTTATCTTGAATAGAGCTTGTTCGTATAAGGTTGTTTGCATGTTGTTTCCCCCATTAAACTGTGAGCTCCTTGAGAGCTGTTTTCTGTTTTTCATCTAACCTCTGCACCTAGCATGGTGCCTGCTACATGAGGTTATTAATAAATGCCTATTGATTGTCTGACTGCTTTGAAAGTGTAGGAGGAATTTAAGGAGCTTGGGGTGTGGGACCTGAAACACGAGATTAATAAGAAAATGGTGTATTGCCAGCTTTTAGGAGTGCTAGTAAAATTGCACTGGAATATTTCACAGTGAGTCTATGAGGTGCTTCAGTTCCTCATAAGTCTAAGGAATTCTCTAAAGTCCCCATCTACCATAGCTATAAAGGCCTATTAGATACTAGTAGCCTTATGAGTGTCATAGGAGAGGGTCCCCAACAAAACTATTAGAGTACTCCACTTTTTTTTTTTTTTTGCTTTTTGGAGGGCAATTGGGGTTAAGTGACTTGCCCAAAGTCACACGGCTAATAAGTGTGTCAAGTGTCTGAGGCCAGATTTGAACTCAGGTCCTCCTGACTCCAGGGCCGGTGCTCTATTCACTGTGCCATCTCACCGCCCCAGGTACTCCACTTTCTAAGGAGATTTTAGCAAGGGGAATCCAATAAGAGAAGAGGAGTCATGAGTTCTTGGAAACAGGTATCTGCATAGGAGTTTACATCAGATCAAATGGAAACCTTTTGGGTTTTCTCAGCCTCCACGTACAGTTAATATCAAACAATTCAAACAGTACCAGGGTCCAGGAGGAGTCAAAGATATTTCCCCCTTAGTTATGGAGATAGAGGAGGCTAGAGTGTTTCTGTATCTGCTCGCCTTACTACAGTTCTCTATGGCCAAAGAGGAAGACAGATGACACCTGGTGGTTCACAGCGTACAGTGGACTTGGAGAGCTGAATAAAGTTGTCACGCCATTTGCTGCAGGCTGGGCTTGACCTTGTCAGTGTAGTGTTCAAGGTAGAGGGTTCAGAGTAAGTGGAAAGGGGTTGTTGATTTTGTCAGTGTTTTTTTAAAAAAAAATCCATTCCTATGCCTGAGACTGAGCAATTTGCTTTCAACTGGGAAGTTCAGCATCCCTTTACTGTCCTTCCTTAGTATTGTAGGAATTCTACCTTACGCTGTCACAGCAGAGTGGTTAGAAACCTGAGAGTTTGGCACTGGCATCCGTAATTACACTGATGGCATAATGTTGACAAGTCCAGATGACTCCACTGTGGCAGGACCAGATGGTAGCCCATAGAAGGAACAAAGAGTGGGAAATAACCCTGACAAAGTCCAGGTTGAGCCCACTCAGTTAAATTTAGAGGAATACAGTGGGTGGAAAGAACTCAGATGATTCTGGACATAGTCGAGAATAAACTATGGATATTTTCCAGCATAATGGTCACTGGCAGCAGGCACCAGATTAGATTTATGCTCTCCCCTCACAGCCCTGTACATCCTTTGACCAGCGGTGGGCAGTGATGCAGGTCCCAGTGAAGTGGATAACTTATGGGTACTGGTGGCAAGCTGCCCCATGGCCCTGATGCTTCTGGTGTTGCTCCTGTTTGCTGCTGCTGTTTTACATCAGAGAACCCGTGATAAATTGGCCTTGACATCATCACCATTTGGACTGTATTCTTTAGGGGGCTGTGACATTGCTTGCTGTCTTACAGCCGGTTCTAAACTGCCTCTCCAGCCTAATAGTACAGAAATGATATGCTAGCCACGCTAAAATACTTGCCACTTTCTCCTTATCCTTTCTTTCTTATATCCTCCCCCAGGCCAGAAAATGGACTTCTCTAACCATTATCTTCATCTACAAACATCTCTCCCTTCCTCCCAAGGCCTAACTCAAGTGTTACCACCTTCTTCAAGAAGCCTTTTCTGACTTATCCTTATCTTATCCTCACCTTATCCCCATAATGAAACTGACAACTCCTTCTTCAAATTTCTGATATGATTACCTAAAGTCTCTCCTTTGTATCACACCTGTCTTTTCCTTAGAATAGAATTCCCCTGTACAGAAGACATTTAATAAATATGAAACTGAACTGTCACATAGTTAATAATACTGATAGTTCATTTATATACTAATTTGCAGTTTATAAAATGCTTTTCTCACAAACAACCAATGAAGTAGGTAGAATGAGTATTATCCTTATTCTGTAGATAAGGAACTGAGCGGTCTCCTGAAGTAGTCCTGTGATATTAGAGCCCAAGGACAGCATTATTAGTGAGGTTCCAGTTGGTAAAGCAATCTGATCCCTTTCAAGGAAAACTTATGTATGGCCACTAACCCGATGCTTTCATCAGACTGGCTGCACTTGGGCTAGGTGATTGTCAGGCCCTGAATAGTCCACATTATGTTCAACATCCATTTTCAGTCTCAGGTGATCTATGGCTTCTGGTTAGTGGTACCATACATGAATTTTCAAAAAAGTTTGCTGATAAATTATGCTATTCCTCATTCTCACCACTGTTTCTATTCATGGTCCATAATATGGTTTGGTACAGTGGTGAGTGAGGACAGGTTTTAAGTTATGGTATTGAAGATATGTTTATTTTTTTTTATTTTTTTAAATTTTTTTTTAATTTACTCATTTACTTTTAATTTACAAGATTCAGTTCCACAATCACTTGAGTTTCAGATTTTCTCCCCTCCCTTCCCCCCCCCCCCCATGGTGGTGTGCAATCATGTATAGGATCTGCAAATACTTTCACATTGTACAATAGTTTGGTCATATAGAAGTGAAGATATGTTTAAAAATGCATTTGGATTCTCCAGTGGGAAGGGCCTTAAGAATCCTAAAGTAAAACTCTTCAGCTGAAGAATAAGAACAGACTTATTCTAAATATGGAAACTGTTAGCAGGAGCAGAACTTGGCATCCTTATGTTAAACCCGCAGCAAATAACACAGAATGACAGTCCTCTGTTCTCAGATTAATTTTCTCTTTACCACACTGCTCACCCCCGAAATTCCTTCTGGGTTACAGATTTGATTCAGCAAAACTAGCCTATGAAATGTAGCTCTGCTTAGAAATGGTGACTCCTGTTACTCACACATCACTCAAATTTATAACCAGTGCTGGGAAATAATTTTTTTTAGTTTGCTCCGTGAACCTGAGACATATCAGTATAATAAAATTAGCAATACTTCCGTTTCCCCCAAAATACTGTTTCCCTGAGACATGCCCCTTCCATATATAGTGGGATTCAGATCACTTTGAACCTTAAAACCAAGACAACTTTCTTAGGAAGATCAAATTTAGTTCCATTACAATACGGCAAACAGTTACCCAGCTGATGTCGCCTTGGTCTAAGTGTCTCTTCTGGAAGAAAGTTACAATCCAAGGGCTGTTTCCCAGAACATGGGGCTGCTGTGGGGCACCTGTGTCCCAGGGCACCTAGGAAGCTCCCTTTGCTCCCATGGTTACTTTTAGCTGCTCCCAGCAGATGGAGCCCCAGCTAAATTTTCTTGAGTCAGTCATCCTGTTCACGGAGCTGAGTGGCGTAAACAGGAAGACGGGGAGAAAACACTTTTGTGGCTTTCTTGTCTTTTGAGAAATAGAGATTTGATTTTAAACAGAACAGTTTAACTGTGTCAGAACTGATTAGATGCTTCAGTTATAAGAGGGATTAAGATATCTGAGAAACATCTGAGAAATTCAATCCTAAATTTTGAGTTTGATTATCTTTAAAGGATCCAGCGTATAGTATTGTCTTTCACAAGCCGCTGTTCTGAGATGTTAGCAGGGGCTGCAGAAGGGAAAAGGGGCAGTTTCTAAAAGGAAAAGTGAGGAGAGGAAAGGAAAGGAAGGGCGAGGCCGTTTGCACACAGCCCTCCCATGGCTGCAGCCGCACTGCAGTCTAAGTGGATTTCCATGGTGATGCTCCCTTGTCCAGCCTTAGAAGGCCAAGCGCCACCTACTGGTCACCGGCGCTACTGGAAAATGTGAAAACTTGAAATTGTGGGAGGATCACTGTGGAAAGAAAGAAAGAGAGAGAAAGAAGGAAGGAGAGAGAGAAGGAGTGAGAAAAATAAAGAAATAGAAAGAAAAAGAGAGAGAGAGAAAGAGAGAGAGAGAGAAGGAGGGAGGGAGGGAGAAAGAAAGAAAGAAAGAAAAAGAAAAAGAGAAAGAAGGAAATACGGGGTTGAATTTTGTTTCCCATAACGAGCAAAACGAAAAGCAGTGGAGAGAATCAGAATACTAAATATCAGCTTTTTTCAAGTTAGAAGAAAAATCCCGAGGCATGTATCCTTTTTGCTGTTTTAGTTAGGTCATTAAAGGCTAATTATTTTTTCATGCTTCCTTTAGTCAAAATTAGGCTTCCTTTTTTCACGGTATGATATTTAAGACAACGAAAAAAGAGGAAGAGAAAGAGAAAGAAAAAGGTTTTTAATCCTCCTAAAGGGGCACGGATTTCACGTAAAAAGATCCCATAGCCACATAAAAGAAAGAGGCCACTAGAGATGGGGGGGTGGGGGAAGAAAGGGGAATTTTCCAAGAAGCCGCTCTTCTTATCCTTCCTGTCTGTGCCCCTCATTTTTATTCGAGAATTTGTCGCAATGCAGTCTCTACATTCCCCTCCTCCCCCACCTCCTCTTCCTCCTCTCCCATTGGACTCGAGCCTGTGCTTTTAGAGCCCGTCCCTTTTATGCAGTGGGAGAGATTGGCCGCCCCACCCATCTCTCCCCTCCCCAACCCCAGTGCCTTTTAGAAGCCTGGGTGCTGCCGCATAAAGAAAATGCTGGTTTATGCTTCTGTTCTTGAGCCAAATGGGTTGTTTGTGAAATTTACTGGCAATGCTGTAACTCACCAGCAATTGAAACAATATTTCCCCTTCCCTTCTAATATAGAAACCTTTTATGTTGCATCCTTGTGCAGATCGTACCTTATACAGAGTTAGAGAATCCTAAAGCCTGGAGGGCCCTTGGAGATCATCTAGTGCGGGAGTTCTTAACCTTTTTTGTGTCGTGGCAATCTGGGGGAGTCTCTGGATTCTGCTCAAAAAAATGTTTTAAATGCATAAAATAAAATACATAATGAAACAAAGGAAACCGATTGCATTTGAAAGGCAGTTATCGAAATATCCAAAGTTCCAGGTTTACAGATTTCATTGAAATCTGTCCATGGACACAGGCAACTTCATCTCTGCCAAGAAATGAAGCAACCAAGCCACGGTGAAACAAGTCAGCTGTATATCCCAGGCAAGAACCCAAGTCTCCTGACTTAGACTAATGAATGCTCCTTGCTTCACTGAGAAAGGAGAAGGGGAGAATGGGAAAGAGAAAGAGAGAGAAGGGAAGAAGGGACAAAGGAAGGGAGAGGACACGGGATTGGAGTGAAAGGCAGTGAAAACTGGGGAATCTTCCTCCCTGCTGAATTGTGTCTCTCCACACCTCCCACATCCCCACTTAATAATGTGTTTTGAGGATCATTGAATTTGAGAGTGAGAAGGGTCTGGACAATCATCTAACCCAACACTTAGCGCCCTACAACATACTAGAGAGCATACTAGACTGATCCAGCCTTTGCTTGAACACCTCCCAGGGGCAGGTGTTCTACCTCCCTAGTCAGGACATTCTGCCTTGGGACAGCTCTAATCAAGAGGAGTATTTTCCTAACATCTAGCCTTAATTTATCTGTTTGAAAGGTCTATCCATTACTCCTGCCTCTGCCCTCTGAGATAAACAGAACAAGTCTAATCCTGCACATGACAGCCTTTCAAATACTTGAAGATATCTATGAAGTTCCCCATGAGTCTTCTGTTCTCCAGGCTAAACATGTCCAGTTCATCCAATGACCCACAAAGCCCTCACCATTTTCATTGCCCTCCTCTGGACCCTCCCCAGCTTATTATTGTCCTTAAAATTGTAGCACCCAGAACTTTACACAATAGCCCAGATGAGGCTTGATGAGGGCAAAATAAAAGAGCTCTTATCTCCATTGTCCTAGAAGCTGAGTCCCTCTTAATGCAATCCAGGACCCCATTCACTTTTCTGGCTACCCTATCATATTGCTGGGCAGCTAAGTGGATAGAGTGTTAGGCCTGGAGTCAGATAGACCTGAGTTCAAATCTAGCCTCAGATACTTACTAGCTATGTGATCCAGGGCAAGTCACTTAACCCTTTTTGCCCCAATTTTCTCATCTGTAAAATGAGCTGGAGGGGCAGCTAGGTGGCACAGTGAATAGAGCACCCACCCTGGAGTCAGGAGGACCTGAGTTCAAATCTGGCCTCAGGCACTTGATCACACTTATTAGCTGTGTCATCTTGGGCAAGTCTCTTAACCCCAATTGCCTTGCCTTCCTCCCCTCCAAAAAAAAAAAATGAACTGGAGAAGGAAATGACAAACTACTCTAGTATATATGCCAAGAAAACCCCAAATGAGTTCACCAAGAGTCAGATACGACTCAACAAGAAAGTCATACTGCCGACTCATACTTAGCTTTGCAGGCCACTAAAATCCCAGGATCTTTTTCAGAACAGACTCCTCCATATTCGATATGTGAAGCTGATTCTTTTTGTACCTCAGTGCAAGACTTTATATATCTCTCTATTGAATTTCATCTGATTAAATTCAGCTCGATGCCCATGTTCCTTCAGATCCTTCTGGATCTTGATTCTGTCATCCTCTGTGGTAGCTATCTATACTTTCCACCTTTGTTGTATCTGTAAGTGTTAATGAGTGTAACATCTGTGCCTTTACCCAAGTAATTCATTTCTAGCTTGAGCCATAGTATCTCATGAGCAGGGGATGGGGGTGGGGAGTGGGTGATGGTGAATGGAACCTATGCATTTGGACAGAGTCCTGGGTTATGTGAGGTGAAGCTCTTGCTTCTGGCTGTTTTCTTTGAGTAATGAAGATTGAAGAGAGGATGTTACCAGCTCCCCCAAGGAGTCTCTGGGGGGAAAGGGGCAGGAGGAGGGGAGGGGTGTGTGTGTGTGTGTGTGTGTGTGTGTGTGTGTGTGTGTGTGTGTGTGTGTGCGCGTAATCTCAAAGACACCAGGCTAAGGGGCTCCTGGTGAGGAAACTTCTTTTACCAAAGCAGAAGAGATTAGCTGCTATTCTGGTCATGGTCATTGGAGAATTGCCTGAGGCACTAAGAGGTAGTGATTTGCCCAGAGTCCTAGCCAGTGTCAGGCAGAATTTGAACCCAAATACTCTCAAATGATGTATAGTACTCATAATTAGCACATACTATGTACCTGCTTCCAAAGATTTATTGCTTTAAAACCTGATAGTTCCATTCCTTTCCTTCTTTACTGTAAGGGAGAAAAGACCTTCAGACAGACCGATTTATGTATTTCATTTGTTATTAAAGTAATTTGATATTGAGATTATGGCAGTGATCAAATTAAAAATTCCTTACTTTCCCAGTAATAAACCACTCAGGATCACTCTCTGTAAATTTAATTTACCAATTCCTACAGGGAATTTTTAGAAGGGCCTAGAAAAATTTTAAGGCGGGGTGGATGGGGGAGAGACTGCACTATTCCTGAGCAAGGTTGGGCCTTGTGAGATCTGCCTGGATTATTATCTGGATTCTGACAGATGGGCATTAAAAAGTAAGTGTTTAGAAGGCAGCAGGGGCAACTGAATCAATAACTCAGTGAATTGGTGATAGAGTCGGGGATGCTGGCATTTTCCTGGCTTCCGAGTTTAAAAAAAAGGGAGCAGAATGTCTTCATAACAGTTACATTATTATAAAAGTGTTGGATTATGTGGGAACAGCAGCCGATAATGTTAATGCTACACAGGCAAAAATCTCCTAAATCCTTTGGATTGCCTCTTTTTTCCTTCTGAAAGTCTAGGGCAAGAATGTTACTGAAATGATGATGGATGCCACAGCTCTGATATTCCCTCAGCTGCTGCTGCAGTCTTGGGAGAGAAGAGTCAAGCTCAGACAAAGAGCAAAAGCATTGAGAAGTGGGGGAGGGGAAGGGGAGTTTCCTTTCTCTTTGTTCTTCTTCGAAATATGGACTCTTCATTTTCATATGCCAGCTGCTTTTATATCCTGCAGGAAGCCTAAATAAATATATTCAGTTTTGCTTTAGGCAGCACTTTGGGGAGCCCTGAATTCTGTGAAAAGCAGAGATAAGAAATTATTAGAACTACTGATAGTGTTATGAATTTGTTTTCTTGACCCCCAAAGTAATATTTTGGAATTTTTCTTATGCTTTTTTATTTCAAAACAAAACTCTCCATCAAAGAGAGGAGCTAAGGCAGACCCATTTTAGTGGTCTTTAATCCAAAAATTACAACCATGTAGACAAGATCAGTAGTTTCCAAAATTCCTTGATCTGGCAGTCTATCAGTAAAAAAAAATGGCTATGTATACTCGATATGTGTATACATGTATATGTATATATACATATATATATATAATATGCTATTTATATAATTATATGCATTAAACTTTCATGAAAATAGCCATTTTAAAAGGATGAGATAAAGATTCTGCTTATATACATTATTAAATTTTCATGAAAATAGACATTTTTAAAAGATGAGATAAAGATGAAATATTTTCTTTTGGAGTCAACAGAGAGCCACTGGGATTTATTGAATATGGGAGTGACATGTTCAGTCCTAGAAAATCACTTTAGTAGCTCTATGGATGATGGATTCTAATGGTTAGAGACTAGGAACAGGGAAGCCAAATTGGAGCTATTGCATAGTACAGGAGAGAGGTGGTAAGGACCTAAACTAGGGTGGTGATTGTGTTAGTAGAGAAAATGGGACAGATATAGATGCCGTGGAGACAGAAGGAAGATTTTCTATGTGGTTTGAGGGAGAGTGAGGCATTGAAGATGAAACCAAGGTTGTGAACTTAGGTGTGGAAGGCTAGGGGTGCCCTTTGCAGAAACTGGGAAGTTAAGAAGGGGTCCTGGGGAGAGGGAATATGATGAGGGAGAGATCATTGGAAAAGATCTGCAACATAGATAGAAATCCATCTACCCTTGCTTATCCTTGGAGACTCATTGTCCCATCCAAAATGAAAAGATGGGGTTGGAATTTACCTTTCACTTACTCTCATTCATTTACCCCAATCAAAGAACCCACTCTCCAGATAGCACCATCTAAAGCTATTAGGGGATCAGAGAAAGAAGGGGTGGATTTCTTAAAAGGGGGAGTGATTTCCAATGATTCCTGCACAGCTACTACGATGAGTATCTGAGTAATAGTTATGTTTTAACTGCTCTGGAAGGACTGAGGCCTGCCTCAGAAGTAGGGGAAAATTGTGACTTTTGCAAATCAAAAGGAGGGGGTGTAGAATGGAGGAGTGTTGGGAGATAATTATGAGTTTCGTTATTTAGGAGACAAATACCTTGATTGGCTATGTGATCTATCTTCCCATGTCCCACTTGGCTGATGACATGTCCCCCGAGGTCAGGTTATGCCCCCCCAGTTACGCCTGGCCCACACTCTGGAGACCAGTGAGCTAAATAACCTCCAGTCTTCAAGCTTAGTACTCTGATTCTGTAATATTGACTTGAATATGTAACTGAGATTTGGGGTTGGCTACACTCATTACAATCACACCTTTGTCAGCTGTTACTGTATTCACGACCACCATCTGTAGTTCTAGGGTAATCTCGGAGTTTATCTGGATATTCACTCATTAATTACTAAATTGTATCCTCTCACTAGCTAATCAATTAGGTTCAGAGCCCCGCCCTAGTTTCTGCAATATTGTTTATTTAGAAACTAGAGAAATCTCTTTCCCCAAAAGCAATTGTTCATATCTCTCTGTATATCAAAAATTGTTGTCTCTGAAAGTTAAACAAATATTAATGTTCCTGCCTGCATACTTTATTAACAATGTAACAAGCAACAACACAAGGACATAGACAGTTATTTCCAATGTTTTAGCTATGGGAAAATTCAGAGCATGAGTCACTTCAAGTCATAACAGTAACTGCAGTCGACTTCCCCTTACTTCTGGAAATACAAATCCAGCATTCAGTTTGCTCAGGATACCAATTAAAGCGTCTCCTGAAGAATTCTCCTTCTCTTTGCAAGATTAAGGTTAAAAGAGCTCCATCAAGAAAATAGATTTTCCTCATCCTTTTTCTTTCTGTCTTCTCCATAGACATCTCCATCATCTCGTCTTCTCATTCTCTAGAATCACACTTCACAAAATGACGGTTAAGCTGTTGCTCTTAAGTTTCCCTGCCTCTTAAAGAGACAGTAATAGTTTCTATAGTCTGTAGAAGAGGTTGTTAAAACTGGCGGCACACTTAGAACAAGACAGTTTTATGGGGAACTTTTTGTTTTGAGGGAAATCACCTAAAGTCTTTGAAAGCACAAGGCAGTCCTTTGATTCTACCTAACAATTCTCATGCAAAAGACTTCCAAAATTCCCCATTGTAAAGGGCTTTTTTTCTTTAAAGATTTACTATGCATAAATATATACACACATACATATAATACATATATGTATATGTATATTACATGTAGACTCCCTATGTGTGTATACACACATGCATTCATACACATATATACAGGAATTGTCTAATCTCTGTGTGTGTGTGTGTGTGTGTGTGTGTGTGTGTGTGTGTGTGTATACAGGAATTGTCTATTCCTGACCTGTCTAGAAGATAAAGGCAAAAGTTCTTTCTTCCCATAGGAACATCAAAACCTTGCTGGCTCCTGTTGGCGCAAGATGCATTCTTAAACTGAAATTCTCCACCCATTGCTGCTTGAGAGTCAGGGTCAACCTTTTATATATAAACAGAATTTCAGTTAGGTCAAAATGGACTGCTCTATGCACATAAAGGGAATAGGAAGTTTTCCTACTCCCTTGAAAATTTAAATAAGTAAATCAACCAGGCAGAAAATATGTAATGAGTAATGGACAAAGAATACTCTCAGTAGATTTCTTGGTCAAGGGAATTAGCCAAAAATAAAACTTTTTCTGACTTTAATACATCCACAATCCTCCCTTACTGGTTTAAAGATTATCACCGAGTTAGACATCTTGTCATATAGCGTCTCTAACCTGGTTATTTTCTTAGTTCTATGTAATTTTGCATTGGGCTGAATGTAATGCAGCATCTTTCTGTATCTATTTCATCTCTATATAGTCAGATTCTTCATTTCTTCTAGCATTTTCCATTAGGAAATTTGAACAGTTCCACAACAAGGAGATTTAGTGTGTTTTTGGACTTAGAAAAAATGATATGGTAATTCAAGTTTTGAAGGTGATTACCTGGCAAACTTCTAGAATTAGCTAAGGTGCATTATTAGTGGGTATTTTAAAACAAAATCTATCTCTTTGTAATGAATGGGGAATTTAGTCTTAATAAAATCCTAATTCAGAATGTGTAGTAATACCATTGTGTGCTTATATATCCTATAACAAATTAGAGTACTTTCATGTGAAAATCTAAATTTAGTTAGCCTATAAGATTTTTGAGAACAAGATGGTCATTTGCTTCCCACTAAATGCCTAGCACAGCGTTCTGCACAAAAGAAGCAGTCGAGAAATATTTCTTGGTTGTTTTATTTGTTGTGTAATGAGTTGGGGGTACACAGTTAATTAATGTTTACCAGCACCAGAGTTAATCTTACCCTACATCATCCTACCTCCATGTTCAGGTCACTGACTGGGAACTTACCTTAAGTCTCTCTGAAATGGAGATATTTTACAGAAAGAATCAGAGAAAGGGAATTTATAACATACTTAAGTTAACATCTAGAAATGGTAGAATTCTTGAAATTCTACTCATATCTTTTTCTATAACCTATTCTCCTTGAGGAAATTCTCTATATTTCAGGAACATAGGCTATTAAAAAAAAACAAAATGACGAACCAACTTGAAAATTCTTTGGAAGGACTGCCAAGTATTCCAGTAACATTAGGACTACTTTGATTTTCAAAATTTATTTCAAAATGATTTCAAAAATTTGAACATCCCATCTTTTTTCATTCCCCTTTTAATTAATTTTTTTCCAATCAAATGAAAATCTGCCTTCTGTACCTCCCCCCTTCTATCCCTCTTCTATTGAGAAAGAAAGAAAAACAAAACACACTATTGTAAACACATATAGTGAAGCAAAACAAATTCCCACATTGGCCATATTTTGCTCAATTGGCACCTCTCTGT
The DNA here is from genome assembly GCA_028646515.1 of Pseudochirops corinnae. Classification (NCBI taxonomy): domain Eukaryota; kingdom Metazoa; phylum Chordata; class Mammalia; order Diprotodontia; family Pseudocheiridae; genus Pseudochirops; species Pseudochirops corinnae. Next base: position 365,265,884 of record CM053585.1, read on the forward strand.
CAGGAGGTTGGTAACATATTTGTCTAGAGGAGTCATGGCTGGTCATTGCATTGATAAGAGTTCTAAAGTCTTTCAAAAGTTGAATGTCTTTCAATAATTGTTCTAGTTCTGCTTACTTGTGCATACCAGTTCCTACACAGTTCATGCCAGTCTTCCAGGTTTCTTTGAAGCCATAGCCTTTATCATTCCTTTTTTTTTTTTGGAAGGGGGAAGGCAAGGTAATTGGGGTTAAGTGAGTTGTCCAAGGTCACATAGCTAGTAAGTGTGTCAAACGTCTGAGCCCAGATTTGAACTCAGGTCCTCCTGACTCCAGGGCCAGTGCGCTATTCACTGCACTACCTAGCTGCCCTTCCCTTTATCATTTCTTATAGCACAATCATATTCCATCATATTCACAGAGTCACTTCTTCAACTATTCCATAATCAAGGAATACCTTGTCAGTTTCCAATTCTTTGCCACCACAAAAAGAGCTACTATAAAGATTTTTGAAAATATGAATACTATTGCTATGATTTTTAACTTTCCTTATATTGTATCTTTTCTGGTTTTACAATTCACAAAATTAATAGAAAGGTTCAGGAAAGAACTGCTTTGTATATTGGCTTCACTTAACTTCTATGCCTCTAGGACTTGGCTTCTAGGCTTCCAGGGTGTTTCAGTCAATGAAACATTTATTAAGTAACTTCACTGTGCTAGGCACCGTACTAAACATTGGAGACTCAAAGACAAAACCTGTCTACAAGGTTCTTAAGTTCTTGTGAGTGTGTGTCTATACACATATAAAATGTGTTATATTACATTAAAATATATATGTATATAGAAATTATATGTATATGTTTATAAATGTAACATCTATTTCAAAATCCTCTACTACAGAAGTTATATTTACTGTAGCTTTAAGAGTCAATGGGAATGTTGTGAAAATGAATTTAAACTCCAGTTTTAACTAAAGAGATGATGAGTGATAGTTTGAGAAAAACTGAACTTACTGTTTTCCTGTCATGACTGAAGGGAAGCTGAAGAAAAGAGAAAGAAAACAGTGGGATCTTCTTTCCTGATAATACCATAAGAACCTTTATCTTGCAAAGGGGTTGAAGAGTCTTGCAGAGACTTTATTTGCAATACTGAATGAACTGAATCACATGAAACTATGTAGAAGTGAAGTTATCTGAGGTTACAGGAGGGTTTCAGGTAACTCAAGATGTGATAACTCAGAAATAAAATATTGGAAATAATTATCTATATGTTTATTTCACTCGAGGTTTATATCTCAGATTTTTCAATTTTTTTCTTTTCCCATAGTTATATCTCATAGAATTATATAAAAAAATGCCTTAAAGGGCTACTGACAATAAATGACAGAAACCTGTCAGTTTTATTCTTTTATTTGATATATCATAATTTGATACTATTTAATTGGGAATATTATCTTAATTGACATTATTTAATTGCTTATTATTGTGTAGATTATACGTACACAGTACAATGAATATAGCCCTGGACTTAGAATCAAGAAGACTTTTAGGTCTTCAAATTAAGTCTCAGACATGTACTAGGTATATGACCCTGGGCAAGTCACTTAAACTCTGTTTGCATCTGTAAAATGAGGATAATAATTTCTACCTCCCAGAGTTGTTGTAAAGATGAAATGAAATAATACTTGTAAGATACCTTGCCAATCTTAAGATATAAGTTCTGTATTCTTATTTTTAATGAATAGTTCAGTATCATTACTTTTCAAATACAGATTTATTATCAAAATTCAAAAGATATTAATTTGTTTAATATGTATTGTAATGCTTTGGGGCTGGAAATGAATAAGAATGTCCTTAAGAGTGGATCCAGAGAACAAAAATAAGGGCATTATAAGAAAAAAAGAAAGGTGGGAAAATTGGGAGGCCGCGAGGTTACTCGTAGCAATGCCAGGGCTGGGAAGGCCAGAGACAGAACTCTATGAATAACCCTGTCTAATCGATCATTCAGAAATGTCAAATACTTTAATAATAAGGAACAGTCCTAAGAACTGAATTATCCGCCCCCTTCTAAGGAGGAGGAATTGTATAGAGCATAGAGACTTAAAAGGGCAATGGATTGATAGAAAGAAGGTTGGAAAAATGTTTGAGACAGATAGCACCCGCTATGACAGACACATCAAAGATAGACCCTGCATCAGAAAGGCAGGGCTAAAGCCGGGTCCTCTGGCAGAGATTTCTCATGTACACAAGGCATCGACTAATTCGAGGAATGTGTGGGAGGGAGTCAGCTCATACTGGCTCAAGAAAGCTAATTGTTAAATTTTCAACATGAACGGTACCTCAGAAATCAGCAAATCCTCTGCAAATTAGGACCTGATTTACTGTTTTGTTGATTGGTTAGTCTTAAAAAATGAAAGAGAAAATATTAATAAATGAAGATTAAATTTTAAAATGCATCCTGCACACATTTCTCTCTCCTCTCCCTCGCCAGCCAGCTATTAAACATTCCCAACACACTCCTGCCTCGTTCTCTTGAGTGTCCTGGGTCACACAGAAAAGTCTCGTCTATGAGTAGGCCTCAGATAAAATACTTATTACAGACAGCAAAAATAAATAAGCCCAAGATAGTAATTTTTTCAGGCAAGTATTTTTGTTCTCCTGAGGGAGACTGTAGAAGTCTCTGCTGGCTCTACAAAAGACCATCCACAGGGCTAGAATACTTTTGACTGGCTGACTACATAAATGAATAAAGAATTTAGTAAGTACTTCCTTTGTAACAAAGCACAGCTAGGTCCTGATTAGTATGAATAATGAGGCCCCTGAAGTGGTCCCATATATTTATATTCACACTATATGAAGTTATAATTATGTAAAATACGGAAATTGGTTCCAGCACAATGGCAATATGCAGTATAAATTCAAATAATGTAACCATGTCAAGGGATTCATTGCTTGTACTGTTGAGAACCTACTTGTGCTTCACTAACTGCTGGGGATACAAAAAGTATGACAGTCCCATCTCCTAAGCAGGTCACATTCTAATGGAGGAGACAGCACAATGGAAGGTTTCAGTTGCAAGTCAAATGGAATGGTCCCATGGTCTTTATGGTGCAGAGGCAAAGCAGGTCACACCTCTTCTTTGGTGTCATTTTATCTGTTACAGATAAAATCATATCAGTTTCTGATGTTAAACCATTTGATGATACCCAAGATTTTAGTGATGAGAACTTTCTTTTCTGGATCTTCAGTACTTATGACTATAGAACCAATAGGACTAGGTTGCATCTTCCACAAGGGTTGGAATAACTGTCATTCCCAAGATTCTTCAGTTAATGGTTCTGGGCTGTCTCCACCAGGGTCTGAAGGGAGATGGTGAATGGTTAGGTTCTTGATAGATTTTAACTGGTATCTTTAGAAGACTCCTGGGGTTGGGACTGTGTTACCCAAAGTGAGGGGAAATCAGCTGCTATTATATTAGTGTTTGAGGTGACTCTAGCTGTGTAAATATTTATCTATGTTTTGTGTTATTATTTGTTATATTGTTAATAAATCATATATTCATAACTTTCATATTCATTTAATCAAAATACATTAAGGGATTTAATACATAGAGATATATGAGTACTACTAGGAAAGGAGTTTTCTCCAGTTTATTCAAAAAATAATCTTTAACGAAGTAGGGTGAAGTTTGAACCAACTGAATAATGGGGAAGAGGTTACAGTTTTATTAATTAATGAGGAAATATCTAAATATACCCCTGGGTTACTCTAAAATTTGTGATGATGAGATTAAATATTAAATACAAGTCAAGTAGCAGGCCACGGAGAGGCCTACAAGTGACTGAGGTTGACTCAGACCTATAAATCTTTCTATACTAGGATGATAGATTTAGAACTTTAAGGGACTTTCTCAGTCATCTAGTCCAATTCCTTCATCTTATAGACAGCAGTGAGGCTCAGATGTGTTAAGTGACCTGAAGAGGAATGGCAGAATCCAGGTTCCCTAACACCTGATCCAGTATGTTTTCCATAGACAGAGATATAGAAAATATTCCTCCTGGGAAGTCTGGCATCACTGAACTACATTGCCACTCTAAACTCCAGGACTACTGCTCACTTTCTTCTATATTAATTAGATTTGGCAGATAACTCTAGCGTGCTTTTTCCAAGAAGAGTAGGGAGAGTAAAAGACCTTGGAAGCACCTTCTTATTATCCACAGCGCCTATCACCAACCTAAATATGACCCCAGCAGTTTCAAAACCCTGTTCCTACTCATTCTCCACCTTCCCTTTTCTATACTCTGTAGACTTCTGAGCAAAATTAACTTCTTACGCTGTTTTAACAATCAAAGTTTTAGAAAGTTGTGGGTGTGGAATAAGCAATGCTTTTGTGGTGCAAGACAATGAAAATAACAACAGTGATTTTTTTTCCTCTCTCAGAATGGCTATCGATAAATTGGCAGAAAATAACACTACAATTACTAAAAGGAAATAAATAATAATTCCTTTTTTGAGGAATGCTTTTATTTTATCTTTCTCATGTTAAAAAGAAAAAAGTGGAAAAAATAAATCAGTATGAGAGGGAAGAAACAAAACCAAAAATTCTTGCATGGGGGACGGTTAGGTGGCACAATGAATAGAGCACTGGCCCTGGACTCAAGAGGACCTGAGTTTAAATCCGACCTCACACTTAACACGTACTAGCCCTGTGACCTTGGGCAAGTCACTTAATCCCAGTTACCCTACCTTCTCCCCTCCTATGGGCTAGGGCAAACTTCCAAATAATCATTTGTTAGTAATTAATCCTTTAGTTAATTTTATTAATGTTGTATTTTTCAGATAGCTTTGGCTGAAAAATATGCACTTCAGTAATTCAGTAATAAGTCATAAGTCAGTGAACATGATAATTTGAGATAGAAGTAATGTTTCTCTGTGTTTCTAGATATTTACCATGCATACTGCAGAAATAAGCACAAGCAAAATGAATTATCTCTGATGTCAATTCAGCAGAAAGTTTTCAATATAAATAGATTCCTTTTTATTTATCTGGTTCTGACTGATAGTCTTATACCATTTTTTTCTGTTCCCATACCATTTCCCCCTATTCATTCCTATCCATTTCCTATTCCTTTTTTCCTATTCCTTTTTCCTATTCCTAAACCTTCATTTCCTGTTCATTTTCCTACTGGAAATATTTGCATCTCTTATCTGTGGTTTGTGAACTTCTCTCAATCCTGTTGCTTCTCAGACCCTCTCAGCTCAAACTGTTATGGAATCCAAAATTCCTTTTAACTCCTGTCATGTCCCTTCGTAGCTAGAGTTGGTTCCTTTCAAAGCATTCTGGGAACTCCTCTCAGCAAAAATGCCAAGAAACTGGGTGGAGATGTGGTGATGAGATTCTTTTAAGTCCCTGTAATGAAGGTCTGGCATATGCCCAGAGTGCCTCAGATGGCTCCTCCATGTGGATGAAGCTATGGAGAAGATGACTTCATTCCACATGGAGAATGCAAGGAAGCTGTTTCTAGGAGAGGCGTAATGATATATAATAAAAATGCCTCATGCTAGGACTGGTTCTGGTCAGTTAACATGTTCAAGTGCAGGCTCTTGGGTCAGCTTCAGTGAAGGTCTCTGTGCCTCATTGCTCTTGGTGGAGTTTGGTGATTATTGAAGCCTATGATTGTGGCTTCAAAAGCCCAGAGGGCCCCTCAGCATCCTTTTGTTCCAGAGTTCTGGTACATAGCCAGTGCAGCATCAATGCCTCAAAGAGCAAGGAGTGACCTTCAGGACCCCTCATTTGGCATATCCAATGACCCCTCAGTGGATGAACTTGGGAAGGTAGTGGAAAGTTGAGGTTGCAGTGGAAAGTATGCCCCTAAAGTGTGTGTGTGTGTGTGTGTGTGTGTTTGAAGTAAATATCCTTCTGTGAAAGTGAATTGATGTTAAGTGGTGATACATAACCAAAGAGTTAGTTACTGACCCTCTAATAAATTGGGGGACACAATTGGCAGATCCTTTAGTTGATTGAAATGGAGAGAAGAGATATCTTCCAAGTCCCTCAGGTTATATGAGAGCCCCAAGGACGAAATGCAGTCATAAGAGTGGGGTCAGAGCACAGTCTACACTACTATGATATTCTTGATTGCCAGGCAAATCAACTCATGAGTAAGATTGAAAAGGGCTGACATAAGCTGGTGAAGCTAATTAAATTTGCTTTATTTCCCCCAGGAACCAAAATCATTCCCTTTACATTAAAAAGAATCTAAGAAGTTTACTAGATGTTGTAATTTAACAAGCCTTTGAGTTAAGGGGTGCTGGACGGTAAAAATTTGTTTCCAGGATTCACTTCGAAACCATTCTCCATATGATCAAAGAGGTTTATTATCAATCTAGCAACATCATTATCAACAGGTACTTATTGAGTGCACATAATGTAAGTGATTTTATATTTGGGAGTATGAAAAGGTAGGTGGGGTCCCTGGTTTTGGGGAACTTACAGCTAAGAGTGTTCTGGACCAGCCCTCACTAAGGTCAGTCCAGCTGTGCAGCCTCAGGATTGAAACTGAGATACCCATATACCATATGTCTTTTTACAAAAAGGAAGTTTGCTTAATGATAGCATTGGGAAGCATATTCAGCAAAGACACAGCACTGGGTTAGTTCAGGGGTGGGGAACCTGCAGTCTCTTGTTCCGTGAAGTTTGCGGTAAAAGGGCCGCACTTGAGGACCTAGAGGGCCACATGTAGCCTTGAGGTTGCAGGTTCCCCACATCTCATAATTGGATGAAGATCCCCTCTTCTCCACATGCACATAGACTCAGATAGGAGGGTGTACTGACGCCCGTGACAGCTGAGAATCCTTCAAGTCTGAGCCCTCAACTCCCTGTACACTGGGCTTTTGTATTTAGGCAGTCAGAAAGCTATGCCAGTGGTTTGAGTCTTAAGCTCCTGAACAAATTAAACATCAAGGATTACCTTTTAAGGCAAAATTTTAAACCTAGCCTGTGTAGCAGACTAGGGAACTTTCTTTTTTTTTAATTTTAATTTATTTTCAGTTCCTTAGTCTCTCCCTCCTTCTTCCCTTTCTCGTACACACTGAGAAAGGAAGAAAATACAAAACCCGTTACAAAATATATACTTTAGCCGTGTCCAAAAGAAAACTGTGCTTCAATCTATACTATCTACATTCTGAGTCCGTTTGGCTACGTGGAAGTCATGAGTCCTTTGGAGTTGTGGTTGGTCATTGTGTTGATCAGAATTAATACATCTTTCAAAGTCGATTGTCTTTACGACTTTGTTGTTATTGTTAAAGTGTCTCCTGGTTCTAGCGGAGACTTTCTGGGCATGGCAGATGGTGCTCCTGTAACAGGGAAACAGTGTGGATAAATACAAATTTATCAGTGGCTTGTATGGTTCCATAGAAGATATTTTTATTATTATTTCTGAGCAACATTTCCTAAACAGAGGAAGGAATTTGATTCAATAAACATTTATTAAACAGCAGGGATATGGAGACAAAAACAACAATGACAAAAGACTGTCCTCAAGCACCTCACATTATACTAGGGATCATAACGTGTAAATAGATCAGTGAATACAAAAGAATTTGAGAAGGAAGAAAGCATTGATAACCAGTGGAAACTGGGAAGACTTCCTGTGCACAGGTGACGGT
>CM053585.1:365273627-365301714 GCA_028646515.1 Pseudochirops corinnae
CTTTCTTTCTTTCTTTCTTTCTTTCTTTCTTTCTTTCTTTCTTTCTTTCTTTCTTTCTTTCTTTCTTTCTTTCTTTCTTTCTTTCTTTCTTTCTCCCCTAACATAATCTAGATCTGTGATTTCATCAATAACATAGGCATAAAACACATGCTTATCAAATTTTCACATGACACAAATCTAGGACACTTAGCTAACATACTGCATGGCAGGATCAGGACCTAAAAAGAGCTTGACTTCAAATTGAAGCTAATTATGTGATATTTAAAAGGCATAAATCTAAAGTCATATAATGGGTTAAAAAGTAAACTTCAGAAGTACAAGATGGTCATATGACAAAAGAGATGCTTTTAAAAAATATTTATTTATTTTCTTGTTTACACCATTCATTTCCACGAAATTTTGAGTTGCAAATTTTCTCCCTATCTTTTCCCCACGCACCACCCCAAAACAGCCATCCCACTGTATAACCCCTCCCCTAATCTGTTCTCTCCTATGTCTTCCCCCATTGCCCCTCTGACTTTCCGGTAGGACAAGATGGATCTCCCTACCCCAGTGCCTGTATATCTTAATTCCCATTTGCATGTAGTTAATAATAATAATAATAATAATAATAATAAATATATATACATACATATATATTTTAAACATTTGTTTATAGAACTTTAAATTCTAGATTCTTTCCCTTCCTCCCTTGTCACCTACCCCCACTGGATAAACAAGCAATTCAATGCAGGCTGTACATGTGTAGTTACACAGAACAAAAAGAGATGCTTTCTTAAAAATCTGGGAAAACTTGTATGAACTAAGAGTAGAGTGAACAGAACTGAGAAAACAGTTTATACGAGGATAATAACATTGTGAAGAAAAACAATTTTGAAAGATTTAAGAACTTTGATCTTTAGAATGACCAACCACAACTCCAGAGGCTCCATGATGAAGCATGCTACCCACCTTCTGACAGAGAGGTACACAATGGGACATACATTTTCGGCACAGCAGATGTATAGATTTGTTTGGCTTGACTTTGATTATTTGTTACAAGGACTTTGTCTTTTTTAAAATTTGGGCAGGAGAAAAGAGTTAGTGATAGTATACAAAAACAAAAAATGTAGGGAAAAAAGGTCATTGAAGCATTTTTTAAAGTGCATAGAGCAAAAGGAAATTCAGAAGGAAACCAACAGGATAGCTTTCAAAATAGCAGGTTGAATTTATTATATGCTTTTATAGCAAATACTCTTCCTAACCATATAATTTTAAAGCTAGGCCAGGTACCTCTCCCTGTCAGGGCTCTAAAGGTACTCCATAGGCTCAAGCCCTTGGTCCAGGTATGTTTCCCTTACTGTTAGTTGTCAGACATGAGATGCCCAATTCCCTTTAACCAATTAATAGGAATTAGTTTTTACAAAGGGATATTTATTTCAAAGATATAGAAAGAAGTACAAACATTCTCTTCCCCAAATTTAAGGGGGCAGATTCTCCCTTGTACCACCTTAGTCTCTGGAGAGAATAGACTCAAACCTAACATAGCTTTTGCATAGAATGAGTCCCATCACATTTGAATCCAAATTCAACATCCCTGTCAAATGGTTCCTCATCTTTGATACTACTTGGCTAGATCCTCAAGGTTTCTCCTGCTTGTAACTCCTCCAGCCATTGATGCTAGTCTGGGTGCAAAACCTGAGGTGGATTCAATTCCCTGATGTGAACTTGGAAACTGTATACAGACCAGTGGACTCCTTAAATCTTGGAGGCTCCGTCACCTGACCTTTTGAAACTCAGAGGTGGGAGCATTCAAATTAATCACCTTCGCCTAACATGAGAGAACAAATATAGAGGTAGACAAAGAACTAGGGCCCACATTCATGGGGCCTTACAGTAGTATCTCTCATCAGACGCCATCAGCAGAGAAGTTAAACCAAAAGCAGAGGTGTAATCAAGAAAGGAAAGGGCTGAGGTCAGCAAAACCTTTTGACAGCACTCCAAGTTCCATTTCCATAACTTCAGCCAATTAAACAATCTACTGTGCACCATGTGGATGGGGTGCATAGACCAGAACCAGTTACACGATGTCTTCACATGCTCAAAAATCTCTATAAGGCATTTCTATTACACGTTATCATGATTTTCCTTGAAGCTGGGTCCCCAGCCTGTGGAAGCTCCTAAGAATCATTGGCTGGTCCCCATTATACTTTTTTTTAAAGCAAATTTTATATAATCATGATTCCTGGTCTCATGTGCAATAGTCTTTTTTTATTCCACTTTGTGTCTGGAAATATACTCCTTTGGGGGGATAGTTATTAAATTCAGAATTAAGTACAAGAGAAGGAGGACATAGCAGTTTTTTCTCAAAAGGAGTAGGGAGTTGTAGTGGATTGCAGGCTCACTATGGTGTGTGTGTGTGTGTGTGTGTGTGTAGGAGTCAGAAAAACTAATGCAATCTTATATTAGGAGCCACTTGGCTTCTAGAAATAGGTGAAAATCCTTGTGTACTCTGCCTTAGAACATATTGGGAGAATCACTTAGTTTAATTCTAGGTGCCACATTTTCTGAAGGACATTGATAAAGTTTTCATTGTTTGTTCCTGGTTTTCTTCCAGCCTGTCCAGCTGCTCTTTCTTAGTGTCTTTTGCTGGTTTTTCATTGATCATGTCCAATCACTGGGAATATCCCCCAAGTCTCTGTGCTCTATCTTCTTTACTTTTCTCTTTTTACTGTGTCATTTAGTGATTTCATTATCTTTCATGGGATCATCTCTATGAAGATGATTCTCAGATCTGCTTATTCAGCCTTAACCTCTCTCCTGACCTCCATTCTCCCATCTCCAACTACCTATTGGGCATTTCAAATCAGACATCTGACAGATAACTTAAATTCAACATGTGCAAAACTGAACTCCTCTTCATCATTTAAATTTTTTTTTTTGGAGGGGGGAAAGCAGGGCAATTGGGGTTAAGTGACTTGCCCAAGATCACAGGGCTAGCAAGTGTTAGGTGTCTAAGGCTGGATTTGAACTCAGGTCCTCTTTATTCCAGGGCCAGTGCTCTATTCACTACACCACCTAGCTGTCCCTATAATTTAAAAATTTTGATTCTAAACTGAGACTTGAAGAAAGCTAAAGATCCTAAGAGGCAGATTTGGGTATGGATGCATTCCAGGCATGAGGGACAGCCTATGCAAAAGCATGGGAAGGGGCCATAGGAGATGGAATGTCAAGTTCAGGGACCAGCAGATAGGTTGGTTTGGTGGGAAAATAAGTTACATGAAAGGGAGTAATGTAAAATAAGTCTGGAAAAGTAGACTACTAGATTGTTAAAGGATTTAAAAACTAGGGAGTTTGTAATTTCACCTAGAGAAAACAGAGAGCCACTGAAGGTTTTCAGGAAAGGGAGCATGGTCAGACCTGTTCTTTAGAAAATTATTTTGTCAGCTATATGGAGAAGGATTAGAGAGGAGGGAGATTGAAAGTTCTACCCAAGTGATGAGGGCCTGGACGAGGGTGATGTCTGTACAAGTAGAGATAATAATTGTACTTGTTAGATGTTATGAAGGCAAAATCAACAAAGCTTGGCAGCCAATTGGATATGGTGAGTAAGGTAAATGAGGCCAGTAAATGATGAGCTGAGAACCTGAATGGCTGGAAGGATGGCAGTGCCCAGAATCAGTGTGGGAGAGGTAAAAGAGCTAGACTTGGAGTTGGAGGATCTGGGTTCAAATCTTGGCTCTACCTCTTACTACCTCTAGGATCTTGAGTAAGTCACATGTCCTCCTTAGCTTTCAGTTTCCTCAACTGTGAAATGAGAGTTGGACTGAATGAATTTGAGGGACCCTCTCACCTCTAAATCTCTGATCCTTTGGTTATGGGAAACAGCAAACGTTCTACATTAATAAGAAGATAGATTCTGTGGAAGACTTTGTGGAAGATAAGAATTTTTAGTGAATCTGAAAGAAGAAAAAGATATAGGGAACTACGGGAAAAGCAAGTTGTTCAGTTATAGAGGACTGAGGTATAGCAGCATGGGATGATTGGATAATTTGTCTGCCTAGAACAGTTTGCAACCTATTGGTGGGCTGGATGGGTTAGATGTGAAAATCTTTAGGTAAGGCCAATGGAAATGTGTATGGAAACCAACAGATAAAATTTATACAGGTGGACAGATGAATAGATAGATTGCTTTGCCACTGGATCTCTATTGTAAAAGAGAAACTGGGAAGCCTCTCTGGTCCAAGAAACGAACTTTTATTAAGAGAAACAAAAGTGGGGTCCGCAGTCTGCCCAGGATGGTCTGAGATCCAGAGATAGAGAATTCACAGTTATTTATGTGTCTCTTGATCCGTGTATGGTGCAATAAAGTCCTCTAGAAACCGATTCATGCAAGATTGCTTGCATGTGATGCCCTAACTTAGTATTTTCCATAAGGTTTCAATTAGCCATTTATAGGGCTTTCTTACTTCATCATTTTAATATAAAGATTAATATATAGATATGATTATTATAGTCACATACTTAAGATACACACTTTATAGTGATTTAGTTAAACTTCTAAGGTTAACTCAGACAGGAACTTCCCTGGGACTACATCATAGTTTGGTTATGCACAGGTTTTTGTTTTGTCTAGGACTATGTTCTTAATAGAAATTACAGTTATTTATTATCCTAATGGTTTTTCTTGCTAAAGGATTAGCAAGGCAATACAGAGCAAAGCACTTAGGACACTGATTATTGATCTTTTTCCTTTCACTCTGTAACCTGGAGCAAGTCACCTTCTTCTTTAAGCTTGTTTTCCCATCTATAAAATGAAGGATTAGAAGAGAAATTCACTTTTAGCTATAAAAATTTCTATGATTCTACTTATTCCAGCAGAAAACTGGGAACCAAGGATAGATTTTGAGAAGGCACACATAGTTTTTTAAAAATAAGTTTTTATTAATGTCTTTTGTTTCTTATATCACCATAGTTATTACCAGGATGCTTTCCCCTCTCCCGTCTAGGGAGCCCTCCTATTGAACAAATAGTATTTTTTACAGAGGAAAAAGATCAGTACAACTTAGGGATACATTGAATAAATCTTAAAACATGTGCAATGTGTAACATTTGTCAACCTCCCACCTTCACAAAGGAGTAAGTCGGGGGTGTCCTCTTATATCTCTTTATTTTAGTCATGTTTGATCTTTATGCTTTTCTTAGAGCGAAAGTTGGACTTGAAGGGAAGAGCTGGGAACACTATGCTCTCCTAAAAATGGAGACCCGAAAAGAGAGAATAACTATTTCTCTGGTTCATCAAGCCTCCATATACCCCACATACTACTAGAAGCATATGCACTCACTACTAGAAAGCATTAGATGTAAAACAAAGATAGGCAAGTTATTGCCCCAATTTTATAGGAGAGAAAAGGGAGGCATAGAGATGTTGTGATTAGCCAAAAGAGAAACAACAAATCATGGATCAATATCACCCTGGCATAAAAGAACTTATTGAGTCTTAAATGATGTTATACCAGGCATCTTAGAACAAGTAACATAGGGTCTGTACTATTTGGAGTTTATAATCTAAGATAGAGAAAACTGGAACAAATCATTCTTTTTTTGTTGTTTTTGCCTTTTTTTTTTTTTTTGCTTTTTGGAGGGGGGGAAAGCAGGGCAATTGGGGGGCAAGTGACTTGCCCAAGGTCACGGGGCTAGTAAGTGTTTAAGTGTCTGAGGCTGGATTTGAACTCAGGACCTCCTTACTCCAGGGCTGGTGCTCTATTCACTGTACCACCTAGCCATCCCTGTGCCACCTAGCTGCCCCATAAATCATTCCTTTTTTTAAAAATTTATTTATTTACTTTTAGTTTACAAAATTCAGTTCCACAATCCCTTGAGTTCCAAATTTTCTCCTCCTTCTTCTCCTCCTTTCTCCCCCCATGGTGGCATGCAATGGTGAGTTTGTATGTAGTCAGATTGTAAAGAAGAGTTATAACCAATGGAATGAACAATGAGAAAGAAGGAACAAAACATAAAAGAGAGAGAGCAAGTAGTTTGCTTCAATCTGCATTCAGATGCTAGTTCTTTCACTGGATTTAGATAGCCCTCTCCATCATGAGTCCCTTGGAGTTGGACAAATCATTCTTGGGATTCAGTTTCATTGTGCAAAATTATGTTGCATGGCTCCTGCTAACTCTAAAAATCTGCAAATAGAGGACTGTATATACAGGAAACATGCATGGTAGAATAAAAACATCAAGCCAAGACATCAACCAGCCAGTGACAAACTATGATGGGTAACAGATTTGACCACAATGTAGCACATTCCTAACTTTTTATGTTTAGTTTTTCTTCATCAGCCTAAAGATTTGTTTATTGATCCAACAAATATTGAATTAGATTGAATTAAATGCTGTTAGTTTTCCTTAGGAGACTTAGCACATTAAAAGGGTGTTATGGAGTCCAATAGGGAAGTGAAGAGTAAATGTATTTTTTCTATTTTTCATCACTCACTTTAGGAATGGAAGACAATAACTGAGTGGAAGTTAGAAAATAACCCTTAGAGTTTTGTGCTCAAACTTGAAGGCAGTAAAAAGGTTCTAAGTGGCTTCAACCAACAGCCTGACAGAGAGAGAACAGGCAAGGATGGGAAGGTTGCTTTGGTTACTGGCAATAGCACTGCCCGCTCTTACTGCTGCTTTTACTGATCACTTAACCGGCAAGACCCTGAGAACAAAGCATAACTGAACTGTGAGGAAACACAGCTGCATCACAGAAGATGTGACCAATTAAGTGGCATAATTTTGGGAGGAAGAAGCTGTATCAGAGAAGCTAGGGAAGTCAGAGAAGATATGTTAGGAAAATACTGGTCCTATCTGCCACGCTATCCCTATTACTGAGACTAAAAAGTCTTACTTCCTTGTCCTGTATATTGCTATCTCACGCTAAGCCTCTATCTCTAATATTCATTTGATTAAGGCTCTGTTCATTTTCTATATTTGGCATCTGTTTTCAAAAGAAATTAGCTTTGTAAAGATAGTGTTCATTGTGCATGCATATGTGTGTGTGTGTGTGTGTATGTGTGTGTGTCCCTAAAGGATTAAATGTAAAGATGATGAGAGGAAAACTTTGGTAGGCCAAGGACACATAGGAAGAGGGAGAAATAGATTCTCTTTCTAATTGATTAGACTAGAACAAGTGAGATTATATTGATATATATTATTGGAGCTCCACCAAAGCAGAGAAGAATAAATGAACCTGGGCCATCCCGGACATAGGATGCACCAGCAGTCTTCTGGTGAAAGGAGGTTTGATTAGTGAGTGGAAATTAGCCCTTTATGAGATAATGGTCTCAGTCAACTTCTCTTTCCAGTATTTTTCCCAGAGCAAGTTTGAAAGATCCCCTATGCAGAGGAGTAGTGAGAGTATTGACTAAAGGGAAAGTCATGCTCATGGGATGTTCTAACAGAGAAATCAGGAAAGAGTATAGCTTCCTACCCAAGGTTTCTTCCTTAGCCAAACAACTCATACCTCCAATCACTGTTAGAAATATAAACACAAACAACAGAATAGATGATCAGCACCTGTGTTTACTCAAAGGTGCCAAAACAAGAACCCTGCCAAGCTTATGACATGCAATCCCTAGGCTCAGATGAATCACAACACCATTTTAATTCATCCTTAAGACAAACCAAAGTAATGGGTCTTTTGTGTTGATGTGTCATTGTAATTCCTCCATTGCAGCTCTTTACTTTGGTTAGTTAATTTGTCTTGGAGTATGTTTGAGTGAATTGCTATTCCCATAATCTCAAATGAGTATTTAACCAAGTGAAAAGATCTTGCTGGTTCCTGTTTCAGAGGAATAGTTTGGACCCAGTGAGATTACCTTGGCATCAAGTGTTGTAGAATTTTTACTTAAGTTACTCTAAGTTGAGAGAGAATGACTAAATGAATGAAAGGGAAGACAAAAGGAAGGAAAGAAAAGGAGAGGAAGAAGCAAGAAAGAAACTGGAGATATACCCATTTAAAAAAACTTCAGACATATATTTGAAAAATATACAAAGAAGACCAAAAGAAGGTTCATAAAGGGACACAAACCAGCAGTCATAACTAAACTAAATGCACATTGAAAGGACAGACTTTTATCATTATGGACTCATGGTTTCATGTACAATACCCATTTTCTGGCCTTTGTGCAGGGAAGCGTTCATTTGTTGATTATTTTCCATTTGCAATTTTAAAAGTTTAAAAAGAAAAAAAATGCAAAGAAAAGGCAATAGGGTTTCATTCCCCATGAAAGCAGGCAGACTGACAATGCATGTCAAGGACAGAACTGGTTTCTTTTCACTTAACAGGATACATAGCCAATTCTATAAATAGTAAAAACAACTTTTCCCCTTTCTTTGTGGTAAGCCCCGCCTCACCAATGGAAAAAAAAAAGGTAACAAGGTAATTTTGCTAGAATAAATTCATCTCCTTCTGAACCCACATTTAGGCATCTCCCTATAAACTTGAATTGTAGAAAAAGCTGCCTGTTACTTCTAAAAGCTTCAGTTCTAGTGTCTATAGGTTTGGGTTGTCTTTGTGCTTTAAATTGTTGGGAGTTTGGGGTGGCTAGGTGGTGTAGTGAATAGAGCACCGGCCCTGGAGTCAGGAAGGACCTGAGTTCAAATGTGACCTCAGACACTTGACACACTTACTAGCTGTGCGGCTTTGGGCAAGTCGCTTAAACCCAATTGCCTCAAAAAAAAAAAAAGCACAAAACCAAATATTGTTGGGAATTTTTCCCCATGAAGTACCTGCTTGACCAAAATAGCTTCTGTTTTTCCCCTAGCACAGAAATTAGCAACCTATTACTTTCCTTTGTTTTTATATTTATATCTCTCAGGAATACAATCCCCAGGTTTATAGCACTTTCCCTGTGGTTGAAGATTCTCCAAAGTGGGAAGGAGCTGAGGTTGTTGGGGGAAGGAAGGGAGGTCAATCCCCTTCCCTTGGACCTTCACAATTATTACAGTAATACTAGAAGGTAAGAAGCTGGTTTGCTCCTTCCTGTTATGAAACGAATTCTTACTGATTCGTGACTCTTGCTTGGTCTGGGAATGTATCATTCATTATGCAAGAACTCCTCTCCTCTCCTGGGGCCAAGTGGCTCCTTATTCAGCTGCTGTTTCTTACTTCTGCCATCTCTGGAGCTGAGTATTTCCTGGGGGAGAAATGCTCTGAGAAGCAAGCTGCCCCCGCTTTGGGACGCAAGTGTGCCTCTTTATGTACCTTCTCTCTAATCTGCATCTCTCAGCAGTCTCTTCAGATCTGTCTGCTTCCTTTTTTTATAGGCCAGATTGAAGGGTACAGCTCAGATCTACATCAGCTGTGACTCAATCATCCACAGTGTGCTAACAAGTACCAAGGAGAAATATATTTTTAATTGGTAATTTTAAAAATTTAGACTTCAATAAAAAATGAGGAAAGAGAAACAACATTGCCATATACACAACAGACCAGAAGAGAGGTTTCAATATAAAACAATAAATTTCCATTTCAGAAAAACCTATATAATAAATACTGCACTTTGTTTGCAAAACTGCCCAACTTTTCTTCGCTTCCTTATGGGTTTTCTTTTGTTCTCTGCATATAATTTTTATTTTTCCTCCTCTCTCCCTAACCTACAGATGGTTACAATTAAGTCTGGATATATACATATACATAGATAGCTATAAACATACATATATAAAAATATACAGTCATACACACATATATAAGATCGTACTATGCTTATTTTCATGTGTTATCTGTTTCTCTGAAGGTGAATAGCATCTTCCCTCATAGGTCCAAGTCTTTCCATGTTTTTCTAAATCAACCGGCTCATCATTTCCTGCACCACAGCAATATTCCAACCCAACTACATCCTATCTGAGAGATTATCTATGAAAGTTTTCCCCCCAGTTTTTTATACTTAGCTACATACGTTTTATTTACACAAGAAAATTTTAATTTCAAATAATCAAAATTATACTTTTTATACTTTAACAATGTTCTCCCTTGTAATATAATTAAGATCTGATACTGCTGAATTGACTTTCTTTACATTTTTTTTCCCTGGTTTCTTTGAAGTTCCTGATTTTTTGCTCCTCCAAATGAACTTTGTTGTTATTTTTTCTAATTCAGTAAAATTTTTAGCAATTTAATTGGGATGACATTGAATAAATAGATTAGTTAGGTAAAATTGTCATTTAATAAAAATTATATTGGCTTTACCTACCCATGAACAATAAAGATTACTTAAATTATTAAATCTGAGTTCATTTGCATTAAAAGTGTATTATATTTATGTTCATGTAGTTCCTGTGTCTGTTTTGGCTAAGATATTTTATATTGTCTAGGTATTTTAAATAGTCTAAAACAGTACTGAATAATATTCTGACACATGGTATAGTTTCTCTATTTTCACTTTTGATTAAATCTACTTTAACTTCATCTGAGATCAAGATTACTATCCCTGCATTTTTTATACTAAATTCTACTCCTGTCCTTTATTTTATCTTTGTATATATCTCTCATTTTTATGTTTCCTAAAAACAACATAATGTTGAATTCAAATTTTTAATTGACTATCCATTTCTATTTTATGGGTAAGTTCATCCCATTCACATTCTAAGCTACAATTACTTGTGTATTTTCCTTCTTCCTGTTTTTTCCTCACTATCCTTCTTACCCTATTTACCCTATCCCTCTTCTCTCCTCTGCTTCACTTCTACTTGCTACCTTGCCCTCCTATTTCTTAACCTACTCACTTCTCTGAGTCCCTCTTTTATCCTCTCACCCACCCTATCTTCTTGCCCTTATTTCTTTCTGAATTTAGAAGACTTTTATACCCTTACATATATAGATATAGTTCCCTCTTTAACCCACTCCCGATGAGAATAAGGTTCCAGCACTACCTACCTGCCACCCTTCTAGCTTCTTCTGGATCAATTTTTTTTGTGCCTCATTTATATGAGATATTTACTCCTTTTTATCTCTCCCTACAGTTTTATTTTTTTAGAATCACCCCATCATATTCAGTTCAGCCCAAGCCTTTCTTTCAAACTACCCAAATAATGATGAATCATAAGATTACTACAATTATTCCCACATGTTCATGAAGCAAACAATTCAACCTTATTGAGTCCCTTATAATTGGTCTTTAATGTTTACCTCATATTTCTTCTGGATATTATATCAAATTTTCCCTTAAGTTCTGGTGTTTTTGTTACAAAAACCTGAAAGTCTTTCAGTTCAGTAAATGTCCATTTTTTTTTCATTCAGGTAAGTATACTTTTGATACTTTTCACACTGAATCAAGGAGAGACCATCAGAATCCTAGTTGTGGTAACAGTGTCAATATTTGTAACTTCAAAGCCCAAACAAAGACCTTTGATGTTGCTTGGTACTCAGGTCCCTTCTGGTCATATGCTCTATAGATTGAAGGAGTTAGAAGCCAGAAAGTAGGAAGGGAACCAGGATAGTGAAGTGTCTGGAAAACCAAATGGGGAGAAAATGTCAAGGTGCAAGGGAAGAGCAACTATGTCAAATATTGCAAAGAGGTCAAGTAAGTTTAAGACTGAACAGGCAGCTAGATGGAGCAGGGAATGAAGAGCTACGACCTGGAATCAAAAAGACTAGAATTCAAGTTCAGCCTTAGATACTCACTAGCTATGTGACCCTGGGAAAGTTGCTTAACTTCTGTCTTTCTCAGTTTTCTTATCTGCAAAATGGGAATACTTCTCAGGGTGGTTGTGGGGATAAAATGAGATAATATTTGTAAAACACTTAGCAAACCCTAAAGTGATATATAAATGCTAACTATTATTAAAACATCATTGGATTTGAGAGAATTATGTATTCTATTTTTAAAACTGGAAAAGCTTTAAGGTAAAGACAAAGAAGAAAAAGGATCTGAAGAGTAAGAGAATGAAGGACTGAAGAATATATTACTGAGAGAAAAAGGGAAGAAGGACCATTGAACAGTTGGAGCTAAGTGATAGATAAGAAGGGCATCTAGGTGGCACAGTGGAGAGTGCCAGGCCTGGAGTCAGGAAGAGCTGAGTTCAAATTTGGCTTACTAGTTGTGTGACCCTGGGCAAGTCACTTAACCCTGTTTACTTCAGTTTCCTCATCTGTAAAATGAGCTGGAGCAGGAAATGACAAACCACTGCAGTATCTTTGCCAAGAAAACCCCAAATGGGGTCATGAAGAGTTTGACATGACTGAAGAACAAGTAAACACCATCAGTAATATATAAGAAACTTTTCTTGAAGTGGCAAAAGATGGACCCTTTGAGGAAGAAGCAGCTGCTTGTCCTCGAAAGTATGGTGATTTAGATATACAAGTGTCATCAGAGTTAGAAGAACAAAGCTAAGTGACTTCCTGTTGAGGGCTCCTGAGGCAGCTATTTGTTAACTGAACATTAATAAAAGAAAAGTCTGAATTTCCAGTTAAGAAGACCATGTGAAGAGTCACAGAGGGGGCTAACTCCTACACATGTATTCCGGCAAAGACCTAAAAGGAGTAACAGACCAAATAATGATCAAGAAATCTAATGAAAAACTATAGCTAGTGCCCAAGATTGTGCAAAAAAAAGTCAGTCAGACAGTAAATATCTATTAAGTACCTACTCTGTGGCAGACATTGCACCAAGTATTACCAATATAAATATAAGTAAAAAAAAAAAAAGGAAAGACAGTACCTGTCCTCAAGGAGTTTACAATCTAATGAGTGGGGGGGGGGAGGGGAGACAATACATAAAATGAAGCTGAAAAGTGGAAGTTGGGAAAGAGCCCAGGGGATGGTGAGAAATAGCCAGAAATTTATGGACATGAGGGGAAAAGTCAGTATGAGCACAGCCTACCCAAAGCCTACCAGCACAGACTCCTGAAACCTATAGCATTCTATACTCAGGGACAGGAAGACCACAATGTTCAGACAAGGAAGTTTCACAGTACTGGCAACATGCAAGACCCTAAATGTGAATTCAGAAGAGCCAGAAGCACTCAGACCAGGACACCTGAGGAGCTCAGGAAGTGAGCAGACTCTGATTCTTGATTCTTTAGAGGCCCATGAAGATCATAGCATTTTGAATCTTGATGATCCAGGGAGTACTGAAACCTACCATGAAGATGCAGCTGAGTGTAAAAATACTAGGGAAAGTGGAAATCAGGGGTAGGATTTTATGTAACAGAGGTCAGGACCAAACAAAATTGACTACCCCATTTAAAATTACAGGAACAAATGGAGTCCAGACCTAGCAAAAAGTCCCAAATCAGGAACTGAGGCAGGAAATATGAGTAAACAGAAGAAGGCACCAAAATATTGGAGATCCAAGAGACAAACTTGGAGGAAAAGAATAACTTCACAATAACTACAATAAGAACCTTGGAGAGAGAAAAATGTCTCAGACAATAAGCATTGCTGAAAGTAATGAAGTAAGAGATAAAAAATGAAATTTTCAGTGAGATAGAAATTCCAGAAGCAAGAATCATAAGGAGAATAAACAGCTTAGAATGAAAAGTTTATCCAAGTAGTATACTCCCTAAAAATTAAAATGAAACAAATGGAACTCTGACATCATGACATAAAGAAATATTACAACAAAGTCAAAAGATTGAAAAAAACATAAGAAAGTTAAGACATCTACTTTCAAAACCAACTGGTCTAGAAAACAGGTTAAGGAGAGTTTCTGAAAACTATAATTAAAAAAAAAACCCTAGAACTCATAAAATAAAACTGTACAGTTCTATGAGAACCAAAGGACAAAATAAAAATAGAAAGAATTCACCAATTACTTTCTAAAAGAAGCCCTAAAACTGAATTCACCAAGGAATGTCATGGCTAAAATCCAAAGCAAATTCCTAGAGACCCATATGACTCAGCACTAGAGCACAGCTTAGAGCCAAATTAATCTCCTTAGTGGTCACTAAAAAGAAAGAACCACTGATTTGGTGAACCTTGAAAGGAAATGACTCCCTCCATCTCTTCCTCTCTTGCTTCAAGTTAGCTTCTTCCCTGGTCTTTCCCTGAGGGATATAGAGGAGTCAACTTTCCCCAACTTCAATGGAAATGGTGAACTGGGAGCATATATAGCAGCTGAATGAAGTACATGAAGTGGCTTAGGCAGACCTAAGCTTGGGCCTTGGGCCCCTCTATGCCTCTTCTGTTTTTTGTTCTTTTCCTCAAAATAGGTGACTAAACAATGATCCTGAAATGGATAGTTCTAACCCTGATGGCGAATTTGTGAGTTTAAGAGGTTTGGTTATTCTGCATCCCTTATTTGGAATTGACTTGCTGCAAGTGGAGCTTCTACATCTGAGTGAGTTATTACCAAAAGGATGAGCTCTACCCATGACCTGACTTTACTAAAAGACAGGGAACCGGAGGGAGTTGTTCAGACAGTAGAAATTTCAGGGTGAAATATAAAATGCCAATTTAGCAGTCCTAGAAAGTGCTTCACGTGTGATGTTTTAAGTATTTATTTCCTAGTGTGTTTTTTGCATATCTTTTGTGTAGATGAAATATAATTGTCCTGTACCTAATCTATATTGCACATTGAGTACCATTTCTACCCTCACCTTTTGAGGAGAACCTAGATATGAACCAAATTGAAACTCAAGTTAATTTCCCTTGGGGTTCCAGGTTCTGGGCATGAAGAACCAGAGAGTACAAGAATAATCCTAACCCCACTTATTAGAGAGCAATCTCCCCCAAGACTAAATCCAGATGATATCCTTGGGTTCAGAATAAAGAGAAGTTCCTCAGTGGAGAGGAAGAGGGTGAGCACTCTAGCTTCCCTGGGGCCCAACATCAATTTTTGTTGTTGCACCCTCTGCAATAAAAGAGGTATCTGTTGACAGAGTGGATACAGTGCTAGACCTGGAGTCAGAAAGACCTGAGTTCAAATGTGACCCCAGATACTTACTGGCTCTGTATGACCTTGGACCTAACCTCTTTTTGCCTCATTTTTTTCAACTGGAAAATGGGGGTAATTATAGCACCTATCTCACAAAATTATTGTGAGAATCATGAGATATTTGTAAAAAGCACTTAGCAGAGTGCCTGGCACATAGTAGATACTATATAAATGTTTATTCCCTTCCCCTCCCTTTAAAAAAAAAAAAAGACTTTCTAGAAACCAGGAGTTGTGGTGATAGGTTCCTTTCATATTATCCAGAAAGTGACACTCTTGGCTTATCAATCATACTGTTGTTATTTGACCTTTGTTCTCAAAGAGGACCAATGACATCATGAAGGTGATGTCTCGACTTGTACATGAATTGGATTTAAGTGAGGCAGAACTGGGCAAACTCATCATTCTCACTCTATTCTCTAGAGTCATCAAAACCCAGTGGCCAGACAAAAGTCGAGATGATTGGCGTTGGCCAATGATGGATAGCAGTCATATAGCTAGAAAGTGGCAGAGCCAGGAATCAAACTGATTCCAATCCAGCACCCTTTTCCTTCCATATGTTCCTATATGACATTGCCTTCATTCCCACAAGTCTACCTTCTACTCTCTTCAGGCTAGTTGCCTGTATTGAGGAGGTCAATCAATGCCCATCCCTTCCTCCATTCACTCATTACTCCATTGTTGAGTAATTAATACCTTTGCTTCCACCTCTGCTTAAGCTTCTTCCCTTTTATGCCTTCTCCATCCTTCAGTGATCTCAATCACCTCTCAACTCCTTTAAATGTCTACTCCCAAGGCAACACTTGATTTTATTAGTGCCCTGTACCATTATTTCATATGTGTTAGTCATGCTTTTCCACCTACATTGTATATTCCTGGAAGGCAGGGGCCATGTCTTATATTTACTCCACGTTCTTTACACTATCTAGCATCATGTTGGGTATGGAGTGGGTACTCAAAAATACTGTGATCATTTCTCTCCCTTTTAGTTAGTATTTAATATTTTTCTCCAGTTCCACATAAACAACAAACATAATTGACTATTAGCTTTCCCTGAGCACAGATACCTCTTGGTGGAGGTGGCCAGCTGCACACCAAAGTACCACAAAGGAGAAGAGAAGCTCATTAAAAGGCCAACTCCCAGATATAGCCTATGATTATCTTCATTTATTTTTATTATATGCTAAGAAGGAAGGGCTCTGTGGTGGTTAAAAAAGAAAAGAACTGGAAGTCTAGAGGCTTGCTCCCCACCTCTATGACTCCTTCTGAGAATGACTCCACAAGCAAGACTTTGTTTTCGACACTAAAGAATAAATACCCTCCACTCACTGAGTGGCTTGCCCCCCCCTGAAACTTTGATCTGATACTCTGTATTGCCTCCATTAAAAACCGGATCCTGAGCAGAATTCTTAGAACTCAGATTATTACAGTGATGACCAATGAGAACTCTTTAGTATTGAATTATCACTGATGATGATACCCAGCAAATACCCCAGGTATCTCCAGCTCCATCCTGCCACCCAATGTTCATTTCCTCTGAGAAGAGGGAAGTTTTAATTCCTCAAAGCACGTCTAGGACACATTTGGTGCTTCCCAGACCATTAGGGGGATTACTGCTATTGTACACTCTCCTTCCTCCCATCAATTCTCTCAGATGAAGGTCATCCATACTTGGGAGAAAGTTGATCACTCTTCTGTTATCTGGGGGTTTCATTGGTAATAATGTAACAGATTATACCATCTGTCTTCTCTGCTCCTGTCAAAGGCTTTTGGGAGAAATCATATGACTGAGCTTACTGGCTCCAGTATAAATGTATATTAGCCAGTCTTATTTGGGCCTTTATTGCTCCATGCCAACTCTCCTATTCTTTTCTGATTGAACCTTCCCACAATGGCTGTTCCAATGTTTCTCTTCTCAGGTCACCTATACCATCATTTCTCTTTCCCCTGAGCGGAGGACCTGCCCTCATACTTCACTGAAAATCTCCCATCTTTTCTTCTTTTGCTGCAGGTACAGAGGATGAGGTCATCTTTTTCCTTGGCAATGCCCACCCCTTTACTTGTGCCCTTGGCCTCCTCACCTCCAGGAGCTTGCCCCCTTATTTCCCTAATTTTCTTTTTTTTAAAAGATCATTTTTTTGGATATATTTTATTTTCATATCACCTAAATTTCTATTTGTATTCCTTCTTTACCCCCTCCAAAAAAGTTGTCCTTTATAACAAAGAATTTTTCTTTCCCTAATCTTTTAACCACTCCTCATCCACTGGCTCTTTTTCTGCTTCCAATAAAAATGCCCAGATGATCTCCACCCTGAAAAACGTTCAGCTTGGCTCTACAAAACCCCTTTTCCTTTTATAGCCAAACTCCTAGAAAAACACTATCTATACTGATTAGATACCTCTCTCCATGCTCACCAGTGATCTCTAAATTCAATTATCTTTCTTCAGTCCTCATCCTTTTTGATCTCTTTGCAGTATTTGATACTAAAGACCACCCTTTCCTTTTGTCTCTTCCCTGGGTTTTCTTTACACTGCTCAATTATGATTTTCTTCCTATATGTACCTTCTCAGCCTCCTTTGCAAATTTTTCATCCAAGTCCCATTCCCTATCTGTGGATTCACTCAAAGGCTCTGTCCTAGGTTCTTTCTCCATCTCTGTCTTTGATCTCATCAGCTCCCATGAAGTCATTCAACTATCATCTCTATGCAAATGATTCTCAAACCTACATATGCATCCCTTATCTCTCTTCTGAGCTACACTTCTACATCTCCAACTGCTTACTTGATATCTATCTGGACATCCATAGACATTTTGAATTTAACATGTCTAAAACAGAACTCATTATCTTTCTCCCTAAATCCACCCTTTCACCTAACTTTCCAATCTCTCTTAATTTCTCATCCTTTCAGAGAGGTTGCACATTTGCAACCTAGGAGTTAACCTTGTGTCTTCACTCACTCTCAGCCCTCCATAACCAGGCAATTGCTGAGTCTGGTCAATTCTACCTTCTCAATATCTCTTACATCTCCCATTGTCTCTGCTCACATACAACCATCCTAGTCCAGGTCCTCATCACCTTTGGCTTGGAATACTTCAATAGTCAGTTATTAGTGCTTCTTCCCCTATAACTAAGTATTTATTTTATATATTTATGTGTTACATATAAATACCTATGTATATGTATCCCTACACACAAATATATACATATACATGCACATGCTTATTTTATGTATTTGTATATATATATCTGTACATACACATGCATATACATACACTTATCCTACCCACATTATTTGCAAACATATCTCTTTCTCATAGAATGTAATTTCCTTGAGCACAGGGATTGCCTCACTTCTGTATTTGTTTCTCTATCACCTAGTTCATTGTGCTTAATAAAAGTCTATTGATTGTTTGATTTCTCTCTTAAAAAACACCCCACCTTTCCTCCCCCCCACCCCGTATTTTTACCTTTAAGTAGAACTGTGAGTTGAATTGGCTAATGAGCAAAATGGCATTTAGCAGGGGGATCCCAACACAACTGGGTATAAGAATCAGTTTTCATAGTTTGAAGAGGCCATCACCAATTGTTTTGACTTATGTCTTGCCAGTGACTCTGAATCACTCTGGAGGAGAAAGTGAAGCTGATGACTTTGCATAGCATAGCCCTACCTCACTCAAATCCAATTCTCTTTCAAGTCAAGACGTCACATTCCTGATGTCATTGGTACTCTTCAAGATCAAAGGACAAACAACTACAAAAACCATACTTTGAAGACCTTTTAGGTTGTCAGAGTATCTAAGGAGGCTAGGCAGAAATGAACCCTAGGTTAAATTTCTGTCCCTTTCACTATGACTAAATACTTTATCTAGAGCATGTAAAATACTCTCATTTCAAAACATATTCCATGAGAATGGATTTGTTGGAAACAGGTTCCATTTTACTCCAGAAAAATCTCTGAGACTTCACAATAGAAAATGGAAAATACACACCCAAAGACCAGTATTATATTCAGAAGAGAGAATACAGGCAGTGTGTTAAAAACATAAAGTAGGTAATTAATATGGAAGAGTGCTTTAAATTTGTCTTAATCAAGTGAGCAATCAGTAAGTATTTAGGTATCAAATACCACATACTAGATGCTGGGATAGAAAGGTAAAAAATTGAAATAGTCTCTGTTTGCACACACACATACACACACACACACACAGACACACGCACACTATTTTTAAATAGCAAAAAATCTATTTTTTCTCCCCTCCTCCAAATTGGAAAACAAACCCACAAAACCCTTGCAACAAACATCCATAGTCAGGCAAAACAAATTCTTGTGCTGGCAACGTTCAAAAATGTCGGTTTCATTTCGTACCCTGAGGTGTTCCATCCATTCCCTCTCTGTGGGAGGATGGGTAGAATATCTCATCAGTCATTGGTCCTTTGGAAGAAAAAATCTCTGCTTATATTCTTACATTCTTAAAAAGACCTTTACAGTCTATGAGGGATCTAGGCTGTCGAGTTGCATTCCAAACCCATCTCACAAGGCCTTTTCCCTCCAGTTACATTTGGATGGGCTCTTTTCCAATTTAAAACATTCAAAAAATAAGAGAAATATTAAAAAAATAGGAGTGCTTCTTATTTTTTCTGCCAGCATGGATATTCAAGGCATAAAGATCCAGTGACAAGATTGCCTTGCATCATATCCGTCTGAGTTTTTTCCCCTCTTCTAAAGACTTTTTAAATATTTATATCATGCACTAAAAATGTTGACTCTCTATTGTTGAGAAGAATCATTTGGTTTTTATTTTAACCTTTCCCTGGAAATATGATGATATCATGATTTTAAAAGTATGTGCATCTTTTAAACCCCAAATGTGGAGCTGCAGCATACCAGAAAATCATACCAAAGTCTAAAAATACTTACTGCAAATAATTTTGTGTATATATAACATTTATGTATGCACTACTTTGGGAGACATCTGTCCACTGTTTCCACCCAATTTGGTGGTCTACAAAGGACAAAGAGGCTGCTCCTCAATAGCTGGCAGGGAGAAGCTCTCTAAGGCAGCAAAGGGGCACAGATCAGAACAATAGTTCCATACAGAGGCAATGAATATACTGCTTCTCTCTGCTTGCTGTATGTCCCATTTCCCTTTAAATGCTTATTCAGAATCAGGATCTTCTGCAAAGACTTAATAATTCCCCTTTTCTTCAAGGCTGGGTCTCTCAATGTGATCCTCTGATATAATTTCTGAGCAGGCAGTCAGTATAAAAAAATGGATTGGGTCAGCTTTCTTTTTGCAGCCTTGCTTGGCAGCAAAATTCCTCTGGGATATGCCTGTTGGCCCTTATTCAGCAGCACTATCAGCAATAAAAGCCTCTGTCTCCGAGGTCAGAAATCAATCTTCCACCTGCTTTCTTAACAGTGACTTCCATGTCCTTCACATTTGTGGTGGATTTTACAAAAAGACATTTCTAACAGGCACACTGCTTCAAAGATACTCCTGCACTATTCTTTTTAGCTTCCTTAAAGCAATTGTCTCCTCCCTTGCAACCCAGATTCACATGGGAAATCTGAGGCACAGTCACTTTCAACAGGCCACTGAACCTGTTATCCCACATATAGTTTCCTCTGGATGCTAGCTACCTTTCTCAAATTTCCTTTTCTGGGAGGTTGGGGAGGTGGGAGCTGTGATTTCACTTCTCCAGCTTCTAGTTACCTGGGGCATTTAGAGGTTAAGACCTTTGTGCAGAATCATACAACCCTATATATTGAAGGTGGGACTAGAGCTTTTTAATCCACTACATGTAACACATTACCTCTTGAAGTTTCTTAACCCCCAATAAAACGTTCATTTCACAAAAACATTTGCTGAAGCCAGAGACTGCTTGTTTTCTCAGAAGTAGGGAGGGTAAGCTTTTATTATCCCACATGGTACAAAGGTGGCCCGTGTTTAGAGGCCCATTTGGATGCTCTCCTGATAAGCAAGAGGAGTGGGAATACGAGCCACCCAGGGCAGTTCTTCAGTACCAATTAGGCGCTCAAATCATGACCAAAATAAAATCTTTTAGTCCAATAGAAACATAGCTAATCTATGTTGCAAAATACAATATCTTTCCGTCACTTCAAAAACATTCATTAGCCTAATGTTATTGCTCTGAGGTTGACGTGACTCATCTCCATCTTACAGCAAGGGTATATGAGGTTGAGGGTTCTCTGTTGAAGAGGAGTGAGGGATCCTGAGTCAGTTCTCAGAAACTGCCTAAGCAAGTCCTTCCAGCTGAATCACTGTTGAATTGATTGTTCTGAGATCTGTTTCCTTGGACATCAAAACAGGCCACTGTGGCTCCTTTAATCTGCCATCCATTTTTTTTGGTGGTTGTTATGAGCCTATAGTTTATAAGGGAGGCCTGGTTTATCACATGACAGATGTTACGTAAGGAAATCTGCTGAATGAGCTTTGTCCTTGAAGGGGAAAATAGCTTCCTGTGTTTGTCCAGATTTTCCCTCTGTGGCAATGCCAGATGCTGCTGTGGAGAGACTTTCATTCTATTTCCCTGATTCTTGCATTTGTTCCTCTTCATTTTTCATCTCTATCCTCCCTCCAGAACATACATTCTTTCGGTAAAAATTCAACCTGTTCATTTTTTAAAATTTGGGGTTTTTTCAAATTAAAAACATTTTTTCTTCTCCCCAACTCACTAGAAAACCCCCTAGACAAAAAACCATTGAAACAAATATTTTTAATTTAATTTTTCAATGAATAAAAATGTAATAACCTATTCTTTAGCTGTCAGCAAACAGCAAGAACCTACCAGGCAGCATGGTATGGTATTTAGGGAAAGGTTCATTCATAGAGAGAGCAATACCTTGTGAATGCATTAACATCCCATTACCTCTGTTAACAACCATTGCTTTCTGTGTCTGCATCAACTATGGCTTGGGAAAGGGAATTAAATCCCCCCTTAAATATATATATATATATATATACATATATATGTTGTATATTCATTATAGACATAGCAAATGCTCTTTCAGGCCTATGTTGAGAAGTCCAGGTGTTGGAGATAAGTGTAAATATGTGGCAATATAACATAGGTACATAACTTTCCACCTACATTCATGATCTCTTTCAGATATATAAAGAAGTGGGGAGGGTTGATTAAGAGAGCCCTTGATGAATTGAATGAACTTCATCAACTTGCTAACATTACAGGGCATAAACTTTTGTCTGATGGACACCTTCCCCACTAGACACGCTTCCCAGCCTCTTGCTCATAGGGAACAGATCACTAGTGACAATCTGACTGGGGACTTTGGGTCTCAAGGTGCCTGTGGATTGCAAGGTACAAGAGACTTTTGTTGGAAGAATTACCCTTTCCCAGTGAATGTGACATAAAAACAAATGACATCAATGAAAATAAGATTTCTTTAAATAAGCAAGTGATCTTGGAAAACTTGTTTAATATACATTGAAAGGACCCTTAGAGTTTGCCGCATGGTCTGTTAGCTTCGGTGTTCTTCAGGGAATTCAAATACCAAGACCTTAGCAGAAGTCTGAGACCAGAGCAATCTGCAAATATCCAATTGGGATCTGTCAGGACCACAGAAAGGAACAAAACCAATTCACCATTAAGTATTCTGCAAAAGGAGGAGGCAGAGATAGACTGAGACCGTCATCCACATTGGATCACCTGGAGACTGAGACAGAAGCCAGGGACTGAGACAAAGGGTAGAGCCTGGTACTAGCCACCCCATCCAGAGTGGCAGTGGCTGTGGAAGGGGCTTCCAGACTCCAGAGGGACTAGATCAAAGAGTGCCTACATAACTCATCTAAGAATGTTAGAGGGGATAGAGCCTGGCTGTAACATAAAGTCCTAATCCAGCAACTGAGGTTACAAATATGAGTAAACATCAGAAGACACAGAACACAATGAAGGAATACTATGAGTTAAGAGACAATCAGGAGGTAAATCCAGAGGAGAGGAACTCCATAAGTATAAACTGGACCTAGGAGGAAAAAATGGCTTGGTCACATGAATTATAAGAGTGATTAGAAAAAAAAATAGGTCAAGAAATGAAAAGTTAATTACATGGAGAAAAAAATTTTTGAAAGAGAATAAATAGTTTAGAGTAGAAATTGGAAAACTTCAGCCAGATAGTGGATTCCCTGAAAAACAGGATGGAGAAACTCAGTGATTCTATGACTCAATAAGAAATATTAGAAGAAAATGGAGATTTTTTAAAAAGAAGAATTTTTTTCTTTTTGGAGGGGGGAGGGCAGGGAAATTGGGGTTAAGTGACTTGCCCAAGTTAAAGTAACAGGAGGTTTTTTTTTTGTTTTTATTTTATTTTTTTAAAAGAAGAAAATATAAGATATCTCTAATCAAAATAACTGAACTGAAAAATACATTGAGATAATTTAAGCATCACTGAACTCCCTGAAAACCATGATCAAACAAAAACCCTAGACACTACATGTTAACAAATTATCAAAGAAACATGCCTTGATCTATTTAGGGCAAAGTAGGGGGGAAAATGAAAATAGAAAAAATTTACTGATCTTCTCCTGAAAGAAATCCCAAACTAAAAATACTTGGGAATATTAAAGCCAAAATCCCAAACTTTCAGATAAAATAAATACTTCAAATAGCTGAAAAATAATTAAAGTACTAAGAAACACAGTCAGGATCATCAAGAAAATTATATGATATTCCAAGAGGTCAATGACCAAGAATAACTTACCTAACTATGATCCTTGGGGAGGAGGGATAGAATGTTAATGTAATAGAAAGATCTTTCAAGTATCACTAATGAAAAGACCAAAAACTTTGAAATGTAAATATAGTAATCAAGACAAACCTAAAAAGGTAATTTGAACAATTGGAAGGGACTAAACTATGTTAAAACACTTGCACATTCTAGTAAAGAGACAAGTGTCCCTTATTAAATTTTGTCATAAAATGACAATATTACCTAAATTAATTTACTGGCCATACCAATTAAATTACTTAAGGGATTCTACATAGTACTAGAAAAAGTAATTCTAAAATTCATCTGGAAAAATCAAAAGGTCAAAAATCTAGATTGCAAGCTCTTTGAGGGCAGGAACTGTCTTTTGCCTCTTTTTGTACCACCAGCACTTAGCACAGTGCCTGTCATATAGTAAGTATTTAATAAATGTTTATTAAATTGAATTGAAAGAGAAATAATGAAAAACAAAATGGGAAGGATGTGGACCTATCAATATCAGATCTTAAAATACTCTTCAAAACAGTAATCATCAAAACTGTTTGGTTCTGATTAAGTAACGGGAAAAAATTCTCAGTAGGACAAATTAGATACACAAGATTCAAAAGCTGGCATATACTTGAAATCTATAATTATGTTGCACAGGTATCAAATGAAATTTCCAACACTTTGAGAAAAAGCTAATTATCCTCATGTCTCAGATAATCATAGGAAGATACCATTGAAAACAAATGTGCATTCAGAATACATACGATAAGCATTTTGGAAAGCAATTTATAATTATGCAAAAAAAGAGACTAAAATGTCTATATTGTTTGATCCAGAGACCCCATTTCTGAGCCTATATATACCCCAAGGAAGCCATGGGTAAGAAGAGAGTTCCTACATATACCGAAATATTTATAGCAGCACTTTTTGTGATGACAAAGAATTGGAGGGGAAAAGTAAATACCCCTCAATTAGGGAATGGTTAAATGAACTGTGGTATATGAATGTAGAGAAGTATTACTGTACTGTAAGAATGAATGAATGTGATAAATACAGAAAAGCATGGAAAAATCCATATGAAGTGATATGCACTGAAGTAAACAGAGTTAAGGAAATAATATAACAGTGATTACAACATGTAAATGGAAAGAACAAACACACAGTGAATATAGCAAAACTGTAAAGATCAAACATGACTTAAATGAAGAGATATGAAGGATCCCCCTACCCAGGCCTTTATAGAAGTAAGAGATCCACACACTATGTCTTTGGACTTTTATAATGCATTGATCAGTTGTACTAAGTTTTTCCTCTTTTCTTTTTATTTTGTCTTTTAAAAATACTATTTGGGATAATTCTCTGGGAGGAGGAAGAAGGGAGTTACTGGGGATAACAATGATGATATAAAAAACAAAAGGCATAAAGAAAAACTCATTTCCAAATAAAAGAAAAATACTTACAATAGACATAGCACATAAAGTATCCTTTGGCAGAGTTCTTCAGTGACCAAATATCTAAATTATATGCAGGTAGAGGGGATGTGGAAAAATAGATACAGTAATGCACTATTGGTGGAGCTGCGAATTAGTTCAATCATTCAGGAGAACAATTTAGAACTATGCTCAAAGGGTATAAAACTGGGCACACTCTTTGAGCCAGCAATGCTACTACTAGGTCTGTATCTCCAAAAAGAAAGAAAATGACCTATGTGTACAAAAATATTTATAGAAGCTTATTTTGTGGTGGCAAAGAATTGGAAATTGAGGGGATGCTCATCAGTTGGGGAATGGCTGAACAAGCTGTGGTCTATAATTGTGATGGAATACTACTGTACTGAGAGAAGTGATAAAGTGGTTTCAGAAAAACCTGGGAAGACTTATATGAACTGATACAAAGTAAAGTGAAAGAACCAGGAGAATACTGTATATGGAAAAAAAATATTGTAACAATAAACAACTGTGAAAAATTTAGATACTCTGATCAATACAGTGATTCCAAAGAACTCATCATAAAAAGGCTATCCACTTCCAGAAAGAGAATTGATGAACTCTAAATGCAGATTGAAGCATATTTTTTCACTTTAAAAATTTTTATTGCCTTTTTTTGGTAACATGGCTAATATGGAAATATGTTTTGCATGACTTTATATGTATAATAGGTATCATATTGCTTGCC
This sequence comes from Pseudochirops corinnae, assembly GCA_028646515.1. Taxonomy (NCBI): domain Eukaryota; kingdom Metazoa; phylum Chordata; class Mammalia; order Diprotodontia; family Pseudocheiridae; genus Pseudochirops; species Pseudochirops corinnae. Next base: position 365,299,444 of record CM053585.1, read on the forward strand.
TTCTCAATGGGTGGGGGAAAGGTGGGATAAAGGGAAAGGATTAGGAACTTTTAAAAATGAATATTAAAAAAAGGCTTTGAAAAAAATTAATTATATGCAGGATATAGTACATTCACATCCGAAGAGTACATGAATACCCAGAGGCAGCTGGGTAGCACAATGGATAGAGTGCTGGACCTGGAGTCAGGAAGACCTGAGTTCAAAACTTAGCTTCAGATACTTCCTGTGTGACCCTTGGCAAGTCACCTAACCCTTTTTGCCTCAGTTTGCTCAACTGTAAAATGGAGATAATAACAACACTTAGCCTCCTTGTGAGGATTAAATGAGATAATATTTACACAGCACTTACACCTGGCACATAGTAGGCACTATGGACTGCTTCCTCACCCCCTATTGCCTAAAGTATTCAAATAAATAATCAACAGTAAGAATTGGTACTTACCAGTATTGTACCTTCAAGTACAATCACAAGTTTAATCATTACTATATATGAAAAAAATGGACGGAATAGTTCATACCTAGCAGATGGATATTTCTATGCTACATGCTCGCCACAAGTAAATAAGAAAATACAAAAAATGACAAATAATAAAACAGATACATAACCGAAACAAGTAGTGATTAACATGTGCATCGCTAAACATGCAATAACATTCAAGTTACACTTTACATGCGCAACCTCTAGCCTAATTAGATAAATAATTCTCATTTACCTGTAACTTCACATTAGTTTGGTCACCGGTCAAAGGGGTCTGGCAGATGTTCAACCTGTCATAGTTGTAAGTCCTGCTTCCCTGATCCTGAACTTTTAGGAGGGACAGGCTGACTAACAATACTCCATACTCTGCGGGTTGTCTCCATTCCCTAAGAATCTCTATAACTGAATTTCTAGGCAACAAAAGAATTGTCTCTGGGTTCATTCCTCTTGCCCCATCTGAACTGGGTTTCCCCTTTGCTCAAGGCAAGGTTGTTGAGTAATAGAACACAATGCCTCCTTCACTGGAAATGTCACTTTCAGAGTCAGTACATGGCTCAGACAATCTTTGTAGAACTGGTAGGTGGTTTCTTCTGGCCAGAGTCTGCTGAGTTAAGTGTCCATTTCTTCTCTCCACCTGTTCCTCAGAAAATTCAGTTAATTCTCCCATAAGTGATAAGTGGTTGCAATGAAATGTCTTGTTAGGGTCTCTTCCTCTCTGAGGCTATTCTGTAAACAGACAAGTTGCCCATTCTCTCAACAAGTTAGTTTTGAATAGTTTTCCATCTATCTGCTACCTAGTGTATTCCTTGAATGCCAAAATTCTTCAACAAGACTCTGTCTTCTTGTTAGAAGACTTGAAAATACACTCAGGCATCAGGTGTCAATCATAGCTCTGATCGACCAAAGTTGTGGCTACTTCGTATGCCTATTTCAACTTCTCTCTCAACTGAGAAATGTGCTCATTTCCTTTGCCATGAGCTATTCTGCTTGGTTTTGACTCCACCACCACCATCATCATCATGCCCCATGCTAGGTATCCTGTGGCACTCTGTGCCAAATTTTCAGCTTCCTTTTTTATACTATATTTCCCAATTAGATTGTAAGCTCTTTGAGGGCAGAGACTGTCTTTCTTTTTCTTATTTGCATCCCTAAAGTGTAGCATGGTACTTGGAATATAGTAAGTGCTTAAATAAATGTTTATCATATATCTTTCTCGTGGTGAGTATTTACCTTATCTTTATTCTCTGAAATTCTGAAGCAAAGTCAATAGGTAGGGTGGCTCTTACCCAAACATAAGAAAGCATAGTGTAAAACCTATGACACCATTTATGGTAGACTTGTATGCATGCACGAGGAATATCACATGTTGGTTCCATTGAGAGGTTTGTTCTAATATCAGAGTTTTTAATATGTTTAGTTGTCTATGACTGTTCTGGGTCTTCTTCCAGGGGGTAAGGAATAGTTCTATACTGTCAAAGCTAACATTTCTGTGAATGGCTTGCTTTTCAAGTCTCTGCTTTGGTCAGAATGGATCCTGGCAGGGAATACATTGATGCTTTCTGGTTCCTGGTTGTGTATAACAAGTGAGATCATCACTAAAATATGATTTATATTTTTACTATTTCCTTCCAGGGATCAAAAGTCAATGCACACTTTGTGGTTGCAAAAAACTGGAAATATAGGGGATGCCCATCAATTGGGGAATGGCTGAACAAGCTATGGTATATGAATGTAATGGAATACTATTGTGCTATAAGAAATGGGAAGGAGATGGACTTCATAATTACCTGGAG
>CM053585.1:365302214-365329851 GCA_028646515.1 Pseudochirops corinnae
ACATGATTGCACGCCACCATGGGGGGGGGGAAGGGAGGGGAGAAAATTTGAAACTCAAGTGATTGTGGAACTGAATCTTGTAAATTAAAAGTAAATGAGTAAATAAAAAATAAATTAAAAAAAAAAAAAGTCAATGCACACAAGCTCCAGAGTTTTACTGGCTCTTATATCCATCAAATCTGCAGTACCATTGGGTAGTGCTTTCCTTTACATACATTGGACACAAGTTTCATACTTCTTGGTGATATCTGCCACCATGTTAAGCCAGTAAAGTCTGTTTTTTATTAGCTCTAGGATCCTTTCTTGACCCCTATGTCCAAAGTCACTATTTAGTGGTTTCATTAATATGGTAGGAATAATATTTGCCTTGTAAGACAAGCTAGTTTATCCTTAAAAGGTATTTAAATTGTCCTCAAAACTTAATTGACTCAGGGGGCATAAGTTTGGCTATTAACATAGCTTATTGGTGGCCTAAATATAAAAAATCGAGGGCACAAGGAGTCAGTAGCCCTTCCCTTAGGTTTTTGACTGGCAAGTGAACAAGACCAATCCAGAAGCAGCCAACTGATCAACAAGCATTGATTAAGAATTTACTATTTGCCAGGAGCTGGGTTAAGTGCATGGGGGGTACAATGAAAGAGGGAAAAGCAAAACAAACAAACAAACAAACAAAACCTCAACCTTCTTGAGGACGGCTAGCTAGGTGGCACAGTGAGTAGAGCACCAGCCCTGGAGTCAGGAAGACCTGAGTTCAAATGTGACTGGAGACACTTAACATTTACTAGCCATGTGACCTTGGGCAAGTCATTTAACCCCAACTGCTCTGCCTTCCCTCCTCAAAACAACAACAACAACAAAACAAACCCAACTTCAATTCAGGTCTGCAATCAAGGAAATGACATGTAAGTAACAATGCAAATACAAGATATATACAGAGAAAGATGAACATAGAAATTTGAGAGAAGGTATTAGCATCTGGGGAGATTGGGAAAGAATTGCTATAGAAAGTGGTATTTGAGCTGAGTCTTAAAATCAGCTGAGGAAACAAAGAGGCAGAGGGGATGAGGCAGAACCCCAAGATTTGGGGACGTGACATTGCAAAACCCCAAGGTTTGGGGACGTGACATTGCAAAGGCATAGAAATAAGGAGATAGAGTGGTGTGTTTGGTGTAAAGCAAACAAGCCAACCTCACCAGAAAGGTAGAAAAGGATTGGGTTACAGACAGTTTTAGGGAACCAATGAAACTCACTGAGTGGGACATGACATCATCAGACTTATACTCTAGAAAAATAACTTTGGCAACTGAGTGGAGGATGGATTGGAATGAAAAGAGTCTTGAGGAAGAGAGACCAATTAGAAGGATGTTGCAACATTCTAGGAGAGAGGTGATCTCAGACAAAGCAAAAGCAAAAATAAGCCTAATTAAAAGGGATAATCAAAGAAACTACATTTTACTAAAAGGTATCATAGAAAATGAAGTATTATAAAAAAAAATTCTTATAGCACATTTCTCTGGTAATGGCCTTGTTTCTCAACTATATACTGAGTATAGAACTGAATCAAATGTATAAAAATAAGAGCCATTCCTCAATTGATAAATGGCCAAAAGATGTAAACAAGCAGTTTTCAGAAGAAATCAAAGTTATCTATAGTTATGTGAAAAAATGCTCTAAATCACTAATTATAGAAGTGAATTAAAACAAGGTACCTGTTTGAGGTACCACCTCACACCTATCAGAAATAACGAATGCTAAAAGAAATGAGGGGAAATAATGAATTAATGGGTCATTGGTAGAGTAGTGAAGTGGTCCGACCATTCTGGAAAATGGAACTATGGCCAAAGGGCTATAAAACGGAGCATACCCTGGGTATACCAATACTACTACTACTAGGTCTGTATCCCAAAGAGATAAAAGGAAAAGGAGCTATATGCACAAAAATATTTATAGCAGCTCTTTTTGTGCTGGCAAAGAATTGGAAATCAAGGAGATGTTCATCAACTGGAGAATCACTGAACAAGTTGTGGTATATGATTGTGATGGGATACTCTTGTGCTATAATAAATGATGAGGGACATGGTTTCAGAAAAAAAAAACATGACAAGACTGATATGAACTGATGTAAAGTGAAGTGAGAAGAATTGAGAGATCAGTGTGCACAGTAACAGCAATGTTATGATGATCAACTGTGAAAGACTTGGCTACTCTGATCAATACAGTGAGCTAAGACAATTCCAAAGGACTCATGATGAAAAAATACTCTCCACCTCCAGAGAGAACTGATGAGCTCTGAGTACTAAGTGAAGTATAATTTTCTCACTTTATTTTCCTTGCTTTTTAAAAATATGGTTAATATGGAAATACAGCTTTTTCACGTTGACTAAGTTGACTTTATTTTAAAAATTAATTTAATATTTTACTTTTTCCAATTACATGCAAAAACAATTTTAACATTCTTTGTTTTTTTCAAGTTTTGAGTTCCAAATTCTTTCTTTCCTTCCTTTCCTCCCTGTTTCTCTTGTTGAGAAGGCAAGCAGTTTGACATGTATAGTCATGCAAAACACATTCCCATTCCAGTCATTCTATGAAAGAAAACACAGATAGAAAAAAAAAAAACCACAACCAAGAAAAGTAAAGTAAAGAAAAAGTATCTTTGGTCTGTATTCAGGTTCCACCAGTTCTTTCTCTGGAGATGGATAGCACATTTTCATCATAAGGCCTTCAGAATTGTCTAGAATCATTGTATTGCTGAGAATAGCTAAGTTATTCACAATAGTTCATCACACAACATTGCTGTTACTGTGTACAATGTTCTCCTGGTTCTGCTCATTTCACTTTGCATCAGTTCATGTAAGTCCAGGTTTTTCTGAGAGCATATTACTCATCATTTCTTATAGCACAATGGGATTCCATCAAAATCACATACCCTAGCTTGTTCAGTCATTCCTCAATTAATGGACATCCCCTCAATTAATATGGAAATATGTTTCGCTTGATTTCACAGGTATAATTAATATCATATTGCTTGCCTTCTCAGCATGGGAGAGAGAATTTGGGATTCAAAATTTGAAAAGAAAAGAAAAAATAAATAATATAAAAATTTTAAAGAAAGAATGTATGCAGAGGGATTTGCCTGGGCAAGGAGAAGGGCTGCCTCTTTATGTAAGAGAGGGGCAAAGGAGAAAATAGAGTTGAATATGCCTGAATAACATGAGATAGAGAGGACAGAAGGAGTTTTTTGTTAATAGCCTCAACTTTTTGGTGAAGTATGAGGCAAGATCCTCAGCCAGAAGGTGCTGCTGGGGAAGTGAAGCTACTGTCCCATTGAATCAATGCTGAAAATAATTTTGCTGCTATGGCTAAGTAAATCTCCTTTTGCTAAGGAGTGTCTAATTTGTTTCCAATTCCTAACATGAAGCATGATACCGACTTGAAAGAAGCCTGACCTACAATATTTGGCAAGGTCAACAGTATTAGATCAGAATGACCTTGCTGAAGAAAGGGAGAGGCAATGCAGAGGAAGAGCCTCCCTGCTCCTGGCAATTGGAGCGGCATAAAACAGGAGGACTCTACGGAGGGGAAAGAGGTTAAAATGTAAACTGTAGGAATTCAGCAACTAGAGACATATGTGAATGTGGTTTGAATTTTTAAGGACCATATCCTGTAGGTTATTGCTATCAAAGGTCATTTGTTGAATTTGCCTGTTTTTTGTAGTAAGCTGTGAGCTAGTGATCTCCAGACCCATCAGCCCTGGTGAGCCTCTGCCTTCCCTAAAGATGAATTTTGGTACTATCTACAGACTGCTGTAAGAACTAAGTGCCTGGGACTTTTGCTGTATAAATAATAGCTATTATTATTAGGCATTTGAGAGCTCATCGGAAACTATGAGCATTGTTGGGAATCTTTGGAGTGAGGAATAATGGTTGAGCCTTCCCAGGAGCCCAAAGACTTTTCCAGAATTGGAGAAATGAACAAATGTGTCAAAGGTACTCTAGCTGATTTGCTGAGGTGTTGGAGAGGGGAGGTGCCACAGTAGTCTGAAAGAAGAGACGGTTTTTGCTCTCACTCTTGTGAAATGTAACTTTATTTCTCTCTTGACCTTCCAGGAAGGGGTGGGCAAGGAGCCACCGTGAAGTGTGCTCCAGTACAAACCCTAGCATGGGACGGGAGCAGGGGTGGGGGGCCCCAGTGGCAGTGTTTGAAACATTCATGGCCTGCCACAGGGAGGGATCACTAGGTCCAGGCATAGAGCACAGTGCTCAGGCTCCAGTAGTAGGAGCACCCGTGGCAGGACTTGTAAGGGTTTGAAGGACCAAGGATTAGTGGTGTTCTGGGGTAGCTTGTTTTTTGGACATAGGGGATAAGGTAAAATTGGTCCAGGATCTGGCATTGAGACATGTAGCATGCTACCTTATTGGCTTACCTTCTTGCCTATTTGTTCTGAATGACTAATGATGAAGACTGGTGAATGTTTTGGAAGCATTATCAGCTATACTCTAACCCTGAGACTCTTGATGATTCCTCTTGATCACCCCTAGTTTATATATTAAGAAACCTACTGTAAACTGTAACATATGGTCCAGGTTATTAACAATCTGAGATGAAATATACTTTGTTTTTTAAAAAAACTTTAATTTTTTTGGTTATATTTTAAATTCCAAGCTGTCTCTACCCTTCCCTCTCCAACTCATACTTCTGTTTATCAGTTCTTTCTTTGGAAGTGGATAATAGCATCCTTCTTGATTTGAGTATCTATAATACTCAGAATAACTTAGTCATTCTCAGTTATTCATCCAACAACGTTGCTGTTACTTTATATGACGTTCTCTTGGTTCTCATCTCACTCTTTGTTATTTCATGTAAGTCTTTTCATGTTTTTCTAAAATCATTGAGCTCATCATTTCTTAAAGCATAGCAGTATTCCAATATAATCATATACCACAACTTGTTCAGTCTTTCCCCAATTGATAGGTACCCTCTCAATTTCCAGTTCTTTTACCACCACAAAGAGAAGTGCTATAAATCTTTTAGAACTCACAGGTTTTTTTGTTTTTCCTATTTCCCTGCTGAGGTATAATACTTCTACAAGGGATAGGAGAAGCCCTGGATTTCTGGTCTTTGGTCACTCACTGCATCAAAGGGCAATTGTGTTTAGGAATAGGTAGGGGGCACCAAACATAGATTTCTGGGCCTGGAGTCAACAGACAATAGCTGTGTGACCCTGGACAAGTCACTTAACTCTGCTTGCCTCCAGTTTCCTCATCTATAAAATGAACTGGAGAAGGAAATGGCAAACCGCTCCAGCACCTTTACCAAGAAAACCCCAAATGGAGTCACGAGGAGTCAGACACTCAACAACAACATTGTTTCGTGTTATTTACTTTTTGCTGCTTCTTAATTTTGTTTTTCTTTTCCTCCTCTGGGCCTGTATTCAGCAAATACAAATTTCCCAGAGATTAGGACTTCCAAATCTCCCTTAATTCTAGAGCCTTCCTTCTGCTGATTATTTCCACTTATGCAGCATACAATTTGTTTGTACCTGGTTGTTTGCATATCATCTCCCCCATTAGACTGTGAGTTCATTGAGAACAAGAACTGTCTTTGGCCTTTCTTTATATCCTTAGCATGTAGCACAGTGTGCCTGGTACTTAGCAGGTGCTTAAATAAATGTTTATGGACTGATTGACTGTCTGGTAATAGTCCTAATGACATTTAAATGGTGGAATATCCTCTAGAACACATTTAAGATTTTTCTACCAAGATTTAAGGTGTGATATTTCCCAGGTAGGCTATGTTAGTTTTTTCTTTAAAGTTACTGAAACTCTACTTGAGACTTAATTGTTTCAGGCTATTGACATAGCTTCCTGATGACCAAGGAACAAAAAGACAATTCATAAGGAGTCAGGTGCTTCTCCCACAGGCTTCTGACCAGTGTGCTATCAGTCACCACAGAAACAGGGAAGCTGTGCAGAGCTGAGTCAATGCTGTATCTTTGCTGACTATCCTTTCCATGCTATAGGTGAATACACTTCCTTTTGTTAGCTGTTAGATATTTTTTAAGTGTCTTATTTCCTTAGAGTTCTATACCTGAAGCCACAGACTGACCTGAATCAGGCCTGGCCTTCAACAACGATTGTAGACCCATCTATGAGAATCATCAACAGTTTTCTGGTACCATAAATGGAATCAGTCTTAGTTCAGTATTTGGCATCATTATAAAGCTCCAATTCCTACTCAGAAATTTATGATACTTTCAGGCAATTGGAACTTGAGGCCTTTAGTGTCACTTCCTAGGGTCTCCAAAATTCAGTTCCAGCAATGTAAGTTCAAATAGATCAACAACTGGTGACTTTGGAGACAGTGTCTGCTGAAGCCTCTCATCCCCATAGCAGTACTTGCAGAACAGGTGAGACATGAAAAGCAGTTGGGCCAAAGTAACCCAATCATATCTTACAAACTATACACTATTCCGCATCCATAATTTTCCATCTCTGAAATGAAGGGAAGATGGTACATTTTCTCAATCCTTACCTGGGGTCAATCTTGGTCATGACAATTACACTGAGTTCCGTAGCTCTAGCTTTTCAATGAACTCCCCAAATAGGGTATCCAGAGCCAGTTAGTTTAATTAAACTAAAAATCATATTCTAAGAGGGGGATTAGACTTTAGGGTTGTGACTAACAGGTCACAGAGCAGGACATGTGGGGGAGCCATCAAATAAAGCCAAAGGAGGCCCTGAGCTGTGGGCCATGAGTGTTGGATGGAGTGGTCATTGGAAAAACCCTCTCTGTTAATAACCTGTAAATCTAGTTGAGGGTATTGGGTCCAGGGCAGCCCTGGGAAGAGGCTTGGGTTGTGGGCAACCTTGGGTTATGGTTGGTTTATGGGGTGGTGGACAGGAAGTCCTAGTCCAGGAAACCTGTGATAGAATTTAAGTTCCTTTGAGCAAGGAATTTAAAACTTTGTTTTTGTATTCTCAGTGCCTTGAATAAAGTAGATGCTTTATATACCATTGTTAGATGGGAATAATTGCATTATTCTCCTCATTTAGGTGAGGGAGAGATTAGGAAATACTATTTGTTCTGGAATAAATAGACTTTTAGAATGTCAGGACTGGAAGGAACCTTGGGTGATATTCTAGTCTAGCATTTCTTAAACTGTGGGTGCTGACCCCATACGGGGTTGCATAACTGAATGTGTGGGTCATGAAAAATAGGGCAACAGTAAAAAGTTTCTGAATTTGTAAGGACAAAAAATTAATTCAAAATCAAACATGTCATGAATCCGAGGTGTTTCTGGCTGTGTTTGCCCATGTTGCATCACACAACTTCATTCACACCAACAAATGCTGCCAGAAATACCTTGGTTCAGATTCAAGACTATTGTATGTTATGAATTGTGGTGTTTTTAGGGGCATATATAAAATCATTAAGTGAATTTTGGCTTGGGATTAGGACAGAATTTCCAACAATTTCTGAAATGGCCCTAAACATACTTCTGCCATTTTGTACCAAACATTTATGCAAAATGGCATTCTCAGCACTGACAACTGATTATAAAATCATGATATCAATCATCTCTGAAAAATGTTGAAGACATTCTATGTCCTTCAGTATCAAATATGCCACCAAGATTTATGTAAAACTTTATGTAAATCTAAATAAGCACATCCATCTTATTAGTATGCAAATTTGCTTTCATATTTAATAAATGATAAAATTATATGTATACCAAAGAATTGCTTTAAAACAAATTTATTTGTGATTTATTTTCAGTAAATGTTTAATTTGTATACCTATTTTATATACCTGTATACCCCAGGTTGCTTAAAAATTTCTCAGGAGAAAAAGGTCGAGAGTGGAAAAAATTTCAGAAGTCCTGATCCAATTTAATTCATTCCAACTGATCATTTTATGATGAGGAAATTGAAACTCAAAGAAGTTAAAAGATTTGCCTGATATTACATAACTAGTTAGTTACAAGGCAGCTAGTTGGTGCAATGGATAGAGTACTAGACCTGGAGTCAGGAAGATTCACCTTCCTGAGTTCAAATCTGACCTTAGAACACTTGCTAGCCATGTGACCCTGGGTAAGTTACATAACCCTGTTTGCCTCAGTTTCCTCGTCTATAAAATGAACTGGAGAAGGAAATGGCAAACCAGTATAGTATCTTTGGCAAGAAAATCCCAAATGGGGTCATGAAGAGTCAGGCACGACCGAAAAGGACTGAACAAAGTTAGCTACAAAGTCAGTTAATTTCTTGACATTGAATTGATTTCCCTTTGCATTTATCAGAGAATCATTTATAAACTGGGTCCTTTTCAGAAGGAAAGCATTTATTAAGCAGGCATTATTTCCCAGGCACTATGGTAAAGCATTCTACAAATCTCATTTTTTTACACTTAATTCCAATTATTGCCAGCATAATTTTGTAAATATGTGTTGGAAAATGTAATCAGTCTATCCCCGGCAGATAAACTAAAAAGTTAATGGAGGAAATCAAATCAACACTTGCGCAATACAGATTTTTTGTCTTTGGTTAAACGGACAAGTAATTATTTGTAAGGCTAGTCCAAGGGCAGAGATGATTTATGTAATGGAGACTGGCCAAACCAGAACTGATGAGCACGTACAGTGTGCATAGGCTGATGGAATCCCTAAATGGACTTTGGAGCATTCTGTGACCAGTTCCAGTTTGCTGACCATGGAGTGAAGAGACAGACTTTTGACTGGCTGCTCAGTAGGAACTGGGTTGCATTCAAAAGGCACTAACTAGCCAAAGAGAATGCCTTGCTCTTTCCTACTACATGTATTCAAATGAAGAGACAAGCACTAATGTAAGCCTTTAAGAAGGAGAGAATCCTCTGGCTTTTGCTCCTACTGGGATGACTGCCATGTCGTCTGTCAGTGCATGGCTCTTCCATTGCTTTCTCCTCTGTTGAATTTATTCTTCCTGCTTTTAGAAAAGATGTCTATGATTTTGTGAGCTTTTAAAGGTCAGGAGTCCATGTGAGGATCCATGGTAGGGCTGACCACAAATGGGGCAACTTCTGAGACCCTGAAAATTACCTTCTTGACTCGGTCTAGGAGAAGTAGAAAAATGGACTCATCCATCAGTTAGATGTTGTATTTGAAAGCAAATTTAGAGGGGCAGATGTTTTAAGCCTGAGTCCACTCTTCTGGCGACCAAGATGATAGACAGGAGAGTATAGCTATCACATTTTGGGGGAGAAATATTTTGCCACTTCTGTTCTTATTCTATCTTTGCAATAAATATCACCCTGTAAAAACAACAACAACAGTGAATGTTAATTCATTAACTGAAACTGAGACACTAATCACTGGTGTTTAATGGGGGCAAGTACTTGCTCAGGTTGATATAATCAGGGAAAAGACATCCCTTCCGCTTCAGAGGTAGCCTTAGAACCTTGAGGAGGAGATTTAGCCTTGTTCTGATGGACCCAACTCATCTGTAAGAACAGGAGCTGAAATAAGGATACTTGGACCCCTTAAGGACTGTATTTGTGAGAGTAATCCCTGGTCTCTCTGCTCAGGCTGTCAAGAAAGCAGGTAACGACCATTTTAATGGGGACTTTGGTGATGTGGGTGATTATTCAAAATCTTTTGTATTCTTATCTAAAGGCATGGCAGTTGATTTCACAAAGTGATTTACTGTGACCACCAAAAAGATCTCAAGGCAACAGCAAATTTTGACCAACTCCATCCCCACCTGCAGCCCTGAATCAGCCTGTATACTTAATGTCTATCTCTAATCCATTTAGAACCAGTAATGCCAGCATCCAGACCTTGTTTTAATGAATCCAGCCTCAAGTATTTCCTCTGTTCTGTATTTAGGTAATATGGCTAGCTGTTCCCATAAAGGAAACTGTAGATGAACTGTTTGCTGGGATCTCTATTTTAAATTGATTTTGATTTAACCAGGAATGGACTGTTTATAAGAGGGCCATTGGGGATAACTGACACTGGGTGCTTTGCCACGATTTTTATCTCTAGTGTTTCTGGCACTAACTCAGTTCCCAGGCAAACAGAGGCATTGAAGGCCTAGCAACAATCACTAGGGAGCTTCTCGGTTGCTAGCAACAATAAATACAATGCAGGCAAAGAGGAAACTCAACCTTTCACATGTGCATAATGAAAACTGCAGGCTGTTTTCTCATTTCTTATTCAACAAAGACCTCCAAATGGGGCACAACAGATTCTTCCTTTTTCCTCTTTCTACTAGATAAGGTATTTTTTTGGTGCCTCAAAGCCTGTGATTTACCCAACTTTTCTAACAAGGGCACCCAAATATATTCTTCCCTGTCCCCATGTATTATTTTTGGGTGAGAAACGGAGCCAGGAGTCTAAAATGGACTTTGGTATTCTAAATAATATGTAGCCTGGCAGACGTGCTTGGAATTATGCAGTAACCATAGGAATTGCAGTAGATTTCCATTCTTCTGAAATAAAGCCTTCAGGAATATCACCTGGAAGAACTGCCTTCTCTAAATTCTTTTTTTTTTAATACAGAAGCATAAAAAGAAATATGAAAATAGGTCATTGTCAATTTGCAGTTTTCTCATGAGCTGTTCAGGGAAATTAGCATGATCGTTTTCTTCTTTCCATCTCATACTCTTTTCATCTCAACACTTTACTTCCTATTGGCCTTATTCCCTTAATCCCCAGTCCCCCTCTTTCTTCTCTTTACATATGTCATTGATTCTCTACCCTTTTTTTCTCTCCAAAGCAGCAAAACTCTCTGGAGTACAGTCATGTGATACTTAAAGTGATAAAGGAATACTGAAGTACCCACCAAGGTTCTGTCTCCTAGCAATGGACTACATGTTGCCTAGCAACCTGTCTTAAGTGAGAATGAGGTTCACTGTGTGACATACCTCCTTCCACTGTAATTATCACTAAGGCTTATTTCATTAGGAATGAATTTGTTTAATAAAAGAATCTACTGTATAGAGAGAGATAGACCTGCCAGAGGGGCACTTACTTCAGGCCTAACACTCCTGAAAGAACTACCCATGCTGACTTTATAATCTGTTGTCCTACAGATGGTTATTGTTCCTATAAGCAGAGAAAGAACAACATATCCTAGGTTGATTCTTTTTTTTATACAATGATCTTCATTCAACAAGCATTAAATGCTTACTAGGCATGGGGGAATAAAAAAAAAAAGGCTTAACATAAAGAAGTTATTCCTTCCCTTATGGACCCTGGAGTTTAAGAGGAGAGATTTTATATGAACATTTTAATTAGTTAAAAGCATGATTGATTCTTTATATAAGGGTATAGGAACAGAAATTGGTACTGTTTCTTAATTTACAAAATGTGAAGGGTCAGATGGATTCTAAGGTCCTTCCAGCTCTCAATCTATAACCTATGAACACAGAACAGAAAATCTAAAGGGTGAGACTGTCTAGTTGCCTCTCACTGAGAAATGCACCTTGATAGTATCACCATAGTCCAAGATCTGTTTCTCATCTCTCCAACTCTAGATCTCCAAAAATTTAACTTATCAAGGGAGTGATGAGGTCCAGGGAAAAATTGCCCAGAGTTATACAAGCCTACTTTATTTCAGAATGCCAAATTAGTAATTTATAATGAGGGATATGGTCTCCATGGAGACTAGAACATCTGTGTCCACTGATTAGGCATCACGTTCTCAGTTTTGAGATAATTGCAGTCTAGTGAATATGGATTTTAAGCAACTGGGATTATAAGCTCTTTAAATTTTTTATTATGAACTTAATAATCATTAACAAACACAAACATGCTAATATACAAAGAACAAAAAGGAATTGAACTTTTGTTACATACAGCTTATTTTTTAAAATTATTTACTAAATTTTACAAGGTAGATAGTAACATGGATGCCCTGTTTTCTTGCACTCCTTTCTGAATTTCTCCATTCTTTTTCTGCGTATTTGTGAATGTTGTATTGATGCATTTTTATTTGCTTGTTTTTCTTTCATTTGCTTGTTTTTTTTAACATCTCTATCATTACCCAATAACTGACCAACCCCTCCCCCCATGTGGAAACCCACCCTCATGACAAATATAGTCAAGCAAAACTCATGGACATCTTGACGATATCTGAAAATGTATGTCTCACTCTGCAGTTGTATGCTCTTAGTGGCTATTGTAATCATGACAACTGATTTATCAATTATTATTCTCCTTTATCATGGTATAGCTGCCACAAAAAGTCGGACTGAGGTGTACTGAGCAGGGCACCATTTTTCTGCTGCAAGACTGGAGGCACACTGACCTTTTTCTTTCTAACATAAAATTTATATTCCCCAGATAACCCAAAGATAATTGACTGAGATTCCCTGGTACTTTGATGCAGGGGAAGGCGACACCCTTGCAGTGAATGAAGTATTCCAGTTGTTATGATTCCTATGCTCCCCTTCCCCCCCCACTGTAAAAGAAGAAATTGGCATTCTGAAACAAAACAGCCTCATGTGAATTTGGTCAATGTGAGCTAGTTTTTCTTAAGGCCTGATCATCCCTCAATAAACTGACTTAACTCTCCTTTTACTTAACTCTGGGAGGATCACCATCATTCTCTTTGTATCTGTCTCTACTCTGATCATTCCAACAAATTGCAGTTTCCAAATCTATATTTCAATTCATAAGTAAGAGATGTGTTTTTCATTGCTTACTAAAAATCAAGGACAACGATTTAGGTAAGTCATAGTTGATTAGCTCCAAGGCACATGGTCTTTTATGACCTGAATATCTTTTTCTAAGCCTAAGAATAATTTTTTGGGGGGTCTGAGACCATTTATTCCATGGAGGATATTCAATTTTGCTACTACACATGTATATGTAGATACACATATGTATGTATACATACGTAATACTCCAGGATCTTTGCCAAGAAAGCCCCAAATAGGGTCACAAAGAGTCAGAAAACATTGAAACAACCAAACAATAACATAATGGAGTTCATTCATTTATAGTAAACACTTGCTCAGAATGCCATAAAAATGAGCATAACCTTACCTGGAGTCTCTATATCTCCATGTCCTCTATTGCTGGTCATATTACATCTATATTATATATGTACACACATATATACATATATGTATATAGATGTATGTAGATGTAATATGACCAGCAATAGAGGATATGGAACACCCACCTACACCAAATGCTAATGCAAAGCACAAAGGTTGGAGACAGGACTTCCACCTCTCCATATCCTCTTTGTTTTCCTCTGCCACCCTCTAGAACAGCGGTTCTCAACCTGTGGGTTATGTTCAATTTGTAACAATGAAAATACATCCTGCATATCAGATATTTACATTATAATTCATAACAGTAGCAAAATTACAGTTATAAAGTAGCAACGAAAATAATTTTATGGTTGGGGGTCACCATGACATGAAGAACTCTATTAAAGGGTCGTGGCATTAGAAAGGTTGAGAACCACTGCTCTAGAACATTCTCTAACATTTCTGAATCATTTCAGTACCTGCTTTACAATCTTCAGTCTCTAGCTCTTCTCTTATCATCATTCTCAGAGATTTCCATATCCATAGTGGTGATTCTTCAAGCACTCTGTCCACTCTGCTCCATAATTTCTATCACAACTTTACTTTAGCCACCCCAAACACCTCCGACCTCAGAGTCCCTTAAAACTACTTTACCTTCAGCATCCTTAAGTCTGAAATTTCCCTCTCTGACCACTATTTCCTGTCATTTTATCACCTTTAATCCACCCAAACTTGTTCTTTGCCCTCTTTGTGTCAGTAAATTCCTCCATCTTTTCTTTTTCTCCCTTCCAGTTCTTTAATCCTGTTCTGGCCTCTCTACTTAACTTTGACCTATTCAATGATATATTCATTCTCCTCCCTGGAATGCCTTTATCTTCTACTCTTCCTGCTCTACCACGTTCCAACTGTAAGTAACTCCCACCAGAAGAACAGGAAATAATGACATTAAATTTACTGGGTCAGTTACAAATGTAAAAGGGATCACTCTTCATGTTAATAGATATTTATACCATGTTACTAGCAGTGTAACCCTGGTCAAATCACTTAAAAGAAATAGCAATCCACCCCAGTATCCTTGCTAAGAAAACCCCTTGGACAGTTTTGGCATGTTACATGGGGTCATGTAGAGTGTACATGATTGAACAATTGAACAATAAAAGGATGTGTGTGTGGCCCTTTATAGGCTAAGTTAGTATAGTTTTCCCAGCCAGAAGGAGGGGACTAAAGGCTCATGGGAGATAGAAGTTGCAAGGAATGGAAGAAGCCTGGGAACTTCGGGGACTTGGGGGCAAAATGTGCCAAATTAGTAGCAAGCTGATTGGAAGTGAATTAAATCATAAACAGTTGGAGCTTTGTCTAACTCAATGGCACATTTAAGGAATAATCTGTCTGGACAGAAGTTGCTGTTGCTCTAGAATCTGATGAATTTATCCCCTCTCTACATTCTCCCCATCCTCTGCCTCATTGCTGCTTGGTAAACTGGCATTGCTTACCCCCATGTATTTTCTGCTTTTAAAGCTCCTGCTTGTTTTCAGTCTTTTATAATGTGTTTTGTCTCCAGGTAAAGACACTGGTATCTCTGGTCTAGGGGAATATGATTCATTTCAGGTTATTAATCACTTCTACTCCTTATCCCCTAAGGCTAGCTAAGAAAGCAGTGGCAGAGAGCACCACAGGGTTTGGGAATTATTGGGGAGAGCACATAGTTTGGTTACTTCACTGCTTGCAGATGAACCTTCTGTATTATTCCAGGCTGTATTAGTTCTCAAGTTACATTATATAGCAACACACAAAGGTTAGCATCTGCTAGTAGATAGACAGACAGATAACTGGATATATGTATTATATACACATATATGTGTGTATATTTTATATCTCACTAAACAGTGACAAAGGGATGGACAGAATTCAAAGGAGAGGAAAGAGAAACTACTGTTGGTATGTGCTTATCTGCCATAGGAATCTATATTTTCCCTTATTAATTCTTTAAGCTCAAATACTTTCATGAACTGATGCTGAGTGAAGTGAGCAAAACCAGAAGAACATTGTATACAGTAATGTATACAATGTATATCTCAACTGTACCCTGAGCCCATCACATTTCCACTAGGAGCCCAGAGCACACTTCATTGTTAACAGTCAGGATGGACATTGTATTGACCACAGTTCTTCAGTTTTTCAAAGTTGTTTATCTTTACAATGTTGTTACAGTATAAATTATTCTGGTTCTACTCACTTCACTCTGCATCAGTTTATTCAAGGCTTCTCAAATTTCTCTCAAACTTTTCATCATTTCTGAGAGCAGGATAGTATTCCATTACATTCATATGTGATAGTTTGTTCAACCATCTCTTAATTGACGGACTTCCCTTCATTCCCAGTTCTTTGCCGCTACAACAAAGAACTACAGCAAATGTTTTCGTTTATATAGATCATTTTCTTCTTTCTTTAATCTCTTTGAAATATTGACTTAGTAGTTGTATCTTTGCACAGTTTAGTAACTTTTGGGGCATAGTTCCAAATTGCTCTCCAAAATGGCTAGATTAATTCACGGTATGACCAAGAGTTCTTTTAATGTCCCTGCTTGTCTACAACCCCTCCATATTTGTTGTTTTTCATCTCTGTCAATTTTGACAATCTGATGGGTGTGGGGTGGAACTTCAGTATTGCTGTAATAACCATTTATCTTTATATTTATGGAGCATTTTAAAAAATGACTATAGATAGTCTAGATTTCTTCCTTTGAAAACTGACTATTCATATCTTTTGATCATTTATTTATTAGAGAATAGTTCTTATTCTTATAATTTGAATAAATTCCCTTATCAGAAAAACTTGCTGTAAATTTCCTCCCCCCCCCAATTATGGTTCCTTTATAATTTTAGCTGTATTGGCTGTATGTGTTTAAAAAAAACTTTAATTTTACATAATCAAAATTGTCTCATCTGTATCTTCTCTATCCCTTTTTTGGTCATGAATTTTTCCTGTCCATTTAAATAGTACTGTTATGTTTACTATATCAACTTGGTCTGCCCATGAACAGCTTATATTTCTTTTTTTTTTTTAAATTGATTTGTTTGTTTACTTTTAGTTCACAAGATTCAGTTCCACAATCTCTTGAGTTTCAAATTTTCTCCCCTTCCCCTCCATAGTGACATACAATCAAGTATAGGATCTGCAAATACTTTCACATTAGACATCAGTCTGGTTGTAAAGAAGGGTTGTAACCAATGGAGTGAACAATGGGAAAGAAGAAACAAAACCAAACATGGAAAAGAACGAGAGCATGTAGTTTGCTTCAGTCTCCATTTAAACTCAAACAGCTTATATTTATTCAATTATTTAGATCTGTCTTTCTTTCCATAAAGAATGATCTGTAGTTGTAATCATAGAGGTCCCATATGTATCTTGGTAGGTAGGTTACCAAGTATTTGATACATCATGTAGTTAGGGTTAGTTAGTGTAACTCTGACAGTATTGTTAACTGGTGGCCACTGCTGTCTAGCAATAGCAGCTTCTCTCAGTGGCTTTGAAGAGAAGAGCAGAGGAGAACAAATCAGATACTGTGTTTGACTCTGAAAAAACCCATATGGTCTCAAGACGAAGGATGCACACTGGCCACTTGAACCCTGCTTCCTCCTCCTTGTTCTCTGCAGTCTCTCTCCCAGAACTATCATCTAACAATCCCAGAAGTCTCCATATAGTTCATGAACTCATAGGTCAATCAAATACTGGAAAAATGCCTCAGTCTTTGTGGTTACTCTGACTCAAAATTGGATTCAGTTACATGATTACACAAATTCATGTTGCTTAATATTAAATGAATCTTTATTGCTGAGAGCAATCCTTTTACTAATCTGTTGATTCTAACACATTCTCCACAATAGCTTTTTCATACATTCTCTCCTCTTTTCAATATCCCAGTTCTACTCCCTCCTTTCACATTTTCAGCACGCAAGATAAGATTCAGAACTGCAGGCCTCTAGATTGCTTTATCTTTTCACCCATTTTTTTTGTTCTTTCCTCCAATTCTAAAGCAAAAGGAAACCTCTTCCTTGCTGTGGCTGTCCCTAAGTCCCATCCCCTCTTGCCTCTCAATTCTATTAACAATCAATTCAATTGAATAAATATTGATTACAATCTTTATCTTTCATTTCAACCTCTTCCAATGCTTTGTCCTTAGCTTATAAACAACTTATGGTCTTCTTTATCTTAGAAAGTCATCTTTTGCCCTGCTACTCCCTTAAACTATCATCATCTTTCTTGACCTCTCTGAGATAGTTGACCCTTAATCATTATCTGTTTCTTAATAATCTTTTTTCCTTTGACTTCCATGGCATGGTTCTCCTACCTCTCTGACCACTCTTTCATTGTCTCATCACCTCCCAGCTCTTAAATATGTCCCTGCCCCCCAGATTGTTACTAGTCCTTTTCTTTTCCTTAGTAATCTCATTCATTCCTTTGACTTGTGTTATCACTTTCATCCAGATATACTGCCCACATTACCTTTCCCACCCTTCCCTCTTAGGAGAGCCTTCTCTTTCTTTCCTGAGAAAATAAAAGCCCTTTGCCCCGAATTCTCTGTTGTCCCCTACTTCATATCTCAAAAGTCCTTAACATCATTCTCCATTCTCTCCTCCTTAACTTCAGGCTCTGGTGAAAAGGTGCCTTTTCATTTCACCAAGGCCAATCGCCTTACTAATACCCCCCCTACAATCAGTCCCCGCCATAGTATTTAATGCTCCCTGTCTACTGATTGCTTACTGCTGCCTCTACTGACCTTTCCTCACCTTAAAAACAAAAACAAAAAACTCACTTGACTCTACTATCCCTTGAAGATAACAGCTTAGAGATAGTTCTATTTTACTCCCTGTTCAATCTACAATCCAATCAAAATGGCCTACATACCATATTCCATCTTCTGTCCCTGTGCCATTTGAAACATAACACCTTTCTCACTCCTTCCTCTTAGAATCCTTAGCTTCCTTCAAAGTTCAGTTCATATTATTTCCTACTTGAGGTCTATTTGGTCCCATGTAACTCCCCTCCTCCCCCATGTTTACTTTTTATATATTTTGTATTTATATTATGTTTATTATACATATTTTACATATATATTATACAATTATTGTATATATTTTCTATTTCTGCCCCCACCCACCCCTGTTTCTTGTATCTTTGTAAACCCAATCTAGTAGAGTGTCCAGTACTTAACAGATGCCTATTGATTGACTGACTTCAAAATTTATATCTCCCATCTGACTTCTCCCCAGAACTATAGTCTTAAATTGATAAATTGCCAAAATAGATATTTTCATCTGGATGTCTTGTCAGCAACATAAACTCAACATCTCTAAAACTGAACTTAATACAAACTCGTACTCATATAGTGCTTTCAAATTTACAGTGTTTTCATAACAACCAAGGGGGGAAGGTTAGGAAAGTATTATCATCCTGTTTACAGATGAGGAAACTGAGATTCAAAAAAAAGTAAAGTGGTTCATCCAGAGTTAAACTATCAGTATGACTGATCAAGATTTGAACCCAAGTTTCTGATTTCCAAGACCAGCACTCCTTATAAAGTATACACAACAGTTAACTGAGGAGGAAATCTTTTTTGTTAGTTTTGTTTTGTTTTGTTTTTAGAAAATTTCCCTGATAGTCAAGATTTATAAGGAACTGATACAAATACATAAGAACAAGAACCACAACCCAACAAATAAATGGCCAAATGATGTGAACAGTGTTCAAAAGAAGAAAGGTAAGTTATCAACCATACAAAAATGTTTCAAATAAGAATATGAGAGGTGTGAGCTTAAACACATTTGAGGTTCCACCTCATACCCATCAGATTAACAAAGAGATAACAAAAAGGAAAATGATTATTGTTGTC
The DNA here is from genome assembly GCA_028646515.1 of Pseudochirops corinnae. Lineage (NCBI taxonomy): Eukaryota > Metazoa > Chordata > Mammalia > Diprotodontia > Pseudocheiridae > Pseudochirops > Pseudochirops corinnae. The sequence goes on from CM053585.1 coordinate 365,321,122, forward strand.
AATATCTAGACTTATGACCCTCCACTCCTCAGTAATTTTCAGACTATTATGCTTGCTATGATTTGAATTTCCTCCCTCTCCAACCTCAACCCAGTAGTTAACCATTTCAAGCCTCCACCATCCTATGCTACTTGGTCCTATCACTGCTCTTCTCTTGTCAAATCTCAGCCCTGGATTACTCTGACTACTTCTCTTCTGAACCTGGTTGGAGGAGGTCTCACAATTATGCTAATTGAATTCATTACAGTTTTGTGTTAGACATCCTCAATGGGTTTTTTATTCCTTCCTAATTGATTCTCCATCTCACTATCTCACAAAAGCTCTTCCAAATACTCCTTTCCCTTTTTCAAGCTTCTCTTATCCCTCCTCAGTCAAGGACCTTGCCTCTTATTTTATTGAGAATACTGAGACCATTCACCTTCAGCTTTTTCTCTCTTCTCCCATCTCTTCATCTCAAAAGCCCTTGATGTCATCTCCTGCCATCTGCTCTTTCTGACCAGTATATGATGAAAAGATGGCACTTTTCCTAACCAATACCAAGCCCAAACACACACACAATTAATCCATCCCTTTTGGTCTCCTCCAGCAGACTACATCCTTAATCATCCCCTCTCCCAGATTTTCAACCTATCCCTATCCATTGATTACTTCCCCATTGCTTTCAAACATGTCTAAGTCTTCCTTATTCTTAAAAATCCCCTCATTAAGCTGTAGCATTCCCTCAAACTATCATCCTATATCATGCCTTCTTTTCTCAATAAAATGCCTCGAAATAGTTGTCTAAACTCTCACCATTTCTTCTCTCACTCACTTCCCACCCCTTTCCAATCTGACTTCTGACATCATCACTCAACAGAAACTGTTCCTTTGAAAGTTATCAATAATGGCAAAATCTGATGATCTTTTCTCAGTCTTAATCCTTCTTGACCACTCTGCTACATTTGAGACTATTGACTACATTTTCTTCCTGGATACTCCCTCCTCTCTAGGTTTTTGTGACAATACTCTCTCTTGCTTCTCTTCCTACATGGATGAACATTCTTTCTCAGTACCTTTTGCTGGCTCATCATAAATATCACACTCTTTAATTGTAAGTATTCCCCAAGGTTCTATCCTAGGTTATCTTCTCTTCTCTCTCCACACCCTTTCTCTTGCTAACCTCAGTGGCTTCAAGGAGTTGAACTATCTTCTCTACCTAGATCTATAGATCTAGCCCTTAGTTTCTCCTCTGAGCTTCAGTACTGCACAGCTGATTGCCTAGTAGAGATTTCAAGCTGGATGTCCCAAAGATATATTATATTCAGCAAGTCTAAAACTGAACTCATTATCTTTCCCCCTAAACCTTCCCTTCTTCTAAACTTGGTTATTTCTGTTGAAAACACCCCTATTCTTCCAGTATCCTAGTAAGAGACTTGGTCATATCCTGAGGAACCTATAAAAAATAAGGAACTATTTGAGAAGTAGATTCTGAGAGGGTAGCAACTGAGAGAAAGATGTAGGGTCATATGGAGCTGAGCTAGAAGGAACTGGCATTCCAGGGAAAACCAGAAAATAGAAAAAGAGAAAGTAAGATTGAGTTATGGCAGAGAATCAAGTTCATACTTTAAAATTTTACTTTAAAACTTAAGAGTCAGCAAAAAAAGAAGGAAAGTAAACATTTTGGGCTATTGAGAAAGCTAGAAGACCAATCTCCTTTCTGACTGTCCTTGTTCAATTTCTCTCTTGCTTTCACTTGTTTTAGAAAGATCTAGGACCAGAATCCCAGCACAAATCTCTTTAACCTCCTTATTGGCTTGTACTCGTGGTAGAATTTTCTGGGAGATGTTCAGGGGAAGTACTATGGAAAAAGTCCTGAAACATTTTCCCCTTGACTCTTCATTGTGTTAGACAAATTATATAGCTTCAGAAAACCGGTTGTCTGGAAATTGTTAAAAGAATCGAGACTAAGATAGGAAATTTTCCAGATGTGGGGTGAAGGCTCTAGAGCTACGGATTTATCAGTCTGAATAACGCAAGAATATATAATATTCCCTACCTCCAAATCCAAATTTCAGAATCCAGTCATTGAAGGCTCCTTTTTTGTCTAATTATTTGAAACTTGGTAAGGCAAGAGGCTTACACATGTATACTACAGAGGATCTTCTGCATGTGTGTCATAGAAACTTTGATAAGACCCTATGGCTGGTGGCCTTCGTACAACACGTTTTAGTGGGGAAATTATGTTGTATTGCCTAACTTAGTAGAATTATTAAATTCATAATTTTTAAAAGATAATTTAACTTTTAAAAATTACTGTTATAATTCCACACTAGCCTTGATACCCAGATTATTGCAATTGCTTCCTAAATAGTTTCCTTATTTCCATTTTCTCCTTTTAGCTTGCACATCTTTGCCATATTAATCTTTCTAAAACACTGTTTACATCATGTCATACTACTATTTAAAAGCTGATTATAGCCCCACAATCTGTAGGACCAATTCCAAACTCTTCAACTTGAGATTCAAAGTCTTTCATTATCTCACCCCAACTTACCTATATAATCTCTCTCTGTCTCTGTCTCTGTCTCTGTCTCTGTCTCTGTCTCTGTCTCTCTCTTTCTCTCATCTTCTCTCTCTCTCTCTTCCCTTCCGACACGTTATAGTCGGGTCAGACTCATATCTGCCCCTGAATTTGCATTGTTTCTTTCCCTACATGAAATATCCTTTTCCTTTCTTCTAATTTAACTTCAACACTTCTTTTACAGCCACATAAATTCTTCCTAGGCAAACCCTAGCTTATTGTGATCATATTACCATAGAATTTTAGAGGTGGAAAGCCTGAAGGTCATCTAGTCCATGAATTTGCATGAATATTTTCTTTTATTTTGTCACAATCTCCACATTGAATAAGTGTGAAAATGAGGAACAGAATAGATTAGATAGTTCCCTGCTCTACCATTTAAATATTTAATAGACACAAGCCTCAAATGGAGCCTCTTCTTGACCTAGATCTTACTGTTAGTAATACACAACAGAAAGTTCGTTTACATAAAACATAAAAAGGCTCTGAGATAAATTTACAAAGAATTCAATTCTAAGAATTCTCCCTCCTTATTTAGTCCCCTGTAAACTGCACAAAGAACTGGGGAGACGGTATGATTTTTTCATTTATCTTTTGTATTGCAAAACTAAATCAAATTCAGGGCGGTGCCCCTTTATCCAGACAGGGGACTGGAATTGTGCGCAGTGCAGTAGTTCAATAGTGTTGGAATTTATGTCACTCTCAGAGTTATTCAAAGAAACACCTGAGTCAAAAATTCAGCTAATATGTGTCCTTTAATTTTTATTCTAATTGCCACTTGTGTTTTGGGGATGGGGGGGATGTATTTAGGGGATTCTATAGCCGTCCCTCGGTCTTGCACTTTTACAGAAACCTAGCTAAAAACAAAGAAATGAAAGCAAAATGAGATGTTAAAGCTGTTCTTCTTATAGAATCTCTAAGAAATGGATAAAATAAACTTGTAGTGTTTTCCTATATGTAGAAAATTTGACCTGATGAAGAAAATCTGTGAACTACAAGCTAGAAAAATAGTTCGTTGCCTTTCTTAGAATACAACCTGCACCAGCTGTCTCTCTTTGGCCCTTCTTTCTTCTCTCTATGCCACGCCCTGCTTTCTAGTCTTTGGGGAATGAATGGGGTCTGCAGAACATTGTAAATGATGCCTAGAGATCCAATATGTCTCTGACAAATGAAAAAAGGTATCTGCTCGAGAAGAAAGCACGTCCAGTTTTTGAAGTGAATAAAATAACTAACCTCTTCCCTTTTTTTATTTTTCATCTGCATTATCAAAGTAGTACCCTAGTTTCAACATTAATTCTACATTAACAATCAATATTGACAATATATCCTCTTTACAAAGTCAAAAAAAAAAAGGAACAGCAATCTGATTTCTGAGAAGAAACAGAGACCGTCTGGGTTATTTATGGGACTCTTGAGCAATTCAGAGCCTATTGTTCAATAGCAATATGTATCTCTAATACCAATAGCCAATACACAAATCCACGCCACAAAACACCTGATATTTAGCTAATTCATAGAAGCTACAAATTTCAGTGTATGGAGGTAACTGATTACATAAATGCCAAGTTGTTCATTCCTGTCTGATAAAGTAACCTTTTTCCATCCCACCTTTTGTCCTATCTGGTGGTCTAAGTTTTCCAGTACCTATTATTTTCCCAGCAAATAGAAAGATAGACATTAACTGTCCACACAGGACAGTTATCATACTCAATCATTCTTTTATTTTATTTCCTTCAGGAGTTAACCAGAAAAAGGTTGATTTCTTTTAAGACACAACAAAACATACAAAATATATTCAAATAGATTGCTGTTAAAGGAACATTTTCTACTTAGTAGAACCTGCTCCCTTTTCTTCTCATTTCAAAATATGTTCAATAAACCTAGATCATTCTTTTATTGGATACATATTTTTTGGGGGGCAGATTCCTGTGGAAACTTATTTGGTATTCTTAGGTTGAATTATTTTCCATTTATACTTGTCTATCATTTTACCTGGTCATAAGACAAGGCTCAGAAACACCTTAAAATGGTTTGGAAATAATTCTGCAATAAAGTTATAGCTAGAACAAAAAAAAGTTGCAGCTAGAGCTGCCATCTAGAAACAAATAATTTCCCCCCCCCCCCCCCAGGTCTTCCCAAGCATCATTTCACTTCTCCTCACACTTCATTTTAAAGCTTACAAAAAACGTTTCAACCCTCACCCTCACCTAGTGGCTACTGCAGTTTAATTCCTAAAAGAGGGAGAGAGGCCTGAGGTCATTTTGTTGTTGTTGTTCATTATTTTACTTCAACACAGACATTCTGATTTTTAAGTAAAAAACTAATCCTCCTGCAAAGGTGGCTTCAACCGTAGTTTTGTGGTTTAATCAGTATAAACTCATCCAACCACAGTCTTCTTCTTTCCCTTCTTCCACCCCTACCCCCCTCCTGCCACTCCCTATGATGGATGCTTGCTTGGCTAACTGCTTTGCTTGGTCTCTTTGTCTGAAGGATGCAAACAGTCTATGGATGCTAGAGAAAAAGGGGTGGGGAAGAGATTACCTCATCCCATGTCGTGTGCACCAATCACAATTCTCTGGTCTTGGCTTCTCCAGGCAGATTGAGGGGTCTGGACCAACTGGAAAAAGCCCTAGCCCATCCCCATGGTGACAGAATTGTATATATGGAGCTGTATTGGACCATGTGCAGTAGGTTCTCTTACATCGACCGCCTAAGAGTCGCGCTGTAAGAAGCATCAACCTCTCTTCTTCTTCTCACACATCGACTCAGCAGCCGCAAAGCAGCAATCATGGTAAGGTTCCCTTTCTCCTTTCTGGTGTCCTCCCTAGGGGCATTAGCTCAGTGAAGTTGGCTGATCGTGCTACTGGCGAATCTCAAGTCCATTTTCTTTGCAGTTTCTTAGGACAGATGCTTTGTTTGTGCCTTTATCAGACTTCTTGCCCTTAAGCTTTCGTATGCAGACATGGCGGTGCGGACCAGAAGTGGGGACAGACTGCCGGAAAACCCGGAGGAAGAACAAAGGAGAAGGGAGGGGTTTGGGGGTAGTGGTTAGAGACATTTCAGTGCCGCTTAGGGCTGGTCACTGCAGGCCATCTGCCTGGGATGATGCAATGTCCTGAGGCTGGGAACCAGCGATAGTTCCACTGCCTCATGTATATTTATGTGTTCCTGTTACTTTCAGTCTGGCTGCTCCCATCCCCCTCCCCTTTGACTGCAGTCTTGGGTGGGGCGGGAGTGGGGCGGGGTGCGGGGGATAGGGACAGAGGCATTGGAGAGACTAAGCAAAGAATAGGGTTCATAAAAACCAAACCAACAAAAATGAGAGTATCTCATGTAAAAAAAAAAAAAAAGAATACACATTTTCCCCATAAAGTACTGGTTTCTGCTAGCACTTTTGGTAGAGAGAGTAAGGGTGGAGTAGGGGGGTGGAGTTTTGTCGGGTTTTGTATGCGTCTATCTCCTTGGAATCGCTATGCTCTAGAGTAGAAAATATTTGTTATTATTATTATTTGTGAAAAAAAGTCTTTTAATAAATTTGATTAAGGATCACATAAAAGTAGCCTTTTTAAAATGACTCAGAGGGTTGGGGGGGTTTTCCTTCCCCACCCAAAATAAAAAAAAAAAAAACCGTTGTAAAATGTCTGGGGAGCTAATCTCAGTTCAGCCTGGCAAACCCAAAGGGTTTTCTGCCTTGACAGCTCACCCAGAGCGAACAAGATGCTCATTTTTCAAACCAGGGTAAAGTGCGGTCCTTTCAGGACCCTGGGGAGCTGTCCTGTCTCCTCTTCCACCCGTGCAAGAAATCATGTCAGTGAATAGACAGTAGAAATGGGTGCCCTAAAGAAGAAGGAGACAAAGAGAACTCTCTAGTGGATGTGATCAGAATATTCCACAGAAGGCAGGATATATTGAAATGCATCAGAAATTTGAAACAAACCAAACCTTGTGGGTTATTGGTGGAATATTTTTCTTTCTTTTTTTTTTTTTTAGTTTGGGAAGGATACATGAATTCTGACTTTAAAAGGTTGTCTTTTTCTAAGCACTTGCAGAGAAATGTTTGGAAAATATTAAAAGGGGAAAATTAAAGACAAAACAATGAAATACTGAGATCGACAAAGAAGAATTACATCTTTCTTTCCAGTTCCCTCTTTTCTGGCATATAATATAGAGACCGTCTTTTGTTCTGGTGCCACTTCATTGATTCATTTCAATTATTCACATATAGGGTCTCAGAAGGGGTCAGAAGAGAAGAACTGGCAAAATAATATAATGAGATCATGCAGCCAGTTGCTGGAATTAGAGATGGCTATGTTAAATAATACAGTAGGTGCAAAGCAGACACCAGGCAAAGAAAATACAGCAATGCAGCAAAGAGACAGTTAGCTTTTATTGATTTTAGCTCTGATTAAGTCTGGTGTTCCCAGACTGGGTGTGGCTACACTGAAATATCAAAACCCTGCTTAAATGGGGGTCCTTCTCTTAAGGAGAAAGGGGTAGGGTCGAAACCAAGCTTTCTTAGATCTTGAGAAAATATTCCACATTTAAAAAATAAGTGTGGTGGACCAATTATCATATAATCCATAATTAAATTAAAATTCACAAACCCTTGACCTGTGCTTATTCTCCAACATTTCCAAAATTTCTACAAATTGTTATTTTTAAATGATTTATTCTCAGTATGAACAATGGATTTGAACAATGTGCTGCTGCACCAAAACAAAGCATCGTTCAGGCCACACCCAACTACAACATTCATAGCAAATTGCTTTCTAATATTTATATGATAAATGTCAATTTCACAGGTGAATTTGAAAAATAGCAATACGTTTTTTTATAATAGTAAAAGAAAAGTTACATATCTTGAGTCTATTTTTCAATTTCTTCTAATTTTTTTTTTCCTGCAGCGTGAGTGCATCTCTATCCACGTTGGCCAAGCTGGTGTCCAGATTGGCAATGCTTGCTGGGAGCTGTACTGCCTGGAACATGGTATCCAGCCTGATGGGCAGATGCCAAGTGACAAGACCATTGGGGGAGGAGATGACTCCTTTAACACCTTCTTCAGTGAAACGGGCGCTGGCAAGCACGTCCCCAGAGCAGTGTTTGTAGATCTAGAACCAACTGTCATTGGTATGTTTAATTACAATTCCCTAAATCCTCTGGAAATTTAGAACTGCCAGTGTCAATTTAGAATGAGCCAATCCTAAAATTAAACTTTATTTCATGTAATTCCATTTGTCTGAGATGAGACTATTTGTAGGCTTGTTTCAAGCTTTTGACCATGTAAAACCTCGAGGAAAACTTTTTAAACAAAACAAATATCACCTTTTGATTGCTGACCATTTGTCTTCATCTTGGCAGTTAATAAGAGAAGTCAGAATGACTCTTACCTTCATTTTCTTTCTTTCTATCTTTCAGATGAAGTTCGCACTGGTACCTACCGCCAGCTCTTCCACCCAGAGCAGCTGATCACTGGGAAGGAAGATGCAGCCAATAACTATGCCCGTGGGCACTACACTATTGGCAAGGAAATCATCGACCTGGTTCTAGACAGGATTCGGAAGCTGGTATATTTCATCTCAAAATGGTTTGGGGGGAGGGGCAGAGAAAAGAAGGGAGGTGGCTTCACAACATTAGAAGAGCTAATGTATACAATAGAATGGAGTGATTGGCCCTCCAGATTTTCTTTTTACAAGTATTATAGACACAACGGGGAGGAATAGATTGCATCACCATTATCATTTTATCAAAAAATTAAAAGTTTTTCAATTAAGAAAAATGCTAAGTGAATACAGCCAAGGAGAGGTAACAGGTGGAAATTAAGACCACGTGAGTTTCCCTACATCAAGGAAATCATATATCTAAGCACCCTTACCCCCAGTAGAGATATATAACAGAAAAATAAACATTCTTAGAATCACAGCTGTCCCTTCAAAGAAGTAGACATAGTCTATTAAAATGCCTTCTTATGTTTATAACATAACAAGCATCAATTATCTGTTTCTTTGTTTCTTTTCTCACAGGCTGATCAGTGCACAGGTCTTCAAGGCTTCTTGGTTTTCCACAGCTTTGGTGGTGGGACTGGCTCAGGTTTCACCTCTCTGCTGATGGAACGTCTGTCTGTTGATTATGGCAAGAAGTCCAAGCTGGAGTTCTCCATTTACCCAGCCCCT
>CM053585.1:365329951-365342459 GCA_028646515.1 Pseudochirops corinnae
CTATGATATCTGTCGCAGAAACCTTGACATTGAACGCCCAACCTACACTAATCTGAATAGGCTGATAGGTCAAATTGTGTCCTCCATCACTGCCTCTCTCCGATTTGATGGTGCCCTGAATGTTGATCTGACAGAATTCCAGACCAACCTGGTACCCTATCCCCGTATCCATTTCCCTCTGGCCACTTATGCCCCAGTCATCTCTGCTGAGAAAGCCTACCATGAGCAACTTTCTGTAGCAGAGATCACCAATGCTTGCTTTGAGCCTGCCAACCAGATGGTGAAATGTGACCCTCGCCATGGTAAATACATGGCTTGCTGCCTGCTGTACCGTGGTGATGTGGTTCCCAAAGATGTCAATGCTGCCATTGCCACCATCAAGACAAAACGTACCATCCAGTTTGTGGATTGGTGCCCAACTGGCTTCAAGGTTGGCATCAATTACCAGCCTCCCACTGTGGTTCCTGGTGGTGACCTGGCCAAAGTACAGCGGGCTGTGTGCATGTTAAGCAACACCACAGCCATTGCTGAAGCCTGGGCTCGCCTGGACCACAAATTCGATCTGATGTATGCCAAGCGTGCCTTTGTGCATTGGTATGTGGGGGAAGGCATGGAGGAAGGAGAGTTCTCTGAGGCTCGGGAGGATATGGCTGCCCTGGAGAAGGATTATGAGGAGGTTGGTGTGGATTCTGTTGAAGGAGAGGGTGAAGAGGAAGGAGAAGAGTACTAAAGTATCACAGGGATGCTGCTTTACAGGGAATCATATGTTTCAAACATTGACAAGATTTTGGTTGATCAGTTAATCTGTACGTAATAGTATATACACTTGCATATACAATTACTGATCTGTTCTTTAAAATGTGGAAATGTTGCTTGAGACCCAGTATGGTCAGTTATCTGATGGGTTTTGAATAAAAATATTCCCTGTCTTAGATGATTAGTGTCGTGTGTTTTCTATTTCGGTTGTCTGAAAAAAAATATTCTATAACCAAACATTAAAGAACACTGAAAGAACAACTGTGATATGCGATTTATGCTCTCACTCCGCAACCTTCCTGACCTCTTGGCAGCACTTGCCAGATCTTCTTCTTACACCTTGGTCCCTGTATAATGAAGGATCTGGACTACATGACTTTTGTGCTACCTTCCATTCTAAATCTGTAATCTGATGATCCTCTTGGATACTCTCTCCAATCTAAGTTATTAGAATACTGCTTTCCCTTGGTTTTCCTTCTATCTCTCTGGCCACTTATTCTCAGGCTGTTTTATTGAATTATCATAAATATCATGCTCCTTTCCCCAAAATTTAGGAACCAAAGTTCTGTCCTGGGCCCTTTTCTCTTTTCTCTCTATAATTTCATTTTTATCAATTCCTATGAGTTCAATTATTATTTCTAAATAGATGACTCTCAGATCTATGTATCCAATCCCAGTCTTCTCCCTAGAGCTCCAGTGCCTTATCAACACCTGACTACTAAACTGGTTGCTCAGATACATGTCCAAAACAGAACTTACTTTCTTCCTTCTAAAACCCTATCCCTATTACTGTTGCAGGCATCCTCCTCCTTCTAGTCACCCAGGTTCTCAATTTCAGCATCATCCTTGACCCCTCACTCTGATTCACACACATAACCAAACAGTTGCCAAATTTTAATATTTTTATCTCTACAACATCTCTTGAATCCATTCTTTTCATATTGAATCCATTCTCAGCAAACATGTAGCCAACACTCTAGTTCCAATTCTTATCACTTCTTGCCTAGACTAGTGTTTGATCTCCTAATTAGTCTCTCTTCTTCAAGCCTCCCCTCTTTCCAGACCATCCTCTACACAAATGCCAGAGTAATTTTCCTAAAGTGAAAGCCTGACCATGTCACTACCCCACTTAAAAAATTCCAATGTCTCTCTATTGCCTCTAGAATCAAACATAAGATCCTTTATTTAGGTTTTAAAGTTGTTCACAACCTTCTTTTATAACTTGATTATATATTATTTCCATTCCCAAATGCTATACTCCATCCAAACTCCATCAAATGTGATACTCCATTCTCCCAGCTCTGCACTTTGCACTTGTTTCCCAGGCTTGGAATGCACTCCCACTTCTTTATAAATACTTGGCTTCCTTCAAAACTCTACTCAAGCAAACCCTTTTAAGTAAAGTGTTTCCTGATTCCCCCTCACCCCAAGATGCAAGGACCCTCTCCCCAACAACAACAACAACAACAACAACATTAGCTTGCATTTATGGGCAAATCACTTACCCTCTCAGTGCCCTAGAGAACTCTCTAAGATTACAAGAGGCAGACAAGGGCACAGCCAACACTGGTGAGGGGAGTTTCCTTACCTGGAAGTTCACTATTCCAATGAAATCATAGGTCCAATACCTATCTATTTTGTATATGCTTATTTATGTATGAATATAATACATACATACATACATATATATATACATATACATATACATATAACAAATATAACCTCCTTGAGATCAGGGACTTTCATTTTTGTTTTTATAGCTTTAGTGCATAGCACAGAGTTTGGCATATAAAAGTAGGTTCTTAATAAATGCTTGTTAATTGATTCTATGCCCAATAACTCAGTTTCTTCAGGACTAGAATTAAGCGTTGCCCATCTCAATTCCCTGTGTAAGAACCTGTAGTCCCTGATGCCTAGCTTTTGCCATTTGCCTATTACTAACCCCTAACCCTGACTTCCTTCCCCATTCTGGTGGGTCTGTCGAATTCCTGTCCCTGCTATTTCTTGATCTGGGCTGTCCATCAGCTGACTACACCTTGTTTCTGATTCATCTTTTCAGTACTCATCTCCCCATACTTTTGGTCTTTCCTTAATATATCCAGTGACCTCATGCTGCCCAGGACCTCTGGTTAAAGCCAACACCGACACTCCTCATGCCCTGGACATACCTCTTCACTCTCCCCCCTGTAAGTCTTTTCTCAGACAGCTGTCCCAACCTCAAAAACAAAGTCTCATCTTAAAATTCAGGTCATCTTACTCTGGGAATCTTGGAGAGATTTCAAGAAGATTCATGAACATGGATGGGGGAAAATTACATCTTTATTTTTACTAACCCCTAACTAAAATTTAGCATATTGTTCAATTATTTTAAAATGTTCTAAGAAGGGCCATGGGCTTTGCTAGACTGCCGGAGGGCTTCATGATATACAAAGAAGTTGCAGATTCTCTGATCTAAAAAATTATGACTTATTATGATTTTTATTTGTTGCTTTTCCTAGAAGTATTTGTCATTTTGAAAGACATAATGCCTTTAACTTCATGCTCAAGAAAAAAATTAAGGCTGTAATTTTAGGAATTTGCATTAATGCAGTGAGTATAGATTGGGAGCTAGGAACTTTATCAGCGTACCTTACATTTTAATCTGGAATTCAGATATATTTTCTACAACACAATAAGCCTGGTTCTGCCTTGGGATAGCAAATTCTTACTACCTTCCTTATCAACTAGTCAATGATTAAATATTTATTATAGTGAGAATTTCTGGCTTCCTCTCTCCGAGCCAGGACGTTGCACATACTCGTTCAGAGTGTCAGGAGATAAACACAAGGCTTAGGATATGGCTTTTCTCTATTTCTCCCACTGACTGTGTTCTCCCTATTGTTAGGGGACTGTAAATAGTACCCCAGTTCCATTTAACCACTTAACGTCAATTAACTTTATATTTACTTCAAAGATATAGCAAGAACAAATTGTCAACTTTCTTCTCACTATCTCTAGGATATATTCTTAGACCAAGTTGGTCTTTGGAGTAGTAAGCTCAAAACTTAGTTCAGTTCCTACATAGTAGTGGTCCAGGTGTGGCTTGCCTGACAGGTAAATCCTTCCACCAGCGTGGGGTCCTGAAAATCATTTATGGATATTATTTCTTGCTTCTTTTCATGACCTTGACACTGCTCTGGCTACAAAGCATTGCCTGGATTCCAATTCCTGGATTACTGTGGCTTGTTCTCCTAAAGTGGGAAACACCAAAGGTCCTCCACTCCCTTTACCTAGAATGGAAAAAAGCAAACAAAAAGGTCCAGGAATGAGGCCTGTTTCTTGGGACCATATGGCCTCAGAGGGAGAGAAGGCGCTAAGGTTCTACCCCTTACAGCATAGTTTCTCACCAGGCTCCATGAGCAGAAAGAAGTATCCTCAAGCTCCTGCAAATGTGAATGAAGCAAAAAGAGGGCTGAAATCAACTCAGGAATCTTCAAGATACCAAGAGCTTCAGCTATGCAAATAACTGAAAAAGCTTCCTCCCAATTATGTGGTTAGCCAATCAGAACCAGTTACAGAATGTCTACATATGCTCCACAGTCTCTCCAAGGTAATATCACCCCAATTTTTATAGAAGCAAGCTTTCTAGAATTTTCCACATGGAGAAATTATATCAAGCAAGCAAATTGATGGGGTCTGTGCATGTACCAGACATGCCCTCCCAATTATATCCATTATATACAAATCAAAGGGAGAGGGGGAAAGGAGACCAGAAAAGACCTCCAGTAGTAGATAGAATTTTTGAAGGAAAGCAGGAATTCTAATGAGGCAAAAATAGGGAAAAGCATTCTAGGCATGGAAGATAGTCAGTGGAAAGGTCCAGGATAGTGATGTGAGATGAACATTATGGGAGAGGAACAAAAAACAGGCCAGCATGGCTGGACTGAAGGTGAAGGGGAATGAAGTAGATAAGGGACAAGGGCTTAAAGAACTTGAAATGTCAAAAAGAGAACATTATATTTGATCCTTAAAGTATTACAGAGCAAATGGAGTTTGCTGAAAGAGGAAAAGGTAAGGGATTATGTGACATGGTCAGAGTTACACTTTAGGAAAATCATTTTATGTTTAGGATAGATCAGAGTTGGGAGAGATCTGAGGCAGAGAAACCAGATAGGATGTTATTGCAATAGTCCAGATAAAAAGCAATGAGATTTGGAATTTGCCTATTGACTGTGTGAGTGTAGAGAGGGGAAGCGTATCCAATAGGCAATGTAGGATAGAAACAAGACTTGATAACTGTTTAGCCACAAGGGATGAACAAGAGGAAGAAGTTTAGGATGACAACAAATTTGTGAAACTGAGTGACTAGAAGGGTAGCTGTACCTTCAACAGAATTAGGGAAGCTCAAGATGGGTGGGTTTTGGGGAAAAGATAATGAGTTCTGCTCTGCACATATTGAGTTTGAGGTGTCAGTGGAAAGTCCATTTAGAAATGCTTAATAAGTAATTCATGATGTGGGCTTGGAGCTCAAGAGAGAGACTAGGCTTAGAGATATTTATCTGGGAGTAGAGACAGGGAGGGATAGAATATTAGAGGAGGAGGAAAATATCCTGCTGGAAAAGATCAGAACGGATGGGATCAACTGAATATAAAGAAGGGTTGGCTTTAGAAAGGAGGTTACTTCAAAGATTAGAATAAAGGAAGAAACAGTAAGGGATGAAGTTAGAGAGTTTCAAGATGAGGAGAAAGGCAGAAGAGGAAGATCATTGAGGGATAGTCTCAATAAAGTATTTCTCGGTAAAGTATAAAGGCCAGGTCCTTAGCTGAGAAGGGATGGGTTAGGAGTGCTGCGGGAGGTTAAAAGAAAAAAAAGAGGACTCAGAACTGCTTCTGTAGTGAATGTGGTAGAGAATCAATTGAAGAGGATTATCTTGTGAAGGCCCAGTTGAGATTGAATAACAAGTTTATTGTACTGAATCCAGTCAGCATGATTATGTTACTTTCTCTAACTGTTCAACAGCTTTTGAGGAGAGAGATGGTGGGAGAAATTCAGAGCTGGGATTTGGCAAGGCATGACAGGACAAAGACATTCAAAAGTAAAGGATAAGCATTTATTAACTACTCACTATGTGCCAGGCACTATATTAAATGCTAGGGATACAAAGAAAGACTAAAACACCATCTCTGCCCTCAAGGAATTCACATTCTAATGGGGAAGACATGTAAGTAACTACCTACTCAGAAGATATATGTGTAGTAGAGAAAAGGTAATCTCAGAGGGAAGGCACTAACACTGGGGAGCTGGTTTGAGGAGCATTAAGGAGTAGGGAGATATGATATGATAGGAGGTTATGGTCAGACTTCAGATTTCTTAGTCATGGAAATGGAACACTTATCAGGGAGCATACTGAAGAACTAAGAAGTTAGTGTGTTCGAGAGAAGATCAACATATTAGAAATCTTCTAGCATAAGGGCAGGAATTGGGCTAAAGAAGAATACTGTGAGCCAGGCCCTGAACACATTGAGAAAAGAGGAAGAATGTCCTCAAATTTTGTAGATAGTCTGTAGAATTGGACTGGGTGATAAACTGCACATAGTTATTTACAAAGGATAAAAGACTGCTGCATGATACATGATAGCAGGAAAGAGAGAGAGAAAGAGAAAGAGAGAGAGAGAGAGAGAGAGCAACATAGACACAGAGACAGAGAGTCAGAGAAAGAGAGACAAAGATAGATAGAGAGAAAAAAAGAAAAAAGATAGAGAGAGTATATCTGGGAAAGTAGCAATAAGGAGCAAAGAATATTGGCAAAGTGGTAACAAAACAATCTTTACATTTCTATCACCCGTTCCTTTTTTCTTTCTTGGTACTGGCAAATAGAGGGCAAATTGTTGTTTTAAATGGTTAGATTAAAATGTAGAAATCTGCATCATATGAACCAATACTGATTAATTTTAAGTAGCAAGATCAAATAAAACAATTAAAAAATTATCTAAATTAGAATAAATCCTAGTTGCTGTGGACCTGGTTCATGGTTCAGTAAACATAGTTTTGTGACCTCTTACTAATTACCTGATGCCTCTACCTAATTTCTATTATTTTGGTGATTTTAGCAAATGTCATAGCTTAAATTAATTCATGGAAAATAGTAAGGTCCCTTATTAGAAAAATAGACTCCTCTTTTTTGTTGTTGTTTTTTTTTACTGAACTGAATAGTAATTTTTCAGAACAAAGAGCAAAAACTTCACAAGGAATATAATTTGCTTCAACTATGTTCTAGGTGCTAGGACTATAAAAACAAACAAACAAACAAACAAAACTACAGTCTTTGTCCTCCAGAAGCTCACCCCAGAATGGAAGATAGGGCTGCAACATGCATACAAGTAGGTAAATACAGAGTACATATGAAGAAGACTTTAAGTATCAATCATTCTCACATGTAGCCTAGATAGTGTAATCACTCCTCAGTCTGTTACTTAACTCAGAATTATCGTATTCGTTCTAAAGTATGATAGTTTTGATTATTTACTGAAATGTTAATGCCTCACTCATTAATCATTTAGCTCTGCACTCCAACTCTTGTTTATTAAATAATAATTGCCATGTTTCACCACATAATCATCACAGATTTTATTCCACATTGTGCAAAAAAGTGGGGGTACAACCATTATGTAAAGCTTTTAAAAAATTTGTACCAGTATTACTTAAAAATCATTTATTATTAAATTGCCTTTGGCGCAAGATTACGATGCAGAAAATACTTGTGAATATACATTAAAACTGAATGTTGACAATGTATGTGCACTGAGAATTTTAGGATCCCTCAAAATGCAAGAGAGATAAATGAGTGTTCATATGCCACTAGTGAATACATTGCTGCTCTGTTTACCTTTTAAGTGGCATAACGAACAGAATTATACTACATGACAATTGCATGTGAAAGGTTATAAACCAATTTTTGGGCTGAAAAAGCAAGTTGTGATGAATATGCAGTGGTGACAATTATTCAGTGAAATACAATATTAAATAAACTGGAGAAAATCTTTCTTATTCACAGTTACTCATCTCTGACAAATATCAAAGTCCCTATTCTTCTAGGTTCAAGCAACTATCAAAGATATCAAAGTTACTGGCTACACAAAGTATTCAGATGTAGACAGTACTAACCCAAAGACATAAATAGTTATTTGTTATGTTTTATCTGTGAAAAAGATCACAGCCACTTGAGATACACAGGCACTGTGGCCGGGAGATCCATCCTGCCCTACCGGAAAGTCAGAGGGGTGAGGGGGGAGGACATAGGAGAGAATAGATTGGGGCAGGGGGGATACACTGGGATGGCTCTTTTGGGGCGGTAGGTAGGGGAAAGATGGGGAGAAAGTTTGTAACTCAAAATTTCATGGAAATGAATGATGTAAACTAAAATAAAAAAATTTTTTTTAAATGGA
Organism: Pseudochirops corinnae; assembly: GCA_028646515.1. Classification (NCBI taxonomy): domain Eukaryota; kingdom Metazoa; phylum Chordata; class Mammalia; order Diprotodontia; family Pseudocheiridae; genus Pseudochirops; species Pseudochirops corinnae. The sequence goes on from CM053585.1 coordinate 365,338,133, forward strand.
AAAAAAAAAAAGATCACAGCCTTTAATTATTACTGTTACTCTTGACGTCTCACCTCTGAAACACAGCCTCTGCATTCTGCTCTCAAGAGTGCAGCCAAAATCTCCCAAAAATCACCTCCTTATTTTTTAATAAGAGTTAAAAGCAGTTCTTTCAGGAAAGAAATTTTCTTCATTCTTTTTCTGTCTTCTCACAGTTTCATTCAAGACATACTTGTTAACAGTTTCTCCCAAAAGACAACTAAATGAAAACACCTAATATACAATTGTGAAACTCAATCTCTTTACAGATGGCAGTTATAACTCACACTATTTACAAATGTTAGTTAAAACTTATCTCCTCACAGACTCCTCATAGAACAAAATAAAAACCTTACTCATACTACTGCTTTCTCAAGGAATCAAAATTAAGTTGTTATTGTTTAAGATTCCAAAGCCTCTTTTGAATATATATGTAATATGTATATATGCATATATATAAATATATATACACATAGAGAGAGATTTATTGTTTACCTTGCTGTCACTTTAAAATAATCTCCCTCCCCTTAGTATCCTCTCTTGAAACAAAGAGGTAAAGTTAAGCAAAACAAACCTTTTTATCATGTCCGACAATGCATTCTGCATTTCGTACCTATTATATACAATCTTTCTTCCAGAAGAGTTATGTTGTATCATCAGTCTTAAGGACTGTCATTTTTTCATATTTGTATGCCTATGTACCATCTAGCACAGAATCTCACACAGAGTAGAGACCTAGTAAATGTTTGTTAAGTTGAATTGACCCAAGTTGAATAGTGAAGGTCAGGGTCCATTCACTCCTTCAATCATTCATTTATTTAATAAAGATTTATCAAGCACCTCCTAGGAGTAACGTACAATTCCCCCAGTTAGCGCTGGGGGAAACACACGTTTAGATAAGATACTACATCTGCTCTCATGAATCTCACATTCTTGTAGAGGGATTAGATACAACCACAGACAACTAAAATATAAAATATTAGTTGGAAGGCCCATTAAAGAGGCAGAAAACAAGGTTCTATATGAGGGCTAATGAAAAAGATCTTTACTGACCCTGGCTTCAGGGACTGCACCATATAGTTATTCAAGCTGGTCTTTAAAAGTAGAGTAAGAAATCAGTAATTCTTGGTAAAAAGACAAAAAGAAGACATTCCAGGCATAGGAAACAGACCTAAAGGTATGAGGCATGTTTGGGGGACCGAGTTCTTCTAATATGGCTTTAAGAGATAGGGTCAGAAAGGCAGACTGATATCAAATTGTGAAGGGCCTAGATGTCTGGCATAATAATCTGAACTTTACCCAGTAGAAAATAGGGAACTATTGACAAGTAAGTAGGCAGGAGATAAGTAGGAACTGGTCTGAAAAGTTTCTGAGTCAAATCGAGAATGGGAGCCCAAGGACACCAAGTCCCTCCCCTCAGGCACTGTGTGTCCTCAAACTCTCTTCCTTTCTTTCTATCAAAACCTCCCATCCCAAAGACCTCTGGTAAACCCATTCACACTGAGGAGTAATAGTGGATAAGGATAAATGTCCTCTTTCCAAAGCCTCTTGAAGGTACAGTAACAGTATCTATGGTATCTGTGAAAGAAGCTAATGAAATTGGTGTCGCATACACAAAGTAACAGGAACAAGAGGGAAAAAAATAAATCACATTACAGTGTTGACACAACAAAGAAATCAGGAAGTTTGTGTTACTGAGTCAGATTTGGAGTCCAAAAAAAAAAAAAGAGGAAGAAAATATTTCATCAGATGAGTACAGGGAAGTTGTTTTATGCAGAAACTGCAGAGAAAAATCCACAAGAATGAGGGTAGAAGGGAATTAGGGACTCAGTAAGATCAATATTATTGAAAACTTAGACACTAAGAAGTTTGCCTGAAGCAAATAAAACAGATAAAGTTTTATAAAGATACAAATATTACAAAGTATCCAATCAATTGATTGCCAGAGTAGAGATTAAAGACTCCTCCCACAGATTCCACAAAGATATAAAAAGGTATGGTTTTGTGGAATTTGGGAGCTGAGTAGTAAAATTAATAGCTAAAATTTGTGTAGTACTTTAGGATTGCAAAGCACCCTACATTCTTTGGATCCTTGAAACAACCCCGAGAGCTAAGTGCTGTTAATATCTTCATTTTCATATGAGGAAACTGAGGCCGAGAGAGGCTAAGTGGCTTGCCAGACGTCACACACCTAGTTAAGTGTCTGTGGCAAGATTCAAACTCAGGGTTTCTTGACTCCAAGTCCAATGTTCTATCTATTGAACACCTTGCTGCTGTAAGAAGTATGTTGAGTATCTGCTTTTGCCACTTAATAGAATGCCCCCAATCTCTCTGATCCTCAATTCTTTTTTTTTTTGTGCTTTTTTTTGGAGGGGGGAAGGTAGGGCAATTGGGGGTAAGTGACTTGTCCACGGTCACATGGCTAGTTTTGTATTTAGTGTCTGAGGCCGGATTTGAACTCAGGTCCTCCTGACTCCAGGGCCAGTGCACTGTGCCACCTAGCCATTCCCGATCCTCAATTCTTTTATCTGTAAAATGGGAATACTTCTGCTATATTTTTCTATGTTATGGGATTGTTGTGAAGAAAGCATTTTGCAAACAACAAAGCTACTATGTAAATTTGAGCTATTAATATAGAGTCTTATAAACCAGAAATATGGCAAAATGTCTGCCTGTACAAAAAAATAAAAAAAGATTATTGGTTTGAAACAAAAAAGGCAGAGTTTTGAGGACCCAAAATGTAAATGTGTAGCAGGTTCTAAAGTGCCTCAAAATATGAAAAGAGGTCAACAGAACTATGCAGAACAAAGTATCTTTTTTTAAAAACCTGATAATTTATATCACAAATCAACTTACAATATATACAAATTCTATACAATTACAAAGCTCAATAAATACAAACTAATCAAAAAAGGAACAAAATCTCCAACAAAACTGTGTCATCTGAAGTATTTCTTCTATACTTCAGTGAATCTATGATCTCATTGATGTGGGCATCCCTTCTATCAATGCAGATTGCAATCCATCCTGTGAGGTTTTTATCCAGACCTTTCCACAAATCCTCAAAGGAAGAGCAATCCAAACTTACTAGAGTTCCTCCCCTGAGTCCCTTGACATCCAATGGACACCGCTATTGTCTAGTTCTTGTCTAGTTCATCTTTTATCTCCTGCTCCCCGTCAATGCCCTTGTCCTGAACATACCTTTCCTCAATAGCAACTTTTTCACCACTTTCTGCAAATAATCAATGGTAAAAATATGCCAGCATAGTTGTACCCACTATGCACCACTCTGAGATTCAGTGAGACATAGTTAATAGAAGGCTGATTTTAGGATCAGGAAGTCCTACATCTGACACCTTCTAGTTGTATCACCATGAACAAGCAAGTCCCTTAACGTCTCAATGCATTAACCACCTCTTTAGGATGATAGTTACCTATCTACACTGGTAGAGAAAGTTTGCAGATTGTGAGTTCCCTAGACCAATGAAATCTGGAATCCTCCTTCTATCTCCAGCAAATACATCTCTCTACTGCTTTTCAGTCAACTAGAGAAAGTGGTATTTTAGAATTCACAGCTACCATGCATCACCAGAACATTGGTCCTAAAACAAAATAAACAAACAAAAAAAACCCCTTGACTTCCATGTCAGGAAGCAACCCAGAATTGCTAAAGGTACTATGCAACCTTCCAAAGGAATTACTTATATATTTAGAATATTAAAAGTATAAGTGTTAATGAAATAATTAAGGTAACAAGTAATTAGTTTTGAATTCTCTTCTGATCTGTTTTGAGATGATCTGTCTCTTCTGATTTCTATCTATATAATAATAAAGATTTTTTTGGAGGTTGGAAGGCAAGGCAATTGGGGTTGGGTGACTTGCCCAAGGTAACACAGCTAGTTAAGTGTCAAGTGTATAAGGCTGGATTTGAAGTCAGGTCCTCCTGAATCCAGGGCTGGTGCTCTCTTCACTGCACCACCTAGCTGCCCCTAAAGTTTGTTATTATTATTGTTTTTATATAATCATGGTCAATATGTATATTGATCTATTATGCTTCTTATTTATATATGTCTTTTTAATAACCTAGTAATATTCTATTATTAATAATCCAGAAAGATTTGGACATACTCTAAGAAATTTGTATAAAAAGAAATAGCTGTTTTAGAAACAGATAGAAATTCTAAGGATCTTTTTTTTTAAATTTTTTTATTTATTTATTTACTTTTAATTTACAAGATTCAGTTCCACAGTCACTTGAGTTTCAGATTTTCTCCCCTCCCTCCCCCCCCCATGGTGGCGTGCAATCATG
>CM053585.1:365342959-365363394 GCA_028646515.1 Pseudochirops corinnae
GTTCAGCCATTCCCCAATTGATGGACATCCCCTATATTTCCAGTTTTTTGCAACCACAATAACTATTTTGCAACCACAATAACTATTTTTGCACATATGGGACCTTTTCCCACTTCTGTAATCTCTTTGGGATATAGTCCCAACAGTGGTATTGCTGGGTCAAAGGGTATGCAATTATTTATAGCCCTTCGGGCATAGTTTAAGGATCTTGAAATAGGGAAGGACAGTGGTCATATAGCACCAAGCCAGAAGAAACTGGCATCCCAGAAGCAACAAACAAAAAGAAAAAGAGAGGGTAAGGCTAAACAGTAGCAGAGAAGGGAGATACTGAGAAGGGTGATCAGCCCTACAGGCTTCTGGGAGGAAAAGATTCCGGTTGACACCACTGGTGTACCAACCTCATCAAGTACTAAAGGAAGTCCAAAGAAAATGTTCAGTCTCTTCTCAAGTTCTCCTCCCAGTGGCTGTTTATCCACAGACATTATAATGTGGTTTGTTGTTTCCTTATACAAATGATTCTAGTAACCTCAACTTCAGAGACCAGGGATGAACTTAAACTGAACTCATTGTCTTTCAAGCAAAATCTTCACCCCTTCCAAACTTTCCTGTTACTGTTGAAAGTGCCACCATTGTCCAGATCACTCGGGCTCACAACCTAGGTGGCATCCTTGGTTCCTCACTCTCTCCTCATTCACTCCCCACATTTAAATTGGTCGCCAAGTCCTGTCATTTCTAGCTGTGTACATTTCTCCAATACACGCCCTTCTCTGCTCTGACACAGCTACCACCCTGGTGCAAGTCCTCAGCACCTCATACCTGGACTACTACAACAGCCTCAAGCCTTTGCCCACTCCAATCCATTCTCAACTGAGTTGTTAAACTGATCTTCCTAAAGTACAGGTCTGACCATATTCCCCATCTCTCCCCATTCAATTCGCTATTATCTCTAAGGTGAAATATAAAATTTTCTGTTTAGCATTCAAAGTCCTTCATGACCTGGCCCCTTCCTATCTGTCCTGTCTTCTTACACCTAATTCCCCTCCACATACTCAGATGCAGTGATACTTACCTCCTCAATATTCTTTGCACAAGAGAACAAGACACTCTCTTCCAATTCAGGGCATTTTCACTGACTATCTCCCATGCCTAGAAGTCTCTCCCTCCTCATTTCTGTCTCCTGACTTCCCACAAGTCTCATTGAGAGTCCCGCCATCTTCAAGAGGCCCTTTCCCAATTCTCTTTAATCTTCATGCCTTCCCTCTGAAATTATCTCTAATTTGCTCTGTACATACACGTTGTTTATACATAATTCTTTGTATGTTGTCTTCCTCATTAGGCTGTGAGTTTCTTGAGAATTATGACTTTATTTTTGCCTTTTTTGGTGGGTTTTTTTGGTATCTCCATAATTTAGCATAGTGTCTACACATAGTAGGTATTTAATAAATGCTTCAATTATTATTTATTATTGTTGTTGTTATATATTATGATTTTTGCAAAAGCCTACTAGTTGGTCTACTACCAATTCTTTCCCTACTCTATCCTCCATTCATTCAGTTCACCAAAATGATTTTCTAAAAGTTCAAGTTTGGCTGTGTCTGTCTCTATCTCTGTGTGACACACACAAACTGTTGCTGTCTCTGTCTCTCTCTTTCTCTCTGTCTGTCTCTCTTTGTCTCTGTCTCTGCCTCTCTGTCTCTGTCTCTGTCTCTCTCTCCCTCTGTCTCTCTCCGTCTCTCATAAACTCCAGTGGTTCCTTATAGCCTTCAGGATCAAACACAAAATCCACTAGCATTCAAAGGTCTTCATAACCTAGCCCTTCCTATCTTATACTCTGATCCAATAACATTCCTTCTTTCACAAACAAAATACTTTCTCTTTCAGTACTGGGCATTTTCTCTGGCTGTTTCCTGAGTCTTGGAATGTTCTCCTTCCTCATCTCCACCTCCTTGATTCTGTAACTTCTTTCAAGTCCCAACTAAAACCCCACCTTCCTGATCCTTCTTCATTCTGGTGCCTTCCCTACATTAATTATTTCCTATTATTGTCCTGTGCACAACTCTCTTTACATATGTATTTGCTTGTTGTTGCCTCCCTTAGACTGTGAGCCCCTAGAGGGTAGGGACTGTCTTGCCTGTCTTTAAATCTCCAGCACATAGCACAGTGCCTGCCTGACTTGATTCAGAGATAGAAATTTAGGGAGAGAGCCCAACCTCCACCTAAAGGATAGGGATTTTCCTAATTTGAGGCTAGGAGTGAGTGTGATTGAATTCAATAAAACAAACTCCCCAAAGCCCTAAAGGCTATATATGTTATAACATAGTGGTTCTCAATCTTCCTAATACCCCGACCCTTTAATCCAGTTCCTCATGTTGTGGTGACCCCCAACCATAAAATTATTTTCGTTGCTACTTCATAAGTGTAATTTTGTTACTGTTATGAATTGTAATGTAAATATCTGATATGCAGGATGTATTTTCATTGTTACAAATTGAACATAACCCACAGGTTGAGCACTGCTGAAGTATATGGACTTCAGGGAATATTACATTATTCCTAGACTTAGCCCAAGCTAATTATTACAATGAGGTATTATACACCCAAGGTTTGAAGGAAAAGAGTTACAAGAAGAAACTAACAGCATAAATTTAATAATTACTATCTGATGGCCAGGAAATGACATAAAGGGTCCAGACCTAAGCGAGATAAGGCAAAGCTCACCTATCAGTTGTAGGCTACTCAGGAGTGGAATCCAAGGACCCAGTGGGAGGAGGAAAAGAACAGCAGATATCCTGGGGTCACGGTGGCCAGAATACTTAAATATAAGGTCCTTTGGAAGGAAAGACACCAGTGGTTGAGAGAATCAGAAAAGGATTCAAGCAGAAGATGGCGCCTAAGTTACCTTTTAAAGGAAGAGAGGGATTCTCTGAGGCAGAAATAAGGAGGAGGTGCCTTCTAGGTATTGGGATGGCAAAAGAAAAGGTATAGAGACAGGAGAAAGAATTTCTTTCATGAGGAACAGAAAAGACCAGTTTATTTGGATTGAAAGGTGCAGTAGGAGTAGTAATATACAATGAGACTAAAAAGATAGATTGGAGCAAGGTTTGATGGGGCTTTTAAAGCTAAACAAGAGTTTACATTTTATCCTAGAGACAAAAGGAAGACACAGGTGTTGGCTGGTCACATGGTTAGATCTGTGCTTAAGGAAAATTACTTTGACAGTGTCTAGATTAGATGGAGAGGGGAAGCTTGAGGAACTGAGATCAATTAGGAGACTTGTAATAATGTTGCCCAAAGGTGATCAAGACCTGAACCAAAGTAGTAACTCTGTGAGTATAGAGAACAACTTAGATTCAAGCAATGGTGTGAATATAGAAACTACAAGATTTGGCAACTGACTGGATATATGGGATAAAGAAGAATGAGGAATTAAGAACGATGCCAGCATTACTGCATCTGGGAAATCTGAGGAAGGGTGATGGTGATCCCTTTGATAATAAGGAATTTTTGAAGTTGGGAAGGTTTTGGGGAAAAGATAATAGTTCAGTTTTGGACAAGTTAAGTTAAAAATATCTCCAGGACATCCAATTTGAAACATCTAATAGGTTGGCTTAGATGAAAAACCCAGCATGAAGTTCCTAGATTCCCAGGTTTCTGGAGACTGGCTCTTGTAATCTTTCAACCCTCATAGGGTCAATGCCTGCAGATTAACCTCCTTCTCTTAAAACAAAAGAACAAATGGTGAAACAAAGGACTAAGACCCATTTCCATAATGCCATATGTTTACTTTGGGGCAGCTAGATGGTATAGTGGATAGAGTAGCAGGTCTCCTCTCTCTGAGTTCAAATTTGGCCTCAGATACTTACTAGCTGTATGACCCTGGGCAAGTCACTTAACTCTGTTTCGCTTCAGTTTCTTCATCTGTAAAATGATCTGGAGAAGGAAATTGCAAACCACTCCACTATCTTTGCCAAGAAAACCTCAAATGGAGTCACAAAGAGTAAGATGATTGAAACAACTAAGCAACAATAATATGTCTATTTTGGAGGAAGAGGCCCCAAACCTTTACACTCACAGCATTATCTCAAACTTGATACAATTGGCAAATGCATCAAAACCAAGAGCGGAGATCCACTGAGAGAGCAGCCAAGGACAGTGCTGGTAGTTAATGCCTTTGGAAGGCCAGTTCCAGCTATTTCATCAGTCAAAGAGGCTGCCATTTATGCTACCACATGGTTAGCAGACTGGAATCAATTACAGAATGCCTCCAAAGTCTCTCTAAGGCCCTTCTATTGCACATCATCACAACCCTCTGGGAATCTCCTCAGCCTCTTCCACATGACTAACAGCATGAGAAGTACTCTGCACTGTACTACCATCTTCCCCCTACACTTTTCACCTCTTTCTTTTAGAATCCCAAGACTCAAAGTCTTTCTCAACACCTTAAAGCATTTCCCTCAAATTATAGTGTATCCACTTTGTATATGCATGTTTGCATATGTGTTTTCTCCTCCAGATAAAATGGAAATCAAGGACTATTTCATTTTTGACTTTGCATCCCCAAAGTACCTGGCTCTACTATAAATGCTTACTGATCGATTGAGGAATTCAGCCCAGGTTGGTGGAGGACAATACCTTGTCTATTTAGTTTATCTTCTGCTGCAGCTCAAATTCATTTGTATATAAAGTCAAAGAAAATCTGGGGAATTTCTAACCCCAAGTTAATTACTTAATTACTCTGCTGGGCTCTTTCTCCCTGGCAGTGATAGCTATGACTGAAGATCTGACAGACTGCCTTTATGGGGAGAGGTTGTATCCACTAAATGAAGTAGACTAAAGTAGGTGCGGCAAAATGCCTTTCAGAGACCATGAACCTAGCCATTATAAGAACCTCTCTACTACCCTAGGTTAAAACACAGATTCCTTTCTTTAGTATTTACAGACCTTCCTAATCTGGCTCTAGGCTACATTTCTAGATGTTACATATTATTCTACATTATGTTCCCTAGATTTCAAGCAAACTGCTGGTTCCATCTCAGGCCTTGGTGCCTTTGGGAAGGCTGTCCCCTAAGCTTAAAATGCTCTCCCTCCTTACCACTACCTCTCAGAATCTCTAGTTTCCTTCAAATGTCATTTCAGCTGCCACTTCTTAAATGAGGTCTTTTCCAATTCTCTTTCAGTTGTTAGTACTCTCTCCAAATTACTTGCATATTAGTAGGGGTGATTACTTGTAATTACTAAAGGTGTTCAGGAAACACTTCTTCCTCCCTCCCTGTTCCCTCCCCCCTCCCCCCAATTTCCTGGATTGGGATACTTCCCTTGAAGCCAGGCATGTGCTCTAAAAGTTCTCTGGCCCCTTACTAAAGAATATGCATGTGACTCAGTAACTTGTGATTGGTTCCTTGGTCCCTGTGACTGGGGTGCTGTTAAATATGATTACTGACTAATCTAGAAGGAGTTTCCCTCTATTACGCCCTAAGGCTCCATTCTCTCTTTTGAGTATCACTTTGGGACTCTGCCAATTTTCCCTGGGAAAGCAAAGGATTTCTGTCTCTTCTACTCACCCAACCAGCCATTGGCGATGGTGGCCATGTCCTCAACTTTACCTGTCTTTACCTGAATTTAGCTCACTTAATAGCAATCCTGACAGACACAGTTTCCAACTTTGATGGCTACTTCTATGAGTAGGAGGTATTTATTGTCAGCTACGTTCCAGGTACTATGTCAAGAACTTTACAAATATCATCTTCTTTGATCTGCAAAACAACCCAGAGGGAGGAAGAGATTGTTATCCCCCATTTTACAGCTGAGAAAACTGACCCAGATAAAAGTTAAGTGACTTATGTCACCAACTAGTAAGTCTCTAATGCAGGATTTGAACTCAGATACTCCATGCCCAGCACTGCGCCACCAGCTGCTTCTACTAAAATTCCTGGGCTCCTGAGTCAGTGCTAGCTGAGCAGTGCCAGTGGTAAGTGCTTGATACAATCACACCATTTCTAGGGGAAGAATATGATCACGGATTGTAAACCTGAGAGGACTATCATACTTGGCTCACCAGGACCTAGCAAGTTCCTGAAATTGTGCGGGTGTGTTGCAAAAGGAAAACATTTGTCCCACAATGGCCCTTTATCTCTTCAGAAAGTAAAATAGATAGGGTAGTCTGTTTTTAAATTTTTTCTCCAGTATGTGTTAATGCAAACTGAGTCTTTTGTGTTTTAAACATTTCTTTTATAGTTTAGGAAATAACTTAGCTGTCCTATACTGATATCCCTAAGGTATATTGTGTGCTTTTTCTAAAAGAGACCCTGTCAGTCCCCTTGAGTAGATTCTAAACATGAGCCAGGTTTAAACTTTGTTTAAGAGATATTCTACAAACCATTTAGGAACAGCTTAAAAGAGTAATTATTTCTAAGAGTAATTATTTAATACAAATGATATGCAAGAGGAAGAATCAATACAGAGGAATTAGATGGGGAGAAAGGCTGGTAGTTCTGGTAACCTACTTTCATCAGGAATGGGTTTAAGAGGGGACAATACATACATACATACATACATATATATTTAGAAGAGTATAAAAGTCTTCTAAATTCAGAAGAAACAAAACGGTAGGGGCATGGGGAACAGGGAGAGAACAAGGGGGATCTTTAGAGGGGAAAATGAAGGAATAGGTAAAAGGGGAGTATAGAAGGGTGTTTAGGTTAATGGCAATGGGAAGATAGAGGAGGGATCCTTGGAGGTGATAGGGAAGTAATAGGAGGACAAGATAGTAGGTTAAAATGAAGCAGAGGAAGCAGGAGGGATAGGAGATGAGATATGCATAAACATAAAAACAAAGATCAGGAATAGAATATGTTTGGGAAAGTATCTCTCTCTCCCTCTCTCTCTCTCTCTCTCTCTCTCTCTCTCTCTCTCTCTCTCTATATATATATATATATATATATATAGTGTGTGTGTATGTGTGTGTGTGTGTGTGTATATACACAGCTATATATAGCTATAGAGCAGTGGTTCTCAACCTTCCTAATGCTGCGACCCTTTAATACAGTTCCTCATGTTGTGGTGACCCCCAGCCATCAAATTATTTTCGTTGCTACTTCATAACTACAATTTTGCTGCTGTTATGAATTGTAATGTAAAATCTGATATGCAGGATGTATTTAAATTGAACATAACCCACAGGTTGAGAATCGCTGCTATAGAGGAACATATCTAAACTTTATTTTCACCTTCTGAAAGAGGGGAGGGGAAAAAAGAACAAAGTAAAAAATTGCACAGCAGAGAACAAAGGAAAACTCACAAGGAAGCGAAGAAAAGCTAAGCAATTCTCAACCCAACATGTATTATCTATCATACAGGTTTACTTGAAATGAAAATTTATTGTTACATATTTTGAATCCTCTCATGTTCTGCTATGCATACATGCTTTTTTTCTTTCTCACTTTGTATTTAAGTTCCTATATTTAAATTTATGATGTGTTTTTTCTCTATTCTGTATTTGTGTTTTGGCCTTTGAATCTAAAATAAATTCTTTTTAAAAAAGAGATATTCTACTTAGCTAGTGACATAATGATCCAGAGAGAACAAGAAAAATCTGACCCCCTCTCAGTCAGGGCACTTCCAGAATGAATCTGGGCCTAATTAAGCCTAGAACTGGGGTATCTTATAGAAGCTTCCCTCTCTAATCCTCCCCCTTGAAGGGCAAATTTGTCATCTAAAGGTAGATTGTGTCCCATTTCCTAATGGAATACAAATTTCTCACCAGCACCTATCACAAGGTGCTTAATACATGCTTAATGAATCCATTGCAACTTGGCTCCTGTCCCTACCATTTCACTAAAATAATTTTAAAGAAGCCAAATCAATGGCCTTTCCTTGGTCTTGGCCTTCCTTGAACCTCTCTATGACATATGACAGAGTTGACCACCTATTCCTCCATTTCCCTTGTATACCTGTCCTCCAAGCTCCTCTTCAATGTCTCTGTTTTCTGAGAGAACAGACAATTGATTTACATTCAGTTCATTCAACTCCCATGGCTTAATCTATCAAAGTTGTGCTGGCTATATCTCTAGTCTTAACCACCCACCCATGCTCCATTCCGATAGCACTACCTCCCTAAAGAGTTATTTCCCTCTGGATAAAAACATATACTCAATAAACTCAAAAGTATATTGATATTTCACACATACAAAAAAAATACACACACACAAAAAACCCAACTAGTACAACAAAAAGGTGTTTCCTTCTGGGCCACTTCATTTCTGTCAGTGGTACCACTATTTTTCCTAGCTCCCTAGACTAGTTTCTGAACTTCTCTCTTTCTTGTCCTCTTATATTTTTTCCCCTTTGCTCTTGTTCCCCTCTTCACAAAGAAGATAATGAAAAGAAAGTTATTTCTGACTCTTCCCTCTCCATCATCCCTATATTCAATCTGTCATCAACTTGTCATTTCTTTTTTCAAAATGTCTCTCAGATTCTCCTTTTTGTTACTTTTGAGACTGGGTCTCCCTATCTTGCTTAGGCTGGAAATACAGTCATCACTAGCTGTCCTATTCCCACTGATGACTGACATGGAAACTTTGACCTACTCTGTTTCTTACCTTGACATATTTATACTTCTTTAGGCAGCCTGGTAGCTTTTCCATTCTAGGTGCCAGACAGTGCAGTCACCCAATTGACTTTTGTTCTACTGTAACTCAGAACTCCTGAGCATAAACAATCCACCATCCTCAACCTCCCACTAACAAGAACTACTTGCCACCATGCCCAGCAGACTTGCCCATTCCTATCCAGTCTTACAACTATCACTCTAATGCAGTCCCTCATCATCTCATGCCTGAATTATAGCAACAACTTCAGAGTTAGTATCAGTGATTCATCACTTCTTCAGACAAGCCTGAACCCTGTAAGTCAGTTTCACTCCTTCAATCACAACCCTCCAAACTCATGGGATTAAATGGTTCACTATCAATGACTACATAATATATTAACATAATATGTCGACATAATTAACAAAGTCTCAAATAGCAGGCTGCTATATCCTCTAGAAGAAAAGAAAGAAAGGGATAGGACTGGTTAAAAACAACAAAAAGAAAAATAATGACAATAACTAGTGGGAGCTCTTTCAACCGAGCTTTAAGGGAGCAGGGAAGAAAAACTACGGACTCGAGTTGTGCTTCAGCTTCTAGATTGCTCTTCTCCAGGCAACAATGAGCCTCTTCTTCTGGCAGTCTCCACCTTCTCAACCTTTGGTCCACTATGCCTCTAACTCTTCCAGCAGATAAATTAATGGCCTTACAAAACAATCTGCTTTCCTGTTCACCGATGCTGAGGCAGCATACTTTTGCTCCAATCCTTCTAACACTGTAGGAAAAGCACGAAGTTCTGAGGAAACTCCTTCCTCCTTCTCTTTCTAAGTAGACAAAAAGTTTGAGCAGAAGACTCTCCAAAGGCAAAGGAAATGAAAAACAAACAACTTTGGGAAATGTTGTTGCTGTTTGTCCTTTGTTTTTGAAGAGGACCATGACATCACAGGATGATGTCTTGATTTGTGCATGAATTGGATTTAAGTGAGGTGGAGCTGCACAAAGTCCTCAGCTTCACTTTCTCTTCCCTAGTCTCTGAGGTCCAGGGGCAGGACAAAAGTCAGGATGACTGGTGATGACTCAGGATGCAGTGCCATCTTCCATGTCTGACTAATCTCTAAGCACTCCACAGTGCCTACTTCAGCTGCCTTCCTGGTTGGTAGAACAAATTGTTGTCATCCACCCATCCTGTCAGAGGGAAGTTTTCACATGCTTGGGATAGACATCCCCCTAACTCACTATCAAGTCTGAGGCCTATCAACCTGGTTTAGCCCATCTGCCCAGACGGTTTTACTGGGGTGTGGCCTTTACCTATGCTATAGCTTCTTTGAGCCACAGGTGAGAGTTGGGTGACAGGTGGATATTAAAGTGGATAAGCAACCCTGGAAAGGGCTTACAGCAAGCCTTTACACCAGAGGTACTAGTCTTTCCTAAACATGTCATACACCTCTTAGAAAACGGGTGTTCATATACATCTCCCAATTTATTCACATCCATATGATCCCTTTATGTCCTGCCAGGTAGTCTTAAAAAGCCAGATTTCAGGGGCACCTAGGTGGCACAGTGGATAGAGCACCAATCCTGGACTCAGGAGGACCTGAGCTCAAGTCCAAACTTAGACATTTACTAACTGTGAGACCCTGGGCAAGTCACTTAACTCTGATTGCCTAAAAATTTAAAAAAAAAAAGCCAGGTTGCAAATCTTTTTAAAACACCATTTTTATGTCACTCACCTATTCAAGAAACTTTAATACCATAGTTCCCTACTTGCTACTAGATATCAAATTTAACTATCTTTACTTTCCTTAAAGATCCTACATAACTAACTTCATTAGATCTATTCATCTTCATTTCCCGCTGTTCTCTACTATGTAGCCTAAATTCCAGAACTAATCTCCTCACTTTCCTCCAAATGTGCCATGTTTACTTCCCACCTCTCTGGCTTTTCTCCTCACCTGGAACTTTCTCCCTCCTCTACTATCTAAAATTTCCCCCTCCATCCTTGAATCTTCTAGGCCCAAATTCTACCTCTTCCATAAGCTGTCTCAGGCTCTTTCAATTCACATAGCTCTCCTTTCTCTGAATCCCTATGCAATTCTATGCTGTACTATACAATTTAGCATTCTAATAATCTCTTCTTGTTGTGGGTTAATTTTGTCCCTCCCCTAGTTAGATTATAAGCTCCCTGAAGTCAGAGACTATATTTTAAACTACTTTTTTTTTTCATTTAGCATAATGTTTGCACAGAATAGCATCCTAATAAATATTTTTGACAGATTATAAACTTCTCAAAGGCACAGATCATGTCTTAAACTTCTTGTGTCAACCACAACACCTAACCCAGTCCTGGGGAAGTGATAGGATACCTGCTTCTATTCTTAAAGAATCAATCAATCAGTATGAAATCATAAACATAGACTATGCCAATTTGGGGATGGAAAACACTAGGAACTGATGCCACTGTCCTCTTCAAGAACAAAGGACAAACAACAATGATGGTCTCTGCTTAAGGGAGGCTGTAAGTTTATAGAACATACTTACAAAAAAATACTGAAAATATTTTTCAAAGGTTAGTACAGCTGTGTCCCCCAAATAATATTTTGTCTACCACCAGTGTGGTTTTTTTCCCTGATAACAAATTCCCCAAACAATATTTTGCCCTGACTTCTGATATGCAAATCAGCCAGTTGGGGGAGCACCCAAAATCAGAGTATAGAACCCCTACTCTCAAAAGGGCGCTTTGGAGCATACCTTCTCCTCCATGGGAGCACACCTTCCTAGTGGAACACCCCCTGCTGAATGGATCTGTGCATCTGTGCTCCTGGACAAAGTGCTGCCCTTTCATGAGTTATATTCTGTGAGTGTTTATGAATGAGTTGTCTGTGTAGTTCCCCTATGTCATTGCATTGAACTGATTCCCATTGTCTTATATGTTATTCTCAGCACCTGAACCTGAAAGGTTTCCCTAACATCTCTAGCCACCCCACTGGCCTTTCCTTAGACATAACTTGGGTACCTGGATAAGGATCTACATAATAAGTACTTACACTGAGGGTCTGGGAGCTGTAAGTCCAGTTGTAGAAAGTCTGGGTTAGCAGGGACTCCTTTATGCCAGAGGACTGTCACAGAACAAATCCCTAGTACAGGCCTTCCTCACCTCACCCACAGACTCTTACAATTTCTCGCTGGTTGGTCTACCTGCCTCAAGTATCTCCCCATTCCAGTCTATTCTCCACTCAGCTATCAGACTGATCTTCCTAAGGTATAGATCTGATCAAGTACCTTATTCAATAAACTCCAGTGGCTTCCAATTAAGTCTAAGATTAAATATAAAAAAGCTGTTTGGCTTTTAAGGTTGGCCCCTTCCTGCTGTTTCAGTCTTCTTATACCTTACTTCTTGCCACTCCCTCTGTGACCAGTGGCCTCCTATCCCAAGATATTCCCTCTCCCAACTCCATGTCTTTTCACTGATGGTCTCCTATACCTGGAATTCTCTCCTTTCTCATCTCCATTGCCTGGTAAGTTACAAATGAACGACTTCAGCTCTGACTCTTGCTCTAATTTTTTTCCCCATTGCATCATGTTACTTCTCAAATAAAGGTCTCAACAGAAGGGAAGGGAGAAAAAAGGAGGCAAGGAAGGAAGGAAGGAAGAGAGGAGGGAAGGAGGGAATGAAGAAAGAAGAGAGAAGGAAGGAGGGAAAGAAGGCCCATGTGGCAAGCAAGAAGTTTGAATCTCTAGGGCACTGGAAGGAAATAGAGGCAGTTAATCCTAGATGCCAGTATCAATATCTTGTCCCCTCTGTCCAATGGTGTGGCTTCTTTCCTTTGGTGAGCTGTGTATTGCTTGAGTATTCTAGTAAGGGTGTATGGAATAAGATTCCCCAGGATCTCTTCTATCCTAAATCATCATCTTCTGTGACCCAGAAATAATCCTTTGAATAAGACTGAGGCAACAAGTTGAGTGTAGATTATGAGGAAAACCAGCCTCAGATTTTAAATTAGCTGAAGATTGCATAAGGACTTAATGTATACATGGATAATTGAAAATCAATTCTACATCCATACTGGGAGCTGAATTTTCCAGAACACAATTTGCCATTATAGAACAATTTTTTAAAAAGAAAAAACATACTTTTGTGGTTAAATTTCACAATATTTATGTATTTTTTTAAATTTTTATTGATATTTTCTGTTTTTATGTCATCCTGATTTCTGGATACATTTCTCTCCCTCCCCTAGCCAGCAATCCATCTCTTGTAACAAAGAAGAAAAAAAGCCACTCAGTAAAAAATAACCAATGCATCGCCCAAGTCTGACCGTATAGGCCATGCTGTACACCCCCATTCCCCCAATCCTGCAAAGACGGGAGGAACATTCTTTCCTCTCTTCTTCAGGGCCAGATTTGGTCATTATAATTACACAGTGAAGAAATAATCTTTCAAAAAACACAAATACCCTCGGAAGGACTAAGGGACTGGCAAGTGATTCCCACATCAGAATGGAGTTCAGGCAGAATACATTCTTCCTCTCTCCTAGACTCATGGTCTGGATTGAAGAAATGGGATTCTTGAGCAGGAAAGGAAAAGATGAATCCACTTCAGGGGTAAGAAGACCTGAATGGGATCCCACAGGAAGAGGCAACAAGCTAGATCTGGGCCCCCAGGAGCCTGAGCAAAACCCGATCTAGGTGATAGACAAAATTGGCAAACACCTAGAGAATAACGTGGGGTGGAGAGGCAGGGCCTGGCAAAGAAGAAAAGTATTTAATCTTACTTTTTATAAGTGTATACATTTTCAGCACCAGAAAAAATCCTACTTTCCATTAAATGTGGCCATTTTGTGATGTCAGGTGCATGTCTTATAGAAGACTCAGTTTTCAAAAGACAGTGATACACAAGGGATATTCCTTTAATAAAAAGAGGTAGACTTAGGGGGTGGCTAGGTGGGGCGGCAAATAAAGTACCCGCCCTGGAGTCACGAAGACCTAAGTTCAAATCCAGCCTCAGACACTTAACACAAAACTAACCATGTGACCTTGAGCAAGTCACTTACCCCCAACTGACCTGCCTTCCCCCTCCAAAAAGCAAAAAAAAAAAAAAAAAAAAAGAGGTAGCCTTTATATAGAACTTTGAGGTTTGCAAAATGCTTTACAGGTATTAATCTCACTTGAGCAGGGCCACACAGATGCAGTTCTTCCCGTCTCCAGTTGATACAATTACACCACTTATCCAGATCTCTGGATCCGGGGAAAGGGGAAAAGGGAAAGGGAGGAAGGAAGGAAGGAAACAAATATTTATTTAATGGACACTATGTGCAAGGTACTGTGCTAAACACTACAAATATCTCATTTGATCTTCACAACAACCCTGGAAGGTAGATGCTATTATTATGCCCAGTTGAGGAAACTGAGGCAGGGGCTGAATGATGTGCACAGAGTCACATAGCTAGTAAGTGCTAAGGCCAAATTTTAACTCAAATCTTACCAATTGCAAATCCAGGGCTCTCTCCATTCTTCCACCTAGCTCCCTCTAGATGGGCAGATTTCCCTGTTTTGAAATTCTACCAATGAGTTGGCCTTGTACCCAGGAAGGGAGAGGAAACTCCTCTTCCTCCTTCCCTCCTTCATCATACGTCTTACTGCATCCATCTAGTATCATTAGAACTAAAATCCAGCCTTTAAAGCTTTTCTATGGACTGGCCTGACCTAACCACCATTTATAAATTTGCCTCTATGGGGAAATGTTAAGTTCCAAGCAGCCGCCATATAAAAGAACTTTTGGATGACAACATAGAGATATCAATTGCTTGTACTTGGATATTGCAATATGTAGAAATGATTATGAAACCGATTCTTTTCTTTACATAGATAAGACACACCTTTTTTTTCCAGACAAACAAGTGAACAAAAATTTTCCAAAGTAGTTAACAACCTTGGTTTAAAACAGTACATGTGAGCACATAATTAATTCAACAAGTTATGACATTTCAAAAGGTTCCAGAAAGAGCTAGTTTTTCACAGGTAGGAAAAAAGCAAAGCACAGTCAATTCTTACCCCACCAAATACATTTCCTTTTCATAGAGATTTAACATGCAAGAGAATTCCGTTTCAATGTAACTCCTCCTTCACAGCGGCCATCAAGACCTGGAGGGTGGGAATGTTGACACACAGGCATTACCCAGAGTTTTCCAAGTTTCTTGGGCTTTTGGGCTGGGTGGGAACTCCTAGAAATAGTAGGACTGAGTCCTAATTGACCCTCATGCCTCTCTTGCACAGCTAGAAGTAAAAGGAGGTCTCAGTGTGGTGGACTGTGCATGGATGTAGAGAGAGGCAAGAGAAGATGCCAGTGGACTTGAGTGGAGAACAGACTGGGCCAAGCCAGCAGATTGTATTTGGTGAGATGACTAAAGTCCAACCTACAATTTCTTTGGGCTCCTTTTCTTCTCTAGATGTCATACTACAGAAGCTCCCTTCACCTTTCTAAAAACCTCACTTCCTGTTCTCCATCTGACCAGTGGGATAAGGGGTGCAAAGGGAGAGATTCAACAGTTCTACACTCTCCCATCATAGTGAAATTCATGTTGAAGTTTGCTTTTTTATTTAATACTTGTTTTACATCTCTGTGCTACTTGAAATTGCTATTAAAGTATATGAGTAGGGGCGGCTAGGTGGCACAGTGAATAGAGCACCGCTCCTGGAGTCAGGAGGACCTGAGTTCAAATCCAGCCTCAGATACGTAACACAAAAACTAGCCATGTGACCTTGGGCAAGTCACTTAACCCCAAATGCTCACCAAAAAAAAGGCAAAAAAAAAATGTATATGGGTAGCTAAATGGAATAGTGTAGAGAGCATCAGGCCTGAAGTCAGTTAAACTCATCAGACATTTACCAGTCACTCAACCCTGTTTTGCAAACTCATCAGACATTTGCCAGCAGGGTGACCTTGGGCAAGTCACTCAACCCTCCCTTGCCTTAGTTTCCTCATCTGTAAAATGAGCTGGAGAAGAAAATGGCAAACCACTGCCAAGAAAATCTGGAATGTGGTTGTGAAGACACTACTAAAAACAACTAAACAACAACAGCAAAATTAAAGCATATGCGCATTTACCATTAAGTAGGGAATGGCTAAACAAACTGTGGCACATGAATGTAATGAAATATTACTGTGCTGTAAGAAACAACAAATATGGTGGACATAGAGAAGCATGGCTAGACTTACATGAACTTGGTGAAAATGCAAACTATACATAATAACTACAATAACATAAATGGAAACAATCAAAATGACCTGCCTTCTCCCTCCAAAAAGCAAAAAAAAAAAAAAGAGGTAGCCTTTATGTAGAACTTTGAGGTTTGCAAAATGCTTTACAGGTATTAATCTCACTTGAACAGGGCCACACAGATGCAGGTCTTCCTGTCTCCAGTTGATACAATTACACCACTTATTCAGATCTCTGTGAAGTGAGTAGAGCACCAGCCCTGGAGTCAGGAGGACCTGAGTTCAAATCCGGCCTCAGACACTTAAGACAAAAAAACTAGCGGTGACCTTGGGCAAGTCACTTAACCCCACCTGCCCTACCTCCCCTCCTCCAAAAAGCAAAAAAAAAAAAAAAAAAAAAAAAGTAGCAAAATTACAAAGAAAAAGCTTAGCCCCTAAGATACCTCCCTCCATTCCTTTGTAGAAATGGTAGTCCAAAGGTATGAAACATTGCAAATATTTTCAGATATTTTTGATGTGTTGATTGGTTTTGCTAATTTTTTTTCCTCTTCTCTTTAAAAGTAGCCAGCTAGCTTAAAACTAATTACTCATTCCTTTCAAAATTATCTTTATCACTTTCTGCTGAGCCCCTCCACTTATAAGTAAGATGTGCAGGCTGTATATGCTGAACTCATGTTTTAGGATTATTTGGGAAGGTCTATAGGAAATAACTGAGAGGACCTGATGTATTCTCCCAGCCATACAATAATATTTGTAAAGCACAGCACCTATCACACAGTAGGCACTTAACTCATTCTTGTTTCCTCATCTTCCCCATTTCCTATATATAGTGACAATTGCACTCTAAATGGGCTTATGATTAAAAAAAAAAGTAACTGTCATATCCAAAGAGGAAAGAAACATAGACCATGCACAGAACTTTTGTATCCTAAGAGGGTTTTTTTTTTCCTTTCAAAAGGATATCTTTTGTAGCCAGCAGAGGTCTCAGGAGGACTAGAGACAGGACCAAATTGCTATGGTTCTTCTGGGTTTTCAGTTGGTCTTCCACTAGGTATTTGGGCATGCAAAGGCCTCTGGTCTCAGATCAGCTTAGAGAGGGGACAAGTGGCAGTTCCCAGGTGGTTGTCAGGGTTTTAGCACTACAATGAGTGACACCATAAGCACCCCAAATGTGGTAGAGACCAAAGATGGGTCTCCAGTTTTCCCTTTTATTTAGAAAAGAGATCCATGCTAAGGACAAATCAATCAACAAAACTGGGGGGGGGGGAGGAGAGCAATTTTGTTAATTTTTATTTTCATTTCCAAATTCTCTCCCTCCCCCCCAACCCCCTTTTCACCCACTGAGAAAGCAAGAAATATACCTATTATACATATGAAGGCAACGAGTATACCATGTTTTCCATTTCCCAAGAACAGAATAGCATGATAATTGACTAGATGGTAGACATAAGACCAGAATACATATCTTTCTTATCTTCTCTTAGGATGTGGAAATTTGTTATCTCTAGGACTTAAGCGTGCAACAAAAATAACTACTTCATTTGGAGTGAGATGCACATTGGAAAGAACACTAGATTGGGGAATCAGAAGCCCTGGGTCAAACTCTAACTCTTGCCACTTACTACCATGTGTCTTTGACCAAGTTGCTTTACTTTTCTCTGTATTCTTATCAGTAAAATGAAATAAACTTACCAGACAGTATCTAAAGCCCCTTTTGGATCTAAATCTACAATCCTAAAATAATTAGAAATGGAGAGATCTGGGTTGTAAGGCAAAATACTAAAGGATAACTAATTACAGAGGTAAGCAGAGGAATAAGCAATTAGTATGAATTCTAAACAAAGAACTCTTTTAAATACTACATTATCTCCAAATGGCTTTGACTGTTGCCAAGAGGAATGGCCTTGAGGCATGTTCTTTGAGGAAAGGATAATAGAGTCTTTGCTTTAAAATGTTACATCTTTTCCTTTGAAATTTCTATGTGTAAATGCTAGTCTAGATTATAGGAGAGAAAAACTTTAGCGGCATCCTAAAATAGGGAGAAAGAAGACTCAATTTATCAATAGATATGTGTATACGTGGATACATTCTCTAACAAGTATACGTGGATACATTCTCTAACAAGCAACATACCTACACCAACACAGAGACAGGGTTGCAAATTCTGTCCTTCCTGGTAGATTCAGGGTTAGTCAAATTCCTCAGATTCCTTCCCTCCCTCCCTCCCTCTCTCCCTCTCTCCTTTCTCTCTCCCTCTTCTCTCTCTCTCTTCCTCTCCTCTCTCCCTTCTCTCTCTCTCTCTCTCCCCCTTTCTCTATATCTCTTTCTCTCTCTCTATATATATATATGCACACACATATACATACATATGTATGTATATATATATATATATATATATATATAGTCAAATTCTTCAAACTCCTCACTTTCTCTTTTTCTGTGTGTGTGTAGATATGTACACACACACACACACACGCACATTCTACATTCCATATATATAGTCAAATTCCTCAAAGGTTAGTAAAATTCCTCAAACTCCTCACTTTATTTCCCTCTATATATTCTACATTCCCTCTATAGATGCAGATTATGGGCAGATTACATAGGCATGGTAGTGAGGATATTTGTGACCTGACTTCTTCTAAGGTCAGAGCTGTGTGACACACCCTCACCTTTTTAGTTCCCTCTGATTACTGTCATAGTTCCAGGAAGGCCAAGGTTTTAGTAAAGTAAGATAATTGAAAGCTTCCCCACAGCTATTGATTATCTTCCAATAACTTTTGTGGGAGCAAAACAAGATAGCATTATATCCCCTCTTACAACCAGATTGCTGAAGGGGTCCATAACCCAAAAACCAATGGCCTTCAGCTGTCTGACCTTTAAGAGTTCTTCATAGTCAAATGAAATTTTAAGTTATCATTGTATTTTCCATTTATTTTTAATTCTACTAAATGTTAATTTGGCCAAGTTAGAAAAATTAATTTTAGATTATGCTTTAATGAATAGAAAATTGGTCTAGAAATCAGTGGGACCTGTGTTCAAGTCCCACTTCTGACACATACTATCTGTGCAACTCTGGATTGTTGCTTTTTCTTTCCAATGAATGCCAATGACTCTGGAGAACAGAGAGAAGCTGACGACTTTGCACAGCCTTGCCTCGCTCAAATACAACTCACTCACAAGTCAAGACATCATGCTCTTGATGTCACTGGTTTTCTTCCAGAAATGAAGGACTAACAATGGGGCGGCTAGGTGGTGCAGTGAATAAAGCACTGGTTGGTCCTGGAGTCAGGAGGACGGGAGTTCAAATGTGGCCTCAGACACTTGACATATTAGCCCTGTGACTTGGGAAGTCACTTAACCCCTCCAAAAAGCAAAAAAAAAAAAAAAAAAAAAAAGAATGAAGAACCAACAACAACTGCTATTCTGCTCTCTTGGTGCCCTCCTCTCCACACCCAGGGACTTTAGTCATAGAACAGTATAGATCTGCACCAATAGAGGAAGCTTCTTCATGAGCATTCCCATTATCTATGAAGTCATAGGTCTAGACCAGTGGTTCTCAGCCTTCCTAATGCCGTGACTCTTTAATACAGTTCCTCATGTTGTGGTGACCCCCCACCATAAAATTATTTTCGTTGCTACTTCATAACTGTCATTTTGCTACTGCTATGAAGCAGTAACATAACTGTCATTTTTCAATATTCATAATATTGAATATATTATGAATCATAATATAAATATCTGATATGCAGGATGTATTTTCATTGTTACAAATTGAACATAACCCACAGGTTGAGAACCACTGGTCTAGACCCTCAAAAATTATTTATTTAAATTTTATTAATCAAATTCAGAAACTGCAGCAAGGCAGATTTTTGACTCAGTATATGAACTCGTGTCCTCTGATCCCAAGGCCAGCATTCTTTCTCCTGCTGCCTTGTACCTGTACCTATAGAAAAATCACCTCTATAAAATTTCAAACATGGTCTTTCAGCTCTTCCAGTTATGATTTGAGCTCCTCAAGAGAAGGGAAAATGTTTTTTGCCTGTCTTTTTATCCCTAGCACTTAGCACAGTGACTTCCACATACTAAGTGCTAAATAAATTCTTTTTTTTTCTTGAGAGGAAGTTAGGATTGTGTGACTTGTCCAGGGTCTGAAAGTGTTTGAAGCTAGATTAGAACTCAGGTCCTCCCCATATGTACAAAAATATTTATTGTAGCTCTCTTTGTGTTGCAAAAAGCTGGAAATATAGGGGATGCCCATCAATTGGGGAATGGCTGAACAAGTTATGGTATATGAATGTAATGAAATACTATTGTGCTATAAGAAATGGGAAGGAGATGGACTTCATAATTACCTGGAGAGGCTTATATGGACTGATGCTAAGGGAGAAGAGCAGAACCAGGCAAAACCTGTACACAATCACAGACACATCGTACATATGATGACCAACCTTGATAAACTGGACTATCCTCAACAACACACAGCTAAAGACAACTCTACAAGCCTCAAGATGGAAGGAGTTACCTAAACTCAGAGAAAGATATAGAAAGACTATAGTTTAAATGGAGACTGAAGCAAAACTAGCTATCATTCTCTTTCATGTCTGGTTTTGTTTTTTTTTTCCTTTTCC
>CM053585.1:365363894-365385434 GCA_028646515.1 Pseudochirops corinnae
GATGAAGAAATTATTTGAATTTTTTTTAAATTTAGAATTTGAAGAACCAACTACAATTTTACCACAAGGATTTTGTTGTAATTCTTCAGTGCAATGTTAATTTTCCCAGGAGGCCCAGAGGACATTTTTGGAATTGGAATAGGATAAATGTGCTACCCGCACCCCCATTTAGTTAATTAAGCATAGGCAGGGGTGCTGAATCAGTTTTTAAAGTCTCCACTCTTACCCTACAACTATGAATTATAATTAATTCTCTCTCTCTCTCTCTCTCTCTCTCTCTCTTTCTCTTTCTCTCTCTCTTTCTCTCTCTTTTCCTCCCTCCCTTCCCCCTTTGGAGCTTCTAATAAGAGTCTCCTCAAGAGCACAGAACTCAGGCCCAGGAGCATTTCCCTTGCTTTTATAGAAATGCCTACGGCTTATATATGAGAAGTAGAGCACACACACTGCCCTAGAGGAGTTTCTGACTTGGTTACTTTTTGCATTGCTTTGTGTCTCTTCCAGCATAAGAAGGCAGTCATGCCCTGCAGTAGCAGTACCCACATCACTCCAGCCAAATACAGGACAGCCATGGCAAGATAGGCCCTTACTAACCTTGTATATGGAGGAACAGAGTCACCTGACATAGGAGAGTAAAGTCAGGTTCCAAAAGCAGCCATGAAAGACTGCTCAGAGCTATAGCAACAACCTGTGGCTATATGCTGCTCCAGCATAGGACAGAAGAACTCATACCCTGCACAGATAGAGGCCTCAGCATCAATAGACAGCAGGGGACAGTGGGCAGAGATGTGGGCCCCACTGGCAATAGACAGATATTTTGCTTCTGGAAGCAATACTAGTAGCCAAAGAGTGGGCACAGTCATGCAAAAGGCAAGCATACTGTAGTCCATTGTGAACAATAGTATAAAAATATTGGCCCTCAGGGGCAGCTAGGTGGCACAGTGGATAGAGCACTGGCTCTAGAGTCAGGAGGACTCAAGTTCAAATTTGATCTCAGACATGTATTAGCTGTATGACCCTGGGCAATTCACTTAACCCTGATTACCTTTTTAAAAAAATCCAACAACAAATCAGCCCTCCACATTGCTGTCAATACAACATGCAGTGATCACTATATATTTCTTCCCCAGAGAAGGTTTGGAGGACCAAGGGGTATTATTACTGGGAGGGGGCTTGGTTTCTGATAGCAAGGATGTGATAAAAATGTCTAACTAGCTCCCCTACAAGAAAGAGGACATTCTATCAGAGAGAGGCCTCTCCCTGGAGAAAAAATTTCTATTCCCCACTCTATGGGACTCCAAAGGAAGGGGAAGCCCTGGCTTCCAGGGCAGGGGTGTCAGTAAAGGGTGAGTCTCCCTAACGTGTAATAAGTATCAAAGACTATGCAATGATTGTCATCAGGTTTGCTGTGCCCCTAGATGTTCCTGGTGCTGCTCCTGCTTATGGTCCCCTTTTGACATTGAGGGAACCATTGCTAACTACAAAGATTTGTCATCACCCACCACAACAACCTGATCATTTAGACCCAGGACTTGGTCCTTCCCAGGACTCTCTCAGATTCAATTTCTCCTTCAAGAAACTGTTACATTCTGTTATTTAATTTTTGTATAGTTCCCTTTTAGTTTTTCTCTTCCTCCTTCAGTATTGCCTGTCTCCAGCTTCTTGAATACTAGAGGTCAGTGTTGACCAGTAACAACCCTATAATCATTTAGTGGTGAAAAATCTTCTGGGAGACTTTAAATACTTTACCACTATGGGGTGGGGTATGGTAGGAGCAATATACTAGCTTCTCCCTCCATGCAAGTTAGGCTAGTTTTTCCTTAAAAGGTATTAAGACCTTCTTCTAGGGGCGGCTAGGTGGCGAAGTGAATAGAGCACCTGCCCTGGAGTCAGGAGGACCTGAGTTCAAATTTGGCCTCAGACACTTAACACAAAAAAACTAGCTGTGTGATGTTGGGCAAGTTACTTAACCCTGTTTGCCCTCCAAAAAGTTCAAAAAACCCAAAGCAGACCTTCTTTTAGACTTGGTTGACTCAGAAGACTAAAGGCTCAGACTATTAACATCACTACCTCATTACATGAATACAAGCAACCACAAAGGAGTTCCAGGTACATGTAGATCTGGCCTGCACAATCTATGCAGGCCTCATCTAAGTGCTTGTGTTGGTAGATCACAATTGGTAACTCAGGGAAGGGAGTTTTGCTCAACCGAATGAGTTCAACGTATTCTCAATGTCTGTCCTTGAAGCATAACCTCTTGCTTTGACTAAGTAAATCTTTTTGCTGACTCTTGGACAACCTTAAGAGTATCTCATTTTGTTGTAATATTGAACCCAAATTACCAAGGGATTAGCTTGAGTTAGGGCCAGCCCAGGACAGAGTGTTAGGGATCTAGGGAACCCATGGATCTAAAGATGTCCATGTCTGATCATTGCTTCAAGTGCAGCTGTCCTGCCCTGGTAGCTGCCATTTCTGGTTGCTTCCAAAGTCCACACTGGGTTTCTGAATGCCATGGGGCTTTCTCATTGGAGCTTACTTTTTTTTTTTTTTTTTACTTCCAGATACAGAGCTTCAAAAGTTACATGTATCTTTAACCAGTCTCTGTTCTAGCTTGGAGTCTGCTACTCATTTGCCTGAGCACAGGGGCTGCTTTTTCTAAAGCCTCCTTTTCTATTGCCCATGGGATTCTGACTGGCTTCTTGTGCAATTCTGGAGTATATTTTTAAAAAATATATAATATTTTATTTTTTCCCCAATTACATGGTAAAACAATTTTCACATTTTTTTTTAAGTTTTGAGTTCCAACTCCTTCATTCTCCCCACCCTGAGACAGTAAGCAATCAGATATAGGTTATATGCATGCAGTCATGTAAAACAGTTGTGTATTAGTCATTTTGTACAAAAAGACTCAAATAAAAAAAAAGAAAGAAGAGAAAGTAAAAAATAGCATGCTTCAGGCTCTATTCCGATAATATCCCTTCTTTCTCAGGAGGTGAATAGGATGCTTCTTCATTAGTCCTTTGGGAGTGTCTTGGATTCTTGTGTTGCTGAGAACAGCTAAATCATTCACAGTAGATCATCATACAATATTGCTGTTACTGTGTATAATGTTCTCCTGGTTCTGTTCATTTCACTTTACATCAGTTCATGTAAATCTTTCCATGCTTTTTGGAAATCAACCTGCTTGTCATTTCTTATAGCACAATAATATTCCATCACAACCATATACCATAGCTTGTTTAGCCATTCCCCTATTGATGGGTCTCCCTTTGATTGCCAATTCTTAGCCACCACAAAAAGAGATTCAATAAATATTTTTGTGCAATTAGGTCTGGAGTGGATTTTTAAATCTAGCCTACTTGTGTAGTAGGAGGGAAAGAGGAATCTCTTGCCTTAGATGGACCTCATTAGAGAATTCCCTTTTAGTTAGTGACTAAAGTAGAGCTCTGCCTAGTAGACAGTTTACATATTAAATTCCCTTGCTGGTTAATTAATCAATATTCACTTGTTGGTTAATTAATTA
Source organism: Pseudochirops corinnae (assembly GCA_028646515.1). NCBI lineage: Eukaryota > Metazoa > Chordata > Mammalia > Diprotodontia > Pseudocheiridae > Pseudochirops > Pseudochirops corinnae. The sequence goes on from CM053585.1 coordinate 365,367,415, forward strand.
ATAGCCAACTTTTCTGAAGCATTGTAGAAAGCAGGGAAACACAGGGGCATAGGGTAGTTTTGTCAGTACAACAAACACCTAGCTCCCACTTCATTTTACAAAATGCTTAAAAATAGTCAAAACTCTGATGAATCATAAGGAACGATTTAAGTCTAGAAAATCAGGGCGGCTAGGTGGCACAGTGAATAGAGCACCAGCCCTGAAGTCAGAGGCACCTGAGTTCAAATCTGGCCTCAGACATTTAACACTTAGTAGCTGTGTGACCTTGAGCAAGTCACTTAACCCCAATTGCCCTGCCCTTCCCCCTCCAAAAAAACAAAAAATAAAATAAAATAAAGTCTAGAAAACCTATAAGGTAATAGGGGTTAGGGGTAGGTTTAGATATACATCCTCAAACTTCCCATGAAAGCTAAAACCTATCTTTTTAGTTCTAATATTTTACATTTGTTGCCATATGACTAGTGAGACATAAGCAAGGGAAAGGAACATGTTTAAATGCCTGTTATCCTTCTGGGAGGGCAGCTAGGTGTCAAAATGGATAGAGTCCTGGGCCTGAAGTCAGGAAGACTCTTCTTCCTGAGTTCAAATGTGCTCTCATACATTTACTAACTGTGTGACCCTGGGCAAGTCACTTAACCCTGTTTGCCTCAGTTTCCTCATCTGTAAAATGAGTTGGAGAAGGAAATGGCAAACCACTTCAGTATCTCTGCCACGATAATGGGGTCATGAAGAGTTAGACATGACTAAACAACAATGCTCCTGGAACTGTGCTAACCAACTGCCTCTGAAACATTAAAAATTAGCGTCACATAGAAAGTAATGTTAGATACAAAGTATATAGTTTTTTAAAAGTTTAATTGTTGCCTTCTGTTATTACAGCATAGTAACTTTCCCCATTTAAACTTCAGTTACCACAATAACTTCTCCACTTGCCCTGCCCTGCTGGGGTTATATATATTCCATTTTATTCTGTAAGCTATCCACACACATTTTTGTTAAACCAAGAAAATGAATAAGAGGCTTGGTAAGAGCTAATGCATAGAGCTCTCAGTCTGATTGCAACCCTTCTGCTCCATACAAACTAAACAAGAAACATTGCCAACTGCTATTTAAACTCTTCTGTGAGGTTGAGATTTAAACCTTGTCAGGATGATCTCTGGCCAAGAGTGCTGAGGCAGACAACCAGCTTTCATACCCCTGCTATGGCAAAATCCTAAATTAGCACCAGGCAGAATCATGATCGGGAGACCTAATGAGCAACTTCGATGTGTGACTTTATTAGACCAAGTAAATGATTAGGAAACTTAGTAAGAGTGACTCCAATGGGAAGTATGAACAGGCTATTATGTATAGCTGATAAGCAACCCTAAAGAATAAGTGTAACAAATTTATCCTTTCCTCTGCTGACTGTACAGAGTTACAGCAAAGTTTATTTTACCATCACCTCCCAGTACTTTCTAATGTCTAGCCACTGGTAACCTGGCTTCATATTAGCATAGAGTAGTTATTAGAATGGAGGCAGCTAGGTAACTCAGCAGATAGAGCTCTGGGCCTGAAGTCAGGAAGACCTGAGTTCAAATCTGACCTCAGACACTTACCAGCTGTATGACCCTGGGCAAGTGGATTACCTTCTGTTTGCCTTAATTTAGTGGAGGAGGAAACAGTGAATTATTCTAGTATCTTTGCTGAGAATATGCCATGGGCAGTATTGACGTGGTATGGTCCACAGTGTCATGAAGAGCTGGGCACCATTCAACAGCAAAGTTATTATAATATTGAATTTTTTTTTAAAGAACAGAAATTTTTATAATAAAAGACTTCATCCATCAAGTAAATTGTATGAGAGGATAAGATGTGCTGGTCATTTGGCAAGAACAAAGAGTTACTTGGTAGATAGGATCACTGGAACTCTCAGTGAGTCAATAAACCTTTACTAAGGACTACTATGTTCTTGGAGGCTTTTGATGTAGGAGCTTTGACTGTGTTGTCTTCTTCTGGTTGTATGTTTTGATCTTCTTTGTCACCAAAGTAAGATTCTGTAGTCTGAGTTTTTTTTAATGCAGTTTACTCATCTTCCCAGCCGAACGCTTGATTTTCTAACTCTCTAGGGGTCAAGGCAGGACTCTGCTTCCAGTGGACATGAGGAAGGGTGTGGCTGTATTGTCCCAGGCTTCTGGGGTTTGAATCAGCAGCTGGATTTCTCACCATCTATGGGCCTAGAGCTCCAGAAGTAACTGCTATTGCTGCCACCACTGCCACCTCCTCTACCCCAAGGCTGGGGCCAGACTGTGTGCTCATCTTTCACCCAGGTCTCACAGAGGTCCCCCACTGACCTTCCACACTGTTCTTAGTGTTTGTGGGTTGAGAAGTCTTGAAATCACCACAGCTGCCATTGATTCAGTCCCCTGAGGCCTGCTCAGGCCCAGTCTGCACTAAGTGCAGCCCATGTCATACTTCGTTCTACTCCCAGCGTGGGGTGATAGGCCCTTTCTGTTGGCTTTCCAAGTTGTTTTGGGCTGGAGGTGTTTCACTCTGTCATTTTGTGGGTTCTGCAGCTCTGGACTTTGTTTAGAGTAATTTTTTACAGGTATTTGGAGGGGTTTGGGCGTAAGCTCAAGTAAGTCCCTGCTTTTACTCTACCATCTTCCCTATTATGTACTAAGCACTATGTTAGGAAAAGGTAAAAAAGGCATCCTCCATCCTCCATCTTGGGTGGATTTATAAGCAGACAAGAATCCCAGTAGTTGGACAGACACCAGTAGGTTACAATCTGCATTATTGGAGGGAACCCCCAAATTAACAAGACCAAGGATCCATTTGATTACTTGAATATACAGGATCAGACACAGTTCTGTGTCACTTGGCTTTATCTAAATATTTTTCTTTGTAACAAGAAAGCACTCAATATAGGGCATTTTAAGTGGGAAAATCATTGTGGTGTCAAAACAAAAGACAACAATTAACTTTATAAAAAAAAATTCTTATATATTTTAAAAGACCAAATGCTTCTGCCTGAATTCAGAAGAAACTACATTTTTTTTTTCTAGGTTGCAGCCAGCCCTAGAATTCTGTGATTATAAAGTGAGGATTTGACTGGACTCTTAGAGGGCAGAAACTGGGGCTGATTATAAAGGCTTAGCATGTCTGCTAAAGGAACAGACTGTAAATGCATAGTGGTGATGACTGAGGGGGAAAAAACAGCTTTGAGAGGCCCCCAGCTAAGCCAAAGGCCAAGTGAGGATTAAAAGTTTTGGCTTAGTGCAGGGCTCAATGAGGAAAGAGATCCTGAGAGAATTTTCTGTTTGCCCTTCCTCATGCCCCTTTGGAGCACAGCTCCCTAAAACAAAGGGCAGTCTAAAGAATCTAGGGGAGACTAGGCCAAGCCTAGCAGTAGTCTGTAGCCCTGGTTATCAGTGCCCTGGATCAACTAATCCCAAGTATCCATATGCAAAGCAGAGTAAATTTCCCAAAGTGACTTTCCTGGGGACTGCTGAGAAGAATCGATGAATGAATTAATGAATGAGAATTAAGATCTTACAATATTCTGGACACTGTGCTAAGCATTGGGAATACAGATACAAGCTAGAGAGGTAGTACTCATTTTCTAGGAGCTTACATTTTAATGTAGAAAGACAATACATAAAGTGGAGCGTGCAGGGAGAAGGTGCACCTCAGCATGGTTTGGAAATGGCCAGGAAATCATGGCAAGGCCTGGTTCAGGGAATTAAAACCTATCATCTCTTAGAGCCTAGAGTCCCTGGGGCAGAATCCAGGTGGGTGGAGAGGATAAGAAAGAAAACTGAAGTTTGTTTTAAAGGGAGGAGGGGCAATAAAAGGAGGCCTTATTAAAGAAAAAAAAAATTGCTTACCCAAACACTCCATCAAGATTGAGTGAGTAGCAGAGGTCCTAGCAGAGCTCAGGACCTAAATTCTGAAAACCACTGTTAGATGCCTGAGCTACTCAAAATATTCTGAGCTACATTATTCCTTTTTTATCCCCTGCAAATCCCAAATTTCTCAGTTTCTGCTACCTCATCCTACTTACTGCCCCATATCTGGAACTGATCCTCCTTTCTGTCCCCTAAGCAGTTAAGGAGTTTGTTTGAATGATTTGTTCAAATATGTTTTGTTTTTTTTTTAGTCAGCCAATAGTCCCAAATCACTCACTCCCTGTGAGAAATCAGGAAAGGAGGAGGAGGGTGGAAGTGATACAGACTGGAACCTAAAAACAAATGACAATTGATTATCATGTCTTTGATGTGGCTCTTGGGCTCTGAGAAAGTGTGGTAGATAGTACTAGTTTTATGATCTACAAGTAAATTAAGCCTCAGTTTCCTTATAGGTTAAAAAAGAATGCTTGTATCACCTATCAGAACTGAGAGGAAAACTGTGTAAACTATAAAGTGCAATGTAAATGTTAGGTGACATATCAAATTGAATCATCATTGAATCACAGAATTTTCGAGCTGGAAGGGTCTTTAGTGACTTATGTCAACCATACCTAAAATGACAACATCCCTGACAATACTCATCCAGCTTCTGTTTGGAGATCTCCAAAGAAGGCAAACCTCACTACCTCCCAGCATTGCCCATTCTACTTTTTTAGCAGCTCTAATTGTTGGAAGTTTTACTAGTCTAAAATTTTCAAGTTTAAATTTTCCTCTTCACAACTTCCACTCACTATCTCCTTTTGTTCCAATGGGAACCTAAACTAATTTGGGTCAAGCCCAGATCAACATAACCCCTTCTCTTTACTCCTGCAATCCCTACCCTAATTCAGGCCCTCAACACCTCTCACACTTGAACTATTTTTTTTTAATTTTTAAATTTTATTTATTTATTTTTAGTTTTCAACATTCATTTACACAAGATTTTGAGTTACAGTTTTTCTCCCCGTCTTTCCCTTACCCCCCCAAAATAATGTACCTGCTGAATACCCCTTCCCCCAAACTGTTCTCTCTTATATCCTCCCCCATCACCTCCCTAACTTTCTAGTGTCACCTGAACTCTTGCAAATGGCTTCCTAATAGGTCTCCTTTAATCACATCTCTCTCCCCATTCTCTCCCTATCTCTCCACATCCCCAGTCCAATCCACCCTCAACACAGCTGACAAAGTGATATTCCTAAAGCATACGTTTGACCATGTTACCTAACTACTCAATAAATTGCAATGGTTTCCTTTTCTCTCTAAGGAAAAATAAACAGGAGTATTTGACCTTTAAAGTTCTTCCCAATATGTTGCCTTTCTACTTCTCCAGTGTTCTTATACCTTAACCCCTCCAGTCCCTCCCACCCCCAATGACAAGGACTCTACTATCCAGCCTTACTGACTTACTTGCTTTCCTCACACACGACACTCCCTCTTCCATTTTCATGACCATGCCTAGGACACTTTCCCTCCTCACTTCCACCTCTTAGGATCCATGGTCTTCTTCAAGACTCAGGTCAATATTATTTATTAGTCATATGGGATGACTCTCTAAGGAAGGACGAAAGAGGGAGATGCCAGGGAGATACCTAGTGATATAAAAAAAATGAATAAAAATTAAAAAAAATTTTTTTTGAAGATTTGACTCGTGACCTTTTACAGTAGGCATTTCCTTGGTTCTCTCAATTATAGGTGTCTAATATTACTGTCAATGTTAGCTTGAGTTGGTTTTTTTTTTTTTGCAAGTATCATATATACACCTAAACGCAAGGTAGGTATCAGTGTTATGCATCAATTTTGTAGACCTGGTATCTATACTTGAAGTGGTTAAACAGATTTGGTTAATATTTCTGAGGATATTTGTTTGTTGTTGAGTAGTTTCAGTCATGTCTTAATCTTTGTGATCCCATTTAGGGTCATCGGATACTGGAGTGGTTTGCCATTTTCTTCTCCAGTTGATTTTAGAGAAAAGGAAACCGAGGCAAATGGGACCCGGGTTACCCAGCTAGCAAGTATTTGAGGCTGGGTTTGAACTTGAGATTTGAGTAGAATAATGGCAAAGTTTGGTAACTCTGATATGAATGTATTACCACCCATCTAAAATGACAACACCATGTGCTTGCACCACATGCTTTATACCTCAGAGCTCCACTATCCTTCCCAGCTGTCTAGGTTACTGCTGCTTTCTTGGACTCTGAGACCCTCTCTAATGGGTGTGGAGCCATTTCTCAGGCTATCAAGCAGAAATAAACAAAGGAGTATCCAAACAAATATTAATTGCAAATAATGATGATTAATATAATAGCACTTGGAGTTTTCTGTACCTTTTTTTCTTTTGAACAAGTAAGACCTAGGGGCAGTGAGGTGGTGCAGTGAAGAGCACTCACCCTGGAGTCAGGAGGACCTGAGATCAAATCCATCCTCAGACACTTAACACTTACTAGCTGTGTAACCTTGGGCAAGTCACTTAACCCCTCCCCCCACCAAAAAGAAAAAAAGAAAAAAAAAAAAAGAGGTGAGACCTTTAGTAACAGAAATTTAGACCTGGAGGACTCTATCAAACCCCGTATTTTATATATGTAGAAACTGAGGCCCAAAGAAATTAAGCAGGTCAGACAGGGTCACCCAGATGGTAAGAAACAGAGCCAGGAATAAGACCCAAGCCCTACACTCACAGCTCTGCAACACAATGCTTCCCTTCACCAATAACATTTTATAATCTCTTTTTTTGAGGTATGGACGATAGGAGGGAGGAGAAAAAATGTTTTCAAATAAGAAAATTGGCCTGCAAAGAGAAATTACTTGCCTAAAGGCACAGTCAGTGGTAGAGCCAAGATATTGTAGTTGGCACCAGCCCCCTGCTGGTTGAAATGGCAGCCTAGGAAAAAAAAAACTCAAGGAAAGTTTCCTAGAACTCATTGATCACTGGTCTCATTTAGCCATGCTGTGGTCACAGTTTTTATGACCACTTGGAATAGGCTTGTGCTAAGAAAAGGGGCGGAGCATCTCAGGGATGATGTCATCTCCACTTCCCAACTGCATCAGTCTCCAGGCTAACTCCTTTTTGGCCTGCAGATGGTGCCACTGACAAGGAGTTCCCTGGCAAACTAAACTGGCCTCTGCACTGTGATTTCTGCACTCTGACCTTGTTACCTTAGCACTGTGGCCTATAGGACAATCCACAAACAGAATGGGACTGGCCTCACACCCCTACAGTTTACATACCTGTCAGTTTTCATAGAAAGTCAGAATTTTCCACTGGTCTCAAGTGGTTTTCTCAAGAACTTTAGGACTAATACCTTTCCACTGAGTGCTTTCTGGATGTCGCAACTCTCCTTCAGCCTTGATAAGGCCTAATTAAGAAGCTGAGCTGGGGAATAGAAATATAACTAGAAATATCTGTTAGGATTGTGGGGTTCATTCAAAGTGCTATGACATTGTGCTGCCCAGAAAGCAAAAAAAAAAAAAATGGAAATTTACAAACCAAAATGAACATTAATGCAACCTTGATGGAAGCTATAAATCAGTGTGGAAGACGGAAATGTGGAAATGAAGCTTGAGGCAGAAGCCTTTAAGGTTCGTTTTCAAGTTGTTAACAACTCAAATTAAGTGCCTTCTGTGTGATCAGCCCCATGCTAAGCACTGGGGATATAAAAAACAAAATAACTACCAAGAAAAGAACCCTGCTTTTAAAGAGTTGGCAGTCTAGTAGAAAGACAACAAACAAACAACTATGTATAAACAAGATATATACAGGACAAATTGGAGATAATCTCAGAAGTCAGACACTAACATTAAGGGGGATCAGGAAAGGCTCCTTTCAGAAAGTGGTATTTTAGCTGAAACTTGAAGGAAACCAAGTGTCAGAGATGAGGAGGGAGAGAATTCTAGTAGGGGGACAACTAGTGAAGATTCCTAGTGTTGGGAGATGGAGTGTCATGTTTGAGGAACAGCAAGGAGGCTGATGTTGCTGGATCACAGTGTATATAAAGAGGAATAAACTGTAAGACAGAAGTGGGTCAGGATGTGAAGGGCTTTAACAGCCAAACAGGATTTTACATTTGATCACCGAAGCATAGGGTGCCAGAAAAAATTTATACTGAGATTTGGTATCACATGGTGAAACCTGCATTTTAAGAAGATCAGTTTGACCTTTCCCCCAAGATGGTGCCAAAGGAGAAGAAGGAAGCCATTGTCCCCCCCAAGAAAGAAGCCAAGTCCAAGGCCTTGAAGGCCAAGAAGGTGGTGCCGAAGGGTATCCATAGCCACCAAAAGAAAAAGATCTGAACATCCCCTACCTTCTGGCAACCCAAGGCACTAAGACTTCAAAAGCAGCCCAAATACCCTTGAAAAAGTACCCTTTGGAGCAACAAGCTTGATTACTATGCCATCATTAAGTTTCCCTTGACCACTGAGTCTGCTATAAAGAAGATTGAGGACAACAACACCCTAGTCTTCATTGTGGACATCAAGGCCAACAAGCATCAGATCAAGCAGGTCATAAAGAAGCCATATGACATTGAGGTGGCCAAGGTCAACACACTGATCTGGCCTGATGAAGAGAAGAAGGCCTGTGTCTGACTTGTTCCAGACTATGATGTATTAGATTTTTTTTTTTAATTTTAAATTTAAATTTTTTTTTTTTGCTTTTTGGAGAGAGGAAGACAGGGCAATTGGGGTTAAGTGATTTGCCCAAGATCACACAGCTAGTAAGTGTTAAGTGTTTGAGGCTGGATTTGAACTCAGGTCCTCCTGACTCCAGGGTGCACTGTTCACTCCACCACCTAGCTGCCCCGGTGTGTTAGATGTTACCAACAAAATTGGAATCATCTAACTTACTGTGTCCAGCTGTGTCCCATTCCACCTACAATAAAAAGTTTTCCAGAAAAAAAAAAAAGATCACTTTGATAGCTGAATGGAGAATTCGCTGAAGTAGAGAGAGCCTTGAAGGAAGATCAATCATCTTACTATTACAATGGTCCAGGAGTGTTAAAGTCCTATGCTACAGTGGTAACAGTGTCAGAGAAGGTAGTATATACAAAAGATATTTCAACAATAGAACTGATAATAGAAGAACCTCATAAGGGTCCCTGGGTCACATAACCAGGATAACTGGTTATGGGGAAATTTGCTTTAGAACACATTGATCTCAATGCTCTAAAATCACCTGAGCTGATTTTAAAATTCAAGAGCAATTTTCCCAGAGTGTGTGGCAGCTCTCAAGGCTATAAGAAGAGAAAGTGGAATGAATTTGAAGCCAGAAGTCAATGGGTGTGGTAGGAGCAATTTCTATGGGTTCCTATGCTAGTTTTTCCCCTCTTGATTTGATGACCAAAACCAGAAAGAGAGATGGAAAGCGAGTCTTAGGGGTTTAGGAGAGGGGAATGGCAGGCAGGTGGGCAGAGGTAGAGATGGCTTAGTCAGGTTTGCCCAATTTGCAGCTGGGCTTACAACCCTTGGGCTGCTTTCGGCATGCCAAAGGATTTTGGGCAGCCCTCTTGAAAAATGTGGAGGAAAACATTCTTTGTATGTAGAGGCCTTAAGTGACCTGCAGGCTGCAAGTTGTGCAGGCCTGGCTTAGGTTTGATTGATAAAATGATGATTCAATTAATCAACAGTATCTCTTAAGCTCCTACCATGTGCCAGAATGTGAAGGTGAAGCATGATCTGGGATCCAGAGTTTGGGACTAGCTAGATTATAGTGGGCTAAATCGCTCATTTGTGCTCTGTCAATCTCTAATTGAGACTGTGGCCCCTCTGGGCAAGAATTCCAAAGATGAATGGATTGATTTCTCTGGCAGTTTAGAGATAAGTATTCCAGAGGTCCTGGGAAAACCAAAAGGCAGGAAAGCTACACCTAGGATTTTGTTGGTCTAGCGGGGGTGAGGAAACTGTGGCCTTCTAGGTCCTTGGGTTAGGCCTTTTGACTGCGTCCAAGTTTTATTGAACAAATCCTTTTATTAAGGGGATTTATTCTGTGAAGTTTGGATTGGGTCAAAAGGCCACACTTAAGGACCTAGAACAGTGGTTCTCAATCTTCCTAATGCTGTGACCCTTTAATACTCGTATGTGGGTGAATCTGCATGTGGGCAGACTCACCTGGAGATGGATAGAGGAGCAGTGTCTTGGGCAACCCCTGTGAAAGGGTCGTTTGACCCACAAAGGGGTCGCGACCCACAGGTTGAGAACCACTGACCTAGAAGGTCACATGTGGCCTCTCAGCCACAGGTCTCCTATCCCTGATGGTGGACTAAGGTTCAAGCCTTAGCCAATTTTCTAAGTTGCCTAGGGTAGGATGAACTCAAATAGAAACCAATACGGGTGGGCTGCATATTGACTTAGAAAATCACAAATAAACATGCTTTATTGAATTTTTATTTATTTTGTTACATATGCCCCAATTACTTTTTTAATCTGGTTCCAAATGAACCTTAGGTTTGACACCTTTGGCCTGGGGAATTAAAAGAACAACCTATAAAGAGTCAGTGCCCTTGAGACTTGATCACTATCCCATTGCCTTCTGATACAATGTAGCCTTCTGAACAGATAATCTTCAGGCAGACAAGGGGACAGTGCATCTCCCTGAACACTCATTTCTTTGCTGAATATCCTTTCCATGCTATTACTAAGTAAGCTTTTCTTTTAAGTATTTGATACTCTACCGAGAGTGTCTTGTTTCATTCCATTCCTGATTCTGCTGGAGCTGACTGGTCTGAGTCAGGCCTGGCCTAGAACAATGTGATGATAACTGGAGTTCCAATGGTCCACTAGACCATTTTGTCTTCTACCTCTCATCCATTTCTCCCCATCTAGACAAGTATCTTTTCATCTTTGTAATTCCTTCGAAAGGTGGGGCAGCTATCTTAATTGGTGACTGAGTACCATTTATCTCCATTAACCCCAGGTATCTAGCTGGCCCCAGAATTTAGATCCCAGACTATGCTTCACCCTCACATCCCGATACATAGTAGGGTCTTAATAATACTGTTTTTTTGATTGACAGACTCCACCCAAGCTATCTTGCCCTCTATCTGCCATGCAGTTCTCCTAAACGTCCAAGTCCAGTTTTCCAGCCCACTTTCTTTAAATCTACAGTACCCTTGCTTCTGTAAAGAGTTTCTTGGGTTGCTAGGTGGCATAGTGGATAGAGCACAGGGCCTGGAGTCAGGAAGACCTGAGTTCAAATCCAACCTCAGACCCTAACTAGGTGGATGACCCTGGGCAAGTCACTTAACACTGTTTGCCTCAGTTTCCTCATCTGTCAGATGAACTTGAGAAGGAAATAGCAAACCACTTCAGTATCTTTGCCAAGAAAACTCCAAATGGGATCACAAAGAATTGGATACGACTGAAGTGAGTAAACAACACCCTTGTTCCTGGATAGGAAAAGTGAAGCAACTGCATTATACATCAATTCTGCCATCCTATGATTTGCCAGATCAAAACTCCCTTCCCTGACTGTCATCCCCTATATTTGTGGTTTTTCCCTATTAGAATTGGAGCTCCTAGAGGATGAGACTCTCTCTCTGTCTCTCTCTGTCTCTCTCTCTGTCTCTCTCTCTGTCTCTCTCTCCCTTATATTTGTATTTCCAGCACTTAGCAAAGGACCTTACACATTGTGCTTCATAATTTCCTTATTCATTCATTTCCATTTTATATGAGACTTGCGTGTGCCAAACCGGTGATCCCTCAGGCTATCAGACACCTTAAGAATTTCCCTAGTCTCTCTAGGATTTACCTCAAGATGTAATGGATTAACAGTAGCCTAGGGCCCATTATTTATTGCTGGTAAAGGAAAGGTTAGGGACAGGTTAGTGTCACCTTAATAGAATAGAAATAGGCATACAAAGTCCATAACCTGGGTTTACAGATCTATATGACAGATTCAGAGTTAAAATCTCTAAAGAGATTATCTAGCCCAATCCCCTCGATTAAATTCAACAGGCATTTGTTAAGCACCTGCTCTGAGACAGATGCTGTCCTGAGTGCTAGAGACTAGAAGATAAACACAAGAAGACTCTGGACACTTAAGGAGGTTATGTTCTACTGGGAGTGGAAGGATTGGTGGAAGGGGAAACAAGTATGAAGACAAATAAATATAAAATATATACAAAATAATTTCGGGGTTGGGAGAGAGTGTTAACAACTGGATGGATCAGGAAAGACCTATAAGGTGAAGACACTGGTGCCCAGAGAGATGATATGACTTGCCCAATGTCGCTCAAGGAGAATGCTAGTTTCTTCCTTCCTGACTGACTGTAGGAATAGGTGCCAATTTCCTCTCACCACCACAGATGGAAAGGTGAGGAAATGTCTTTATGTTCTAACATCTAAGATACATAATAAAGTCCAAGGCCACTCTAAACATAAACGTGACTTCCATTCTTGATAACAAGGCTAGCTGCATTTTCTTTTCCCATTGATTCTATTAGGTAGACTTATAGAGGGCAAGACACTTCCTGAATGCCTAGAGGCAAGAAAAATCAGGGTGAGATCAGGGAACTTTGAGAAGTCTGATCTGACTACAAATACAAGTACAAGAAGGGAGGATGTGGAAATGTGAAATAAGGCACCGGGAGCCAGCCTGGAGCTGCCCTTAAATGATAAGTTAAAGAATTTGTATTAAACAGGATGATTTTTTAGTAAGAGAATGTTGGGTCTTTGGGAAACTACTCCAGTTGTGTGAAGGTTGGATTGGAGATGGAGAAACAATGGAAGTAAAGGAGACAATTAGGAGAGTACATCAATAGTCCAAGCAAGAGATGATGATAACCTGAACCAGGAGATTCAGCAGTGCCAAAAGTTAGATAGGTCTACGAAGATCATAGGATTTAGAGCTGGAGGGAAAGTCAAGCCATGTCGATAAGCATTTTCTAAGTGCCTACTATGTGCCAGACACTGTGCTAAATGCTGGGGATATAAAGAAAGGCAAGTCCCTGCACTCAAGTTTACAATCTAGTTGGGGGGGGGGGGGGAGACAACTCACAAACAACTATATACAGATTTTATATACGTGTCACACACACACACACACATATATATATATATATATACACACACATAATACAGGCATGTAATATATGTATATGTGTTGATAATCTTTTAGTTGTTGACAGTGTATACATGTTGTTTATGTATATATGTTTGTATACATACATACATGTATATATACATATATACATACATATATATATGTAAAATCTCAAAGGGAAAGCATTATGGGGAACTGGGAAAAAGTTGTTTTAAAGGAAGGATTTTAGCTGAGACTTGAATGAAGTTGGGAAAGCCAGGAGTCAGAAATGAGGAGGAAAAAAATTCTAGGCAAGGGTCAACCATTGAAAATGTCTTGTTCAGTAAGCAGAATGTAGACTAGTGTTACTGGATAGTAGACCATGAATGATGAATGAAAAGGCACTTATTCTGTGCCAGATACTATGGTATGTGCTGCAGATACAAATATTTTCTAAAGAGACCATCCCTATCTTCAAGCAGTTTATATTTTAATGGAAGACAACACAAAGGTGTAGCAAGTCGTCTCTAGGCTCACAATCCCAGGGTCAGACTGCTATTTCTTCCCCTTTAGGGTTCTTGGGGGTACATCTGAAGGGTTGGGGTGTCATGACCCTTAACATTATTGGTTCAAGCCTCCTACAGCAGCTTCCGTAGTTAGTAGCTAATTTTAGCCAGTTCTAACCAACTTACATCCATTAGCTTTTACAAAGATACATTTTAAATATATTTATATATTAAATATTAAATATATTTAAAGATATAGCAAGAGCACATGTACAAATATTTCCCCTCCTTAATACCTCCTCTGTCCTTTGGGAGAATAGTTTCAGACAGTGTGTTTTCTATAATAGTATTGGTACTACAAAGTTAATATTCAAATGTGGCATCTTTCAGATTACTGCTCAGTTATTGTTAGGCTGAGTCCCTAAAATGGGGAATTTCAAGTTTTTGCTAGGAATCTGAACAACCTGATTCTGTTTCAGGCAGCCTGCTTGGTCTTCCAAAGGTCTTATTTTTCTTTTCTTTTCTTTTTTTCACTTAGGGGTGGAGGTGGGAAGCTTTATCCTAGAGGAGTTATGCAGATTATATTTAAAACCAATAGGCTGAGAAATTTGTATTTTATCCTAGAGGTAATAGGGAGCCACTGATTGTCAGACCTGTGCTTAGAAAGACTATTTTGGCAGTTACATCGAAAGTACAGTTTATTAAAGCAGAGGCTACATTGTAGAGGCAAAACACCAGATCAGTTAGGCGTCTATTACAAGAGTCCAGGCAAAAGATCAAGAGACCCAATATTTTCCAAGTCCTTAATCTTCTCAGTAAAAAAAGAGGGTGCGATCATCTGTTCAGAAAGTGAGGGAGCGGAGATCGGAGTCTTAAGGAGAGAGATGGTTGAAACAGCAGCTATGTTGTGGCGAATGTCACACAGAGTCATTCGGACATGAATAACAGGCTTGTCCGGCAGTGGGAGGTCCCAATTAAATGTGCATAGTTCTGTATTCCTTCAAAGGGTTCGGCTGGGCATTGAAAAAATGTAGTTGATTGTGTAGGAAAGGAATGGGAAGAAGCTCGGGGAGATATGGAATAAGAAACATGCCACAAGAAAGTAATGTTAGGGACCTGGGCTCCCGGGGAAATGTGAATTCTTTAAACGTGGATTTCCGCTCTTTAAGTAACCTCGATGTTCTCAGGGTAGTCTTGGAATCGAGATGAATGGTCTCGTTTCACGGTGTGTCCATCCCACCCTTCCAACCTCCAGTAGATTGCAAGCTCCCTGAGGGCAAGCACTGTCTTTCTATTTCTTATTTAGCAGGTACTTAATAAATGTTTACTAAACTACCATCTCCCAGGCTTTTCTACCAAACTAAGCCCTCGGAGGCTCGGGAGGTCTTTGGCCCTCCAGCTCCAGGGGGCAGCGTGCTGGCCTCTCCACCTCCATCTGGTTTCTGACAATCTGGGATGAGTCTTTCAGGATTATAGAGACCGGCATAGGCAGCAGCCCAGCCTAGCCGTGGCGCAGAAACATCCCGCCTCCTCCCGCAGGGCAAGCCTATCGCTGCACGTCCTGTGGTGAAAAACAGCTGCCTTGGATTACAACTACCAATGAGAAGTGCCCATTAGGTCGGGATCCCGCCCACCCCTTGTGTCGTCACTCTGCGGCTTTAAAATGGAACGCGGAACGCCGCTTCCCTTATTGTGTAGTGAAGCCTACGGCCGATACGGCTTTTCCCAACTCGGCAGCGTCTCTGTCTTAAAGGGCCCGGTGCGATCTGGGGCCGGGTGGCGGTTAGCGGCGGCGCGGCGGCACTATCCCTTTAAGGGCGGAGTTACGGAGAGGGGCGGGCGGATCTGGGACCTGAGTTCCCCCGGTGTCCTGGTTGAGGCCGCGGCGGGGAGCCTGAGTTGGGTCCGGGTGCTCGGCAGCGGTGGATTTTTTTCCCCCGCTTGTCCTCTCCGGATCCCGGAGAAACCCGCTCCCAGCCATGCTGATCAGAGCATGGAAGCAGCTGACTACGAGGTGCTGTTGGTGCGGGAGCAGCTGTTCCATGAACGAGTCCGGGAGTGCATAGTGAGTGCGGGGCTCGGGAGCGGGAGCGGCAGCGTCCGCCCGCGTGGGGCCGGAGCCCAACCCGCGGCTTCGGGGCAGCTGCGTGCAGAGGGCGGGGCGGGGCGGAGTGGAGGAGTGGTCGCTTTCAGGACTTGTAGGCGACAAAGAAAGCCCACCCTCTCCCGAGGGGTCCTCGGGCCTGTTTACGTTTGCTCGTGGGTGCGGGTGGGTCTGTGCTCTTTGTGAGTGCCCGGAAGGGTCGGATTGGTTTGCCTTCTCCCCAAAACTTAGGGAAAAGCATCCTACCCCTAGTTATTCTAAGCAGAAGAAACGCCTAGGCTAGCCTGTTTAGAGGGAAGATAGAGGGGCAGGGCAGCAAGACATACCCACTCGGTAGGAGAAGGGTGCTTGTCGTAAGATGGCTGAGATTGCCCCCCGGGGAGAGGGAGGGTCTGCTTTGGCGCTGAGGCCCCACTGTACTTTGCACTGCATCAAGTTGCGTTGCTATGGTGTAAGAGACCTAGAGTCTACCCACTTCTCAGCCCCAATATAAATGTCTCCAGAAATTCTGGGCTTCCCGACTATTTTCCCAGTGTATAGAGAGACACTTTCTACTTCCCTCCCTCGCCCAGTTTGGTGATTGCTTCCTGTTTGCCATGCAGGTGTCCCTAGAGCAACAACAGGGTAATTCATTAGCCACTCAATAATATGCTTCTCTGGCTAATGTTGTCGAAACTCGCTGGACCCTATGAGCTAAGTTGAGCTTCGGCGCTTCACATCTTGAATTCCAGAATTTCTTGGCACCCCCCTCCCCCCATCCTTTCTCTCTCTCTTTTGCTATCTCCAGGTTTTTTTTTTACTTCATTATCGTATGGATAGAAGAAGAAAGAGAGGAGTAGAAGTTGGAGGGGGTGGAGAAGGTAGAGGGTTACCCTTTTTGGTGGCTTATTTTTAACTTCCTTCTGGGGTCCTTCCCACTCATCCCTCTGTAACCTCAGAATCAGAGGAGTGAGCTTACTAGGGATAAGCCGCTGAGAATAGGAAATTGGTGAGGAAAGAGTAAGGATTAGAACACTTGATTTATCCTTGACCTGGAGTTTTCTCTCTTCAGGGAACCAGCTTGAGTAAATAGCTGTTTCAGTTCTAGATATGTGGCTGTTTGCAAATTCTGAGCCACATTCTCTTCCTCAGTAAAAGGAGGTAATACTGCATATATTATCTAAACCTCATAAGGTTGTTGGGAGGAAAAAGCAGCTGGTGAATTAAGTGCCCTATAAAGGGGAGCTGTTATTACCATTCCTGCTTTCGGAGGAGCTGAAAGAGTAAAGATTCTTGGATGTACCCCACTCCTCTGCCCTTTAGTTCTCTGTAGTAACCTGTGGCAGGGAGGAGTCTGCCTAGCTGTTTCACCTGTGAGGTGAAAGGCTTCTTTGGGAGCAGCTCAACCTCAGCCCAACAAGGACTTCGTGGAACTCCAGGCTGACCTTTTGAGCTCTCCTACCATCTTGGGTGTGATGCAAGTTAGGAGATTGAAGCTTGGGCTGTAAAATTGCAGAACTTCCAGAAGGTTGCTACTTTGCCTTTGGAGGTGACTCTTTACCTTTAGAGATGTCCTCAGCCTAGATTGACTGCTGCCTTGAGCCTGCAGTGTACCATATAGTCTGCCCTCTGCCCTCTTTACTAACCTCAAGAGCAAGAATTATTAACTTTTTTTGGTGAAACCTAATAAAGAGTCCTCAGAGTAATGTTTGTAAAATGCATAAAATGCATAGGATTGCAAAGAAAACAATTATCCCAAAATACAATGAAAAAAATTTTATATATATATATGTTTAAATGAAACAAGTTTAGGAGCTCCTGGTTAAGCACCCCCACCTCTACTTCCTCCAACATGTCCCGCCCCTCAGGACCTCAACTGAGTTCAGCCCTGTGAGGTGATTTTTTTTCCTGGTCATTTCTAGTGGAGTAAGGACAGCATATGTTCCTAGAATAGCCAGAAGTTCACCCTATTAGAGCTTGACCTATAGTTCCCATATAATGCCATAATGTGTATTGAAGAGAGCCTTGTGCCTAGGAGTCAGGAGACCTGAGTTAATTATAATTGGTAATTACTCAGATGCTTTAATGTTTACAAACAACTCCTCTCATAATAACCTCGTGAGGTAGGTAGTACAAGTGTTTTCCCTATTTTATGAATGAGCAGACCAAGATTCAGAGATGAAATAATTTGGTGACAGAGCAGAGCTGGGACTCAGAAAAATCCTGGTCCTCTGGCCACTACATCATGTTGTTACATTTCTCATACCCCAGGTTCTGTCGGGTCCTTTCCATTCTCTGGAACTCACTGCCCTTTCTGTCCACATGAGCAGTTGAGTCGGGGTGATCTTTAAAATCCCTTTTGGCTCTTAAAATTATGCATCTGAGTGACTGGTGCCACTCCTTTGTTCTTAGATTTAAAAATATTAAAGCTAGAAATTTTAGTTATTGAAGGTGGGAGGGAGCTTAGTGATTAGCTGACTCCCCTATTTGAA
>CM053585.1:365385534-365489813 GCA_028646515.1 Pseudochirops corinnae
AAGCAGTAGCTGTCAGTGTTGGGAACAGAAGAAAGGATACTCCAAGCCCCTTTCTCCCACTTGAGTGGTAGGTGGTATAGAAAACTTAATCCTTTTTTCCTCTGCTCTGCCCCTGGGCTTCTAGCCACATAAAGATGGGTGTGGGGCTGAGGCCTGTGAAATGGGATTGTGAGCCCTGGGAATGAGTCTTTGCATGAGATTGAGACCCTAGATCATTCTTGGTCATAGAAGCTCTAAGTCCACTATTTATCTGCCACAGTAGCTCTTAAGGTGTCTACACTGGTGTTAGGTAGCCTCCCAGAGGCTCCATCTGGCCCTGGAGTATGGGGGGTGAATATCAGAATTGCTGCAGAATTGGAATGTCCGTGGGATGAGACATCAGGATCATTGGATTTAATCTTCCCAGAGTCAGAGTCTGGTGGCCTGTTTATAAGGGGCTCAGATAACGGAAGGCACTCTGCACTCTTGCCCACCTAACTATGTTAGACCTTATGCCTCTCAGCACACATGTGAGTGTATCATCATCCCACCCAGCTTGTTGCAGGGGAAAGGGCTGATCCAAGAGGTTTGGCACTGGCAGTGGACATTGGGAAAAGATGTACTTTGGGATTAGAAGGGAGGGAGAATTTCATTAGAGTGATGTGGGTAAGGAATGGTTTGGGGGTTAAGATTATGAAGCCCCAAAGAGGTACCTGGTACAACGGAGAGACAGCAGATGCTGGAGTCTGAGGCCCACCTCCCACGCTTACTGCCTGTGTGACCTTGTGCAAGTCACTTGGCCTGTCAAGGCCCCAGACTGAGGGTTGGGCTGGATGGTCTCAGAGGCCCCTTCTAGCACTAGAGCTGCCATTCCTATGATCTTCCCTTCCCCTTCAGATTTCCACACTGCTGTTTGCAACGCTTTATGTCTTCTGCCATGTCACTCTGACTCAATTCAAGAAGCCAGCTGATTTTACCACAGGTATGGACGAGCAGCTTCTGGAGGCCTCTCCAGCTGTCCCGGTGCTGGTGGCTGTGTGGAAAGCCTCAGAGGAATGGGGTGCTAGTGTGCTCCCCTGGGAAGGGAGAGGGCTGAAGTGTGCCAAAGCATCTGTTCCATTGACTTCTCCCTTCCTTGTGGGCACAGATTCCTTATTATTCCCTCTCCCTGGGTTGCCTAGACCCCTTGCCAGGAACTCTGCCAGTTCTCTATTCATCCTTCTGCTCTGTGGAGAGGATTCTAGGAGCTAATCTGCTTATAGGGTTAATGGGGCAAGTAAGTCCTCTGTAGCATGTGCTTTGGTGAGGAAAGAAAGTGTAGGAGTCCTTCTATTATCTTGTGATAGTAGAGTTGGGACCCGGTGCCTTGGCCTATCTGCCCTACAGATACTGTTAGGACTATACCCATCACTAAATAACCAGCCCTGGCTGCCTAGAAGTGCCAGCCCTTTCCCCAGTTTTCTTTTTCAGCCAGACCTATCTCTATCCCAGGGTTACTTCAAGGACACAACACCAAGTCATTGTGTCCTCTATCTCAGAAAGTAGCCAGCCCTTAAATCTCTCCAGGTGACCAAGACATTCCAGAATCTACTGCCCCGTCCTTTCTTAGCCCTCTTCAATGAACCCAACCTGTGACATAACTGGCTTCACTAGCCACTTGTTTATGGTCTTCTTGGTGTCCAAAGGGGAACTGTGACAGTAATATTTCTAGGAAGGGAGGAGCAAATTGTGGTGAGGAAAGTGGAGGAGGAAGGAAGATAGCAACTGTAGACAGGACCGATGTTCCCTTTGCTTCCTGGGGCCAGAACCCCAGGCACACTCAACTCCCTGTCACAGTGTGCCTGAACTGTTTCCTCATCCCTGTAAACTAAGTACTAATACAGTAGCCCTACGGGAGTCATTAGCTACATCTGTCTTTCCTTCCATGTCTCTGATTCTGACAGTTGATGATGAAGATGCCACAGTCAACAAGATTGCGTAAGTGTTGCTGCTGCTTATTTTCCTGTCCCAACACCAAGGGCCCATTTGGCTAGACCAGTGGTTCTCAACCTTCCTAATGCCACGACCCTTTAAAATACTTGTATGTGGGCAGACCCGCCTGGAGACAGATAGAGGAGTGGTGTCTCGGTGCCTAAGACCATTGGAAATATGTATTTTCTGATGGTCTTAGGTGGCCCCGTTCAACCCCCAGAGGGGTCACAACCCATAGGTTGAGAACCGCTGGGCTAGAGAGAACTGTTCCTCAGAGATGTCCCTGGAGCAGGGATCTTAGCTAGCTAGCTAGTTGGAGTGGTCAGCAATTTGAGGGTGGGGAGAATTTATTCTTTTGTCACAAATACCATCCCCAGCCTTTGCCTTGCCTTGGCGCACCCTGGAGAGGCAAAAGTTGTCATTCCAGTCTCCCTGGTGGCCTGAGTCACCAGAAATGCAGATAGCTTGGCTCCTTTTCTCTGTGCCCAGAGTCTGGGAGCTCGACTTAAAGAATGGTAGAACTAAGTCTTTGTTTGGGATGGAGAAATGTTATGGTCCCCTGGGAAGAGAGAGAGATAGGAGAGGAATATTCAGATATTTAACTAGGAGGGGAAGAGAAACTGGCCTGGGAATGTCTCTGGCCTGAGACAGCATGTGCCCGAGGGCCCCACATTCTTAGAGAAGCAGGTGGCAGCTAGTGAGGTTGGCAGTTTTTAAGGTAACTATCATCCTGGTATGCTGACTTCCTGTGTATCTAGTCTACCTTTCTTTGGCAGTCTGGTGAAACCTATGCACCTCTTCTCAGAGGAATGTTTTTAAATTAATTGAAGAAGATGGCTAGATTTCAGTTAGAGGTTAATTTTTTTCCCATCCAGCATTGTATATCTCTTGAAAGCTATCACACTGGCCCCAAGTTAAGAACCCCTGGTCCTAGGAGAAAAGGTTATAATGGGGAGAACTGGATGTTCCCTTGGCTAGGTCTTCCCCAAGGTAGGATAGCTCATCTTGCAGAGAAAATGGAGTAGCATTAAAAAGGGATCCCGAAGTGGTCTCTGGAGCACAGGACTCAGGACTGATCCAGATTCCAATCCCGTGCATCTTTAGGCTTGAGCTCTGCACCTTTACCTTGGCGGTGGCTTTGGCTGCAGTCCTGCTCCTGCCCTTTTCCATCCTTAGCAATGAAGTGCTGCTTTCTCTTCCCCGAAACTACTATATCCAGTGGCTCAATGGCTCTCTCATCCATGGTAAGTAAGCACCTCTCCCCCAGGGGTGGGCTGACCTTTCAGATGGGCTTTGCACTAGGCCTTGTTCCCAGAATTTGGGAATAGGGCAAAGACAAGTTTCTTCAGGCTGAAGGCCAGTCACCACTCAGTCCAGCTTCCCTTCCCTTTTCTTCCCTCTCCCATCCCTCCTATTTTAATTCAGTCTTTTTGTCTTCCCTTCTGCCCTAGGACTCTGGAACCTTGTCTTTCTCTTCTCTAATCTGTCCCTTGTCTTCCTCATGCCCTTTGCCTACTTTTTCACTGAGTCAGAAGGCTTTGCTGGCTCCAAGAAGGTGAGCAAATGGGAGAGGGGGATGGGAGTTACCTTTCTGGGTATTCCTTCATTCCAGTCCCTAAATCTGGTCCCAGATATCCCCTCCCCAACTCCACCTCCCCTGATTCCATCATCTCCTCCCGATATGCTGCCAACTCCAGTCTCCCCTGATTCTGCCATCTCCTCCCTAATCATCTACTAATCATTTCCCCCCACTCATTCCCATCCTAAAGGGGGTCCTGGGAAGGGTATATGAGACAGTGGTGATGCTGCTGCTCTTGTCACTGCTGGTGCTAGGCATGGTTTGGGTGGCCTCTGCCATTGTGGACAACAGCATGACCAGCCGGGAGTCTTTGTATGGTGAGTGATTCCAGATGGCCCCAGACTCCTCCATTGGCATTCCTCTGGGGAGGAGCTCGCTGCTAGGATGCCTTCCTCTAGACTCTTCATCTTGAGACATTGTCTGGCAGAGGGGGATAGAGGTGGGAGTGAGAAGGCAGGGAGGGGAAAGGGAATAGAGGAAATCCTGTGACTTTTTCCTAACCATCTCCTCCTCTCTCCACACCAGATCTCTGGGAGTACTACCTTCCCTACCTCTATTCCTGCATCTCTTTTCTCGGTGTCTTGCTCCTTTTAGGTGAGTTCCTGGTCACGGTTTGTGTGGGATTTTTGCTGGAACGAAGGGTCATGGGACCAGGTGGGGGTTGGGAGCGTGGGTAAGAAACCTGTGTCTGTAGAAAAGGAGGGAAGAAGGAGGAGACAAACTAAAAATGGGCTTTTCCTGCTTTGCAGTGTGTACA
This sequence comes from Pseudochirops corinnae, assembly GCA_028646515.1. Classification (NCBI taxonomy): domain Eukaryota; kingdom Metazoa; phylum Chordata; class Mammalia; order Diprotodontia; family Pseudocheiridae; genus Pseudochirops; species Pseudochirops corinnae. The sequence goes on from CM053585.1 coordinate 365,389,821, forward strand.
CCGCTGGGCCTGGCCCAAATGTTCTCTGTCACTGGGAAACTGCTGGTCAAGCCTAGGGTATGTAGTGTCCCCTCTCCCTTCTGCTTTGCAGTGAGATCCTCAGGCAGAGATAGATGGATAGGGAAGGGTCTGTAATGTCAATGTCATACCTTCCTGGTGATTTCAGGTCTTCATGTTTCTACACTCATTGGGTTGTTTCCTGTTTGGTCTTTTGCTGGCCTCTTGGGTGGGGGTGATGGGCAGGAGGTCAGAACTCCAAGGCTGTGAAGCAACTAAAGAATTCCTGCCCCTCTTCCCACTGCCTAGCTGCTGGAGGACCTGGAAGAACAGCTGCATTGCTCCGCATTTGAGGAGGCAGCTCTCACCCGAAGGATGTGCAGTGAGTGGCCTTCTCCCCTTAGGAAAGCTTAGGCTCTGGGATGGTTTGTTGGAGAGGAGGCAGGACAGTGTGGGCTGGTTGGTAACTTGGAGGTGAGGGGTAGGGGGACAATTAGGACAGAGTCACAGACCTCCCCTCAGCACTCTTCTTCTGCCTTAGACCCCACTTCATGCTGGCTGCCCCTGGACATGAAGCTGCTGCACAGACAGGTCATGACCCTGCAGACACAGAGGCTCATGCTGGGTATGGGTTTAGAAAGATTGCAGTGGGCAAGCCAAAGAGGTGGGGAGGTGACCTTGAACGGAAGAGGAGGAGGAGGAAGGGAGCTGGTTTGGGAGCTCCCTTTCCATTTCAGCCAGCCCCTTACTGATTGTACCTCTCTGTCCTTGCTCAGAGAAACGACAGAAGGCCTCTGCTTGGCAGCGAAACCTGGGTTACCCACTGGCTATGCTATGTCTGCTGTTGCTGACGGTGAGTGTGGGGCTCTGTGGGTTGGGGTAAGTCCACTGAGTGAAGTGTGGCACCATGCCCAGGACAGGCTGGGGTGGGACATATATGAGGGAAAAGAGATGTTCCATAGTTACAAAATGGGGAAAGGGATTCTGGGAGGGACCTGCTGGGGGCAGGATGTTCTATCTCCACTGGGACCAGGATAGGAGCTGATAAGACTAGTTTCCTCTCTTTTCCTCTCCCTCCCTTCCTCCCCCAACCAGGGCCTCTCTGTGCTCATTGTTGCCATCCACATCCTGGAGTTGCTCATTGATGAGGCAGCCATGCCCCGTGGCATGCAGGTACCAGTGCTTCCCTTCCTCCACAGCCAACCCCAAGGCCTTGACCCTTGAAAATAGAGCTTGTGGTTCCCTGTGTGGTTTTTTTGTTTGTTTTGTTTTGTTTCAGACTGGTTTCCCATTGGCAAACATCCTTGGGAGGTAGGGAGTAGTTTGGGAGAGGGATCCTCAAGGAGTGTAGATAACGACATCACCTCTTTCCCTATCCAGGGTACCTCCTTGGGCCAGGTGTCATTCTCCAAGTTGGGCTCCTTCGGTGCTGTCATCCAGGTCATCCTCATCCTGTATCCTTCTGAAGGAACTTTATCCCTGGTCTTTTCTACCCCTCAGCCCTGTCTCCTGGGCACAGCTGGATTGGGGGGTGGCAGATTATATTCCTACCCAAGAAAGGATGGAGAGAAATGAGATGGTTAGAGGGGGTGATGAAGAAATCTAACCTTTTCAACGCCATTTCTTCCTTAAGTCATCAGTAGTTACCTGATGCTGTCCTCTGTTGTGGGCTTCTATAGCTCTCCACTGTTCCGAGGCCTCCAGCCAAAACGGCAAGATACAGCCATGACCCAGGTATTGGGGGGAGGAGGGACTAGGATTTTATTGGGGTCTCGGGTTAGCACGAGATATTGGCAGCTGCTTTTCTATCTCCTGTTCTCCTTCCCTTTCCCCATCCTTAGATCATTGGGAACTGCGTCTGTCTCCTGGTGCTGAGCTCAGCCCTGCCTATTTTCTCTCGAACGTTAGGTGAGTACTGTTGGCTTTGTGGGGATGATGGGAATTCTCCTTGGGAACAGGAGAAGCCTAGGACGGTTATTTAGTGCTAAGCAGAGGCTGCCCTCAACAGTACTTCTGGACTGAGTATTTGGAGTGAAGTAAGAGGTGAGGATGGGTTCCACAATGAGGATAAAGGAAAGGGTGGTAGGATAGGGTTGACTGGTCATTCATTGTACCAGGAGCATATGCCAGGGACTGAATATTTTGTCTTTGCCCTCTTCCCTATTGGTTTGGCATTTTTCCTTTCCTTCAGACTTTGGATCTTCCTTGACTAATATTTTCAGACTGTACATTTCTTAATGATCTGTGGAAATGGGAGATAGAAGTGACTGGTTGGCAACAGAGGCGGTGGCATCTTCAATACTAGTGACTGCAGTGCTAAGATGTGGCCACGTGAGGGTAGCAGAGAGCCAGTTTCCGAGTTGATTTAGGGGCTTAAAGGAATCACTTCTAATCTGAGTGGGTGTTAAGAATCGGTTCCTTTTTTAAACTATTTAGTTTTCTCTTCTCTATTCACAGGGCTTACCCGCTTTGACTTGCTGGGTGACTTTGGGCGTTTCAATTGGCTGGGAAATTTCTATATTGTATTCCTGTATAATGCAGCTTTTGCTGGCCTCACTACCCTTTGCCTAGTCAAGACTGTCACTGGAGCAGTTCGGGCTGAGCTCATCCGGGCCTTTGGTGAGAGGGGGAGGGATTGGAATTGGAATTGGGGGGATGGGATAAGGTGGGTATAGGTCCCTGAGGTTGAATGGCGGAACTCATGATTAACAGGGCTATAGATTATCTATATGAACCAAAGTATCTTACTGAGTGACTTTACTATCCAGAGAGCTTTACCTCTGGCTGGGTCTCCTTTTCCCCAGGCCTTGATAGATTACCACTGCCTGTCTCTGGATTTCCACGGCAGCACAGCAAGACTCAGCTCCAGTGACCTTGATCTTAAGAGAGTCTGGTGAAAGAGAGAAGACTGGATACTGCCAGGCTTGAAGCACAGTCCTAGGGGGGGGACTGGGTGCTCTTCAAGGACTGGAATTTTTTTGTGTGTGGGGAGGAGTTGGAGGGTAGCTAAAGACCTTTGCACTGCTGTATAATCTGAGCCAAAGTTTGGGGCCCATTTCTTTTCGCTCCCTCTCCCCCTTCTACCAACCCTTTTCAGGAAATTGTGGACCTCTGGCTAGAAGGCTGGGTACCTGCAACTAACTCCTAGCCTCATCTCTGTTTACATGTTTATCTGCCTCATTATAGTCCTGGGCACTGCCTCTGGCCATGTTTACATGATATGATGTGCAATAGGGGAGGGAAGGAATTGGGAACTGGGAAAAGAATGGGGAGACAGACTATTTCCCAGGGAAACTTGGCCTTAGCCTAACTCTGTTGTCCTGCTCCTATCAGAGCAGAGTCCTCCCTGGGGCCTCTCTCAACCAGCTGAGTCCTGGAATGGGATGAGGTCAAGAAGGTTTGCTTCCTCTCCAGATAAAGATCCTTCCCTGTCCTCTTCTTTCTCTCTCCCTTTTCTTCCCTTCCCCAAATAAAGTTGTTCTCTTGGGTTCTTAAAAAAAAAATACTGTTCTCAGTATGTTTTTATGAGAAGAATGTATTTCACAAACATTTGCTAAACACCAACAATGCGCTGGGTTGGGGGTATACAAATATAAAAGTGGAGCCATCTCTATCCTTCAGGAATTTTATCTTCCACCAAATGTTTCACATTGAATATATGGAGAGAAATGCTACCGCTAACTCATGGTTGTCTGAGGGTTGGGCATGGGCAATTTGGAAATGACAAGGAAGGTAATCTCAGAAATCCTCCCTGTGTCAGACCAGATATGTTTATTTTCAGTTTGGTTTAACACACTTCACCCTCCTTGCTGCCCTCTCCCCTCCCCATGCCTTTCAACCAGACTCGAGACTATACCATCCCCTCACCCATTCCCAGTGTCTGTATCTTCATCCCGGAGGCTGGGGAAAAGATCCTGTCCCTAATGGCTTCTTTGTGTTGCCTAAGCTTCATTTCCCAATTTAGATCTGAGGCAGATCTGTCCCTCAGCCAGGGGCAGTAAAGCCAAGGTGTTAAAGTGCCGGCCCCCCCCCCCCCCCATGGGCTGTTTCTGTCCTTGAGCTTTTTCTTCCCAGAATGGAATCTGAGGTCTCGGCCTCAGTCATGTGTGGGAGGTCATCTCTTCTGGTCTGACAGTAGGAGTAACGGGGAGATGGACGCTGGGGCAAATTTGATCAGCACCAAGCTAAGTTCTGTCCACTCCAAAGCAAGAAGGACTGGGAAAGTTGACTATCAGTCTACAGTGTAAGGTGGACTAGCCTTTATAATAACCCTTTGAGGTTTGGGAAAGCACTTTCAAGTTATTTTTTGTGATCTTCAAGACAGTCCTGGGAGGTAAGCGCTATTACTGCCATTTTACTGAGATTGAAATAGGCCAGGAGGTTGACGGTCACCCAGCAGGAAGGAAGGCAGGATTCAAACTCGGGTCTCCTTGACTCCGAGCACGTCACTATCCAAAGCGCCACCTAGCTGCCAATGAACCATACATAGGGAGTGTGAGGGAATGAGAGCGGCAATATCTGGAGGGGCAGGAAACCTTTAGAATTGGGGGAATTAGTATCCTTGGGTCAGATATTCGAACCCTCCAGAGGGCACTACAATCTAAAACTGGCACTTGGGAGGTTGGGAGGGAGTCTACACAATATGGGGTATTATCCCCAGCCTTTCATCAGGCCTCGAGGTTGAACCAGCCCTATAGAGAACTGGGACAGCATGGTGGCAAAGCGGCTGCCATGTCTGCCTAGCTGAGTGTCCCTGGACCTTTCCACCCCTCATCCCTCAGTTAGAGCTATGCGCCGGGTGCTGACTCCAGTCGGTGACTGAGAGCCGGCTGCATGGAAACTGGGTGGGAGGGTTGCGTCTAATGGTTGGGCCCACCCGGGAGGTGGGGCAGGAGAGTGGGCGGGGCGTATGGCCACTTAAGGCGGAGTTCGGCAACACTGTCCTGGGTAGTAAGTAGAGCCGGGTACGAGGCTGGTACCCATTGCCCTATTCCTAGGGTATTATGTTATAGTCCCTTAGTGACAGGTCACAAAATCCGGGGACATGAAGGAAGTGCCTCTGTACCGTGACCGTTTTGTTCAGCTACGGACATCAGTTTGAGCCCTGCGCTCCGTGGATAAATCACCTGCTCATTGGAAAAGAAATGTCCAACTGACTAGAAGCCCCCGTGAGGACAGATATTCCTTCCCCTGCGGGCTGGTGCCATGGCGCTGCGGGCGAGCCTGGTGCCCGTGTGCTGCCTGGCACTCCTAGCTCTACTAACACTGCCTACCAGGAGCTGTGGACCCGGCCGGGGACCCGTGGGCAGACGCCGCTATGTGCGAAAGCAACTTATACCGCTGCTCTACAAGCAGTTTGTGCCCAGCGTGCCAGAGCGAACCCTGGGTGCCAGCGGACAGCCCGAGGGTAGAGTGGTCCGGGGGTCGGAACGCTTTCGAGATCTGGTGCCCAACTACAATCCTGACATCATCTTCAAGGATGAGGAGAACAGTGGGGCTGACCGCCTTATGACCGAGGTAAGAAAGCCATTCCCAGCCCTCGCCCTATTCCACAGGTGTCTGCCCCTACCTGGACTGGACATACCCGTTGCCCACTCGCCCTTCCCTGTGGCGCTCTGGGATGGGGTTTCCACGAAACCTAGGACACCTCCCTCACCACCAGCCCTACTCTGCAATTGTTGCAGCCTAGATAGGGCAAGCCTCATCTTAGAGGGAGGTATCTCAATAGAAAGAAAGGCTTGGGGAATCACAGAGGAATAAGCTGGTGCGGGAGGGAGGGTAGTTGGAAAGGACTGATGAGAGTGAAAGGGAGAAGCTGAGAAGGTGGGGGGAGGGGTTGTGGAATGGCGGCAGGCGAGACGGGAAATGACTGAGGCGTGGACCGGGGGTCAGTCACCGAGCTAGGCAGGAAGGGCTGAGGTGAGCCTGGGGCCAGCAAGGCCCTGGGGGGATCAGGGATTCTCCTGAGGAATAAGACACAGAGCTTCAATAGCTGACCCTCGTGCGCCAGGCTCTTTCCAGGACTGCTCAAGACTGTGACTGAGGAGGTGGAGAAAGGAATTCCTGAGCCGCAGGGTGGAGGTACCATGCTGGGGCATTTAGGGGTCCGTCCCATTTCAGGATACCCAGCTAATTGGAAGATTCGGGGCGCTCACACACACTCCTCCAGTAACATTTTCATTTGCCCTATTACTATTTCTGAGGATGTATTAGTAGAAAATTCCTGCAAAGGGTTCTTGTCCCCAAAATCCTTTCCCACCTCGAGAAGCTCTGAGGTTGGAATCAGGGTCCTTGCTGAGACAGTTGTTTTAACACTCCCCTGTGTCTGTATGTCTTAGTTTTCTAAATCTAAACCCCAGCTTGTCAAGGACCACCATGTCTAACATCTCTGAAACATGGGTGTCTCCTTCCCACTTGGGCTCTAGGTAGTGGCCAGCTCAGAAAATTAAAATGAGAGTCAAGGGCACTTGAATCTCATAATCCTATTGGGTTAAGGAGCCTGCTTCAGGCTACTTGGAGATGTACACTGGATATTTGGAAGATGACCAGTTTTCCACAATCAAATGATCAAAAAATATTGGAGCAATTAAATAATGGAATGTTACAACCAGGAAGGTAACTCAGGACTCAATCCAATCCTCTCGTTTTCTAGATTAAGAGACTGAAGCCCAGAGAAAAGTAATTTGTACAAAATCGCTCAGTTCATTAGGAGCAGAGTTAGGACTAGAACCCACACCTTCTTAGAGTTCCATTTTCACTCCCAGGATCCTTTGTTTTCACCCACGGGAAAAATTATCACCTGATGGACAGCCTTCTAGCCACAAATGCTTCAAATTTAGAGAGCACAAGTATTCAGGTGGTCTCAGGCTGTACTTAAACTCTTTTCATTTTGCTGGGGCCTACCAAGGCTTGCACTTTACTGCCCTGGTCTTTTGAGAATCCAGGATTATCTCTGCCCTCTTTGGCAAATTGGAACTGGACTTTTGTAGAGGGTTTTGTTTTGTTTTGTTTTGTTTTTGCCATTATACAACATTTAAGAGGAATAGAAAGGGAGAATCCTTCCTCTGGATAAATTAATTCTCCATTCTTCAAACTAGCTATGTGACCCTGCTAAATCACAAATTTCTGACTGCCTCAGTTTATTCATCTGTAAAATACTAGCAACTACCTCACTTGGTAGTTATGAAAATTTAATGAGATACTGCTTTGATACCTTTAATCCTACCTAAGTGCTAACTATTCTTACTCTTGGGGAAACTGTCCAGAGAGAATTCATCCTCTTTCCCTATTCAAACCCAGGAGACCTCAAATCTACACCTCCAACAAATTTCTGCTCAGTAGTCGTTACACTTCCTTCTGTGCCTTCCACTTCCAGCAAGGGGCTTCCCTCCTCACTCCTGGGCCTAGCTACCTGATTATATTTCTCAATGACACCTGTACCAGGCAGAATTGAAATGGAACCGTATACTGTATGGGAATACAGGGAAGCCTCCCCCACCTCCCTGCAGAACATGATGTAGTTCTTGAGACCCTCACCTCCCATTGCTTGGCAGCAAAATGGCTCCATTGAACGGGACCCAGCTCTCAGCAGTCCTACCCCCGCAGGTCAGGGCCTCCTTTTAGCCCATTGGCCACAGCGGCGCAGCCACTTTTCTTGCCCCTCTTTACTGTGTGGAACTTGTTGGAGGTGTAGAGGTTGGGGGTAGGGGACCGGAAAGAGTATTCCCCCCCCCTCCTTGTGATGAGTAGAACCAAAGCTAAAGGTGAGTGAGTGGGGCTGGGAAGACAAGGAGGCTGGCTGTCCGCTCCCCGCCTCCTCCAGGGGTCCCTTTCCAGCCCCTCCCTTCTCCCCGTTATGAGTCAGGCCAAGGTCTCTTGCTCCTAGACTGTAACTATGAGCGATAATCGCAGGCTCACTCCCCCAGAGCCGAGCTGTGAGCCTTCGCCTCCCGTCTCCACCCACCCGCAACTTTCACCTCAGATCAGGGATCTCTTCATTCATGGGTCCGGACTGGGCAGAACAGCCCTTATTCCCAGGTACTACAGCCCTGTCTTTCTAGGCAGTAGCCTGGAGGAGTGAGAGGTGGGATTTCTGTGCGCTTGGAGATCCCTGGCTGAGACTGGGCCGACGAAGAGTTGGCAGAGCTGGGGGAGGGGGCTGTGGCACTCCTCTGGGAGAGGGGGGCGCGGCTCACTGCCCTTTATTCTCCCCGCGCTGGGGCGGCTGAAAAGAGTCTTTGTGGCTAGAGCTGCTGAGTTCGCTTCTCCCGCCACTGCCCCGGCCCCGGCCCCGGCCCAGGATTCTCACCCGGTTAAGTCATCCCGGAGAATGGCCATTGTGCTTTCCGCAGCCCCCGCCACTCTAACCTTTCCTGTAGTCTCGGCCCCTCTGGGCGCCCCCTAGGTTCCTCACGCCCCCTCCCTCTTCCCCAGGCTTATAGTGACTGAAGGGGTTAATGCTGGGGGGTGAGGTGGTGGTGAGTCGGGTGACTGGAGGAGGAGGAGGAGGAAGGAAGGAAGGAAGGAAACAGTGCCCAGTGCCAGGGGAGGCAAAGAAACAAAAGCTGAATCAGGCGGAGGGAGGTCTGGGCCTAAGCTGAGGCCCAGATGGCTTAAATAGGGACTCTTCTTGGGGGAGTCGACCCAGCTTCGCTTTACGGTTCCCGGTGGAGCCACACCCCGTCTTTCTCTGTACAGCAAACTGCATTGGGATGGGGGTGGGGGAGCATCATCTAGATCCTAAGCCGAGTGGAAATTCCAGCACTTCTGGAAGGGAAAGGGGAACCATAAGTGAAGTGAGATATGGTTTTCCAAGGGCGAATGTTCAAAGGTAATGGATTTAGGAGGGGAAGAGGGAGAAAGGCGACAACCCTTCTCCTCTCCTCTCCTCCAATTCAAAATGCTGATTCCACTCCTCCAACCCCAACACACCTTTGTTCCACCCCAGCGCTGTAAGGAACGAGTGAACGCGTTGGCTATAGCTGTCATGAACATGTGGCCAGGGGTGCGCTTGCGGGTAACGGAAGGCTGGGACGAGGACGGACACCATGCTCAGGACTCACTACACTACGAAGGCCGGGCCTTGGACATAACCACGTCAGACCGCGACCGCAATAAGTACGGGCTATTGGCACGCCTGGCAGTAGAGGCTGGCTTCGATTGGGTACACTACGAGTCCCGAAACCACGTCCACGTGTCTGTCAAAGCTGGTAAGGGTAAGGCTTGGGCTGAGTAGGGCGGATCCTGAAAGCATCATTTGCTAGAGGAAAAAAATTATACCGTACCGGCCTTCTGCCTGAAAATGAGCCCAAGGGGATGGATATCATTGTAAATCACTGCGAATGTCCCTCTTCTAGCCCGGGGGACAGCAAGAAGACAAAGCTGTAGTGTGACGTGGGAGTGGGGGTGAGTAGGAAAAGGGGTTGTGTTGCCCCTATTCAGCTTTCTCCTCTTGCTCCCACCGCAGACAACTCTCTGGCGGTGCGGGCAGGTGGCTGCTTCCCAGGAAATGCCACGGTACGTCTGCGGAGCGGGGAGCGAAAGGGACTACGTGAATTGCATCACGGAGACTGGGTGCTAGCTGCAGATGCAGCCGGCCGGGTGGTACCCACGCCCGTGCTGCTCTTCCTGGACCGAGACTTGCAGCGCCGGGCCTCTTTTGTAGCGGTGGAGACGGAGAGGCCCCCACGCAAACTGCTCCTCACCCCCTGGCACCTGGTCTTTGCGGCCCGCGGCCCGGCGCCTGCCCCAGCTGATTTCGAGCCAGTGTTTGCTCGGCGATTGCGAGCTGGGGACTCGGTACTTGCCCCGGGTGGGGACGCGCTTCGACCTGCACGAGTGGCTCGTGTGGCGCGGGAGGAAGCTGTGGGTGTGTTCGCACCTCTTACTGCGCACGGGACTCTGCTGGTGAACGACGTCCTGGCCTCCTGCTACGCTGTCCTGGAAAGTCACCAGTGGGCTCATCGTGCCTTCGCGCCCTTGCGTCTGCTCCACGCGCTAGGGGCTCTGCTACCTGGTGGGACCACCCAGTCCATTGGTATGCACTGGTACTCCCGCCTCCTCTACCGTCTGGCAGAGGAACTCCTGGGCTGAGATTTCTGGGTGGAAACGCCTGAGCAGGGGCAGAGACGTGGGCACGTGGAGACCGGAGGATACAGACAGAATGTGAAATATTGGGAAGGAGGAACAGAGGACAAAGGAAGAAGGGTTGGGTGAGGGGCTAAGGGGAGTTTGGCAAGGTGTCCTAAGAAGGGATAAGGAGGTTGTGCATTGACGGAAGCATTATTTCCCTTAGCCACCATTCTCTCCTCAGCCTCTACAAATTCAATTTAATTTGTTTAAATTCAACAAACATTTATTAAGTATATACTGTATGCAGGGCACTTTACTAGATGTGAAGGGAGATGCAAAGATAAATGTGTTAGTCCCTGCCCTCATGGAGCTTACAACCATCTTGCCCCCTTTTGAGTGCCCTAGTTCCTGACTGATAATTTTATTTTTCTATTTATAAATGGTAATATAATCTTCCGACTCTCACCCCTGTTCTATGCCCAGTCAGGCACTAGGAAGAGCCGTGATCAACTAATACTGTCACAGTCCTTTTTTCTCTATGTGATCTAATAAAAGGAACAATCCAGGTATGAGATGTCAGCTCTGAAATGCCCTAAGTTTCCACTACCACGACTCTTTCCCCATCCCCAACTCAGGGAAGTCTAGTTTCAGCACAACACTACCAGGGGCCCAAACTTGAGCCTCTAGCCCACCTACCCTAGGGATCACCAGCCCACCTGAGGAATATATTCAATGAGTTATAAAGGGGACCTTCTACTCTCTCAGGCTGTCTGCCTCTTCCCTTTCCTGCCCCCAGTCTCCCACCTCCTTGTCTCCTATCCCTAACCACCCTCCTCCTTGAATTCTTATCCCAGTCATTCGAATAATGAAGGTCAGGATGAGGGGGATGGTTCCCTGAAAGTCACTCCCTCCCTTATCTCCTATATACTCTGAGCTGGAATTAGGACAGTGGGGTGTGTGTGTGTGTGTGTGTGTGTGTGTGTGTGTGTGTGTGTGTGTGTGTGAGAGAGAGAGAGAGAGAGAGAGAGAGAGAGAGAGAGAGAGAGAGAGAAACAGAGAGAAACAGAGAGACGGACAGAGACAGACAGAGACAGACAGAGACAGAGACAGAGAGAAGGAGAGAGAGAGAGAGAGTACCACACATGGGGGTGTGCATGCCTTCTCTCAAATCAACTTTCTTCCTCATCATATATCAATGAGTTGATCAATCAACTACTATTGATTCTACCTTCTCAACATTTCTTCTCTAATACCCCTTTCTCTCTTCTATTTCCACCACTGTGGTGCAGGCACTAATCTACTCATGGCTATCCTATTGCACTAGCTGATGGTTATTCTTCCTTTGTTGAGTCTCTCCCAACTCTAGTCCATCTTCCACTGAGCTATGAAAGTGATCTTCCTAAAGCATAGGTCTGGCCATGTCAACTCTCCAGTCAATAAACTCTAGTGGCTGTCAATCACCTCTGGGATCAAATATAAAATCCTCTGTTAGGACATTTAAAATCTTCCATAACCTAGCCCCTTCCTATATATCCAATCTTATTATGGTTTATTCCTTTCCACATACTCTGTGATCCAGTGACATTGGCTTCTTTACTCTTCCTCAAACAAAGCACTCCATCCATGGGCTCTGGGCATTTTTTTCTGGCTGTCACCCATACCTGGAATTCTCTTCCTCCTCATTTCTGCCTTCTGTCTTCCTGGCTTCCTTCAAGACTCACCTAAAATTCCACCTTCTGCAAGAAGCCTTTCCTGATTCCTCTTAATGCTAATGCCTTCCATCTGTTGACTATCTCCAACTGATCCTGTTTATAGTTTGTACATAGTTGTCTGCATGTTATTTCCCCTATCAGACCATGAACTCCTTGAGGGAAGGAATTATTATTATTTTTCCCTTTTTCTTCATCCCCCTCACTTAGCACGGGTGCCTGACACATAACAGGCACTTAATAAATACTTATTGACTTGACCTGACTTAGGGTCCCATGTAGTCAAAGGCAAGATTTCAAAATAGAAGAAGTTTGTCTTCAGCTTAAATCTACACATATTTTGCCAAACGCCTACTGCAGCAGGGTGTTAATCAGGGAGCTTGAATCCTGCCAATTCTCCCCATTCCACTTGATAAAATTAAAGGGAAGGGGCCTTTGTCAGGAAGGGGAACCTCTCATTGAGCCAAACATGACCTTCGGCTCCATTCTGAAAGACATGAATACCAGCAAGTCTTGATTGGTCCCCATACCTAAGGGATAGCCTGAAAGATGATTGACCAAGGAGGGAAGAAGAAGGATCTTAGTTAGCTTATAAGAACTAAGGAAATCCAATATCTTCTGGATGTATCTCTTTTGGAGCCTCTTCCACCATTTCCCCCTAGACTTCCAGCTAGAGGTGGATGTCATGGGAGGGGGGAATTTCTCCTCCCCCACCCTAAGGGCTAAACTTAAGCTTAGGCTTGTCTAAGGCAGCACCTTATATTCCTGGTGTCTTTCTTCTGTTTTTCTATTTCTTTTCCTGAGCATAAATCAAGGATTATGGATCTGAGAAATGGACATTTCCAATTTTGGCAATAACCTTGTGCCATCACCAGTTGTTAGGCTTGGGTGCTGGCTGCCCAAAAGGAGATGAAAGCGTAATAGCATGTTTTTTGGAGAAGAGCACCATGACAGGAGAATCCTACAGCTGAAGGACTAAGGAAAAGCATTCTTAGCTGACTAGGATATCTGGATCTTGTGAGATGCTCAAAAAGGGGAGAATAATGAGTGTAGTGGGCTACTTAAGATATTTTGTTTCGTTATTCATTAATGCTTTCTTTTGTTTTTCCATTTGTTAATGCTTGTCTTTTTTGTCTTAAGCATATTCTGTGGTGGAGGAAATAAACAATTGTCCTTTACTTTATTACCTTGTATATTGAGTACCTTTACTAGAAGGAACTCTGTTACCCACATTTTGGGGAGCTCCTAGGCATAAATCATACCTAAGTTTTGTTTCTAAGTTTCCCTGGAATTTTTGTCTTGGATGAGGGTAGAATCAGAGAAGGAAAAGCCTGACTACCTCTTTCCACCCCTTTGGAGTCAGACCTCTCACTGTGAGATAAATCCTGATTCATTTGAGTCCCCTTGTGGGAATAGGCTCTCCTGGGCCTTAGGGTACACAATTGTATGAAAAGCATTCTGCTAGTAACAGCTGGGAATACAAAAAAAGAAATCCTAATGGTCCCTGCCTTCAAGAAACTTACATTCTACCAGAGTACAAATAAATATAACACAAGGCAGAGTTGTTTTGTTCAGTTGATTTGTTCAGTTCTGTTTCCTTCTCCTGCTCATTTTACAAATTAGGAAACTGAAGCAAACAGGGTTAAGTGACTTTCCCAGAGTCACATAACTAGTAAGTGTCCAAAGTCAAATTTGAACTCAAGAAGTTGACTCCAGGCTTGGTGCTCTATCCACTATGCCACCTAGCTGCCCAGAGCATGATAGGAGCAGAAAGGATATCCAGACAAGATTTTCTAGGAAATGTGATGAGGAGAAACCACTTTTACCTGGGCAAATCAGGGAAGACTTTTAACTGGAGATAGAACCTAAGCTGAGGCTTGAATGAAGGGATTTTAACAGGCAGTATGAGAAGGAAGTGTTTTCCAGACATGAGAGATGGTCTGTGTGAATTCAGAGGGGCTAGGAAGTTCAGAATACATTCAGGGAAGAGTGAAGTCTAGTTGGATCATAATGTGCATGAAAGTGAGCAGTGATTTAAAAGAAAGGAAAGAGACCAATAGAAAAAAAAGATTGAACAGAAAAAGAAAGACCATAGAAAGTTATTATGGTGACAAGGAAGGCCAAAATAAACAAACTGAGAAGAGGACAACAATGTCAAAACACCTTATGGGCAACACCCCTTGCCACCCAAAAATGGGAAGTAGTCTCAAGCCTGGAAAGAACTCAAGCAAGAGCTCAAAAAGGAGCTTAAAAATCATATAAGAGGTTGAAGAAAAATTGGGAAAAGAAATGAGAGTGAAAGAAGAGAATTATGAAAAAAAAAGTCAACAGCTCAGAAAGCTACTTAAAAAGTAGAGTTGGCCAAATGGAAAAGGAGATACAAAAATCCACTAAAGAAAACAACTCCTTAAAGAGTACAATTGACCAAGTGGGAAAGAAAGTACAAAAGCTAATTGAGGAAAACAATACCTTAAAAGTTAGAATTGGGTAAATGGAAGCTAATGACTCTATGAGATATCAAGAATCAATCTGAAGAACTTTGGAATTGTTTTTGAGACATGGGAGACACTGGCATAGGACTGTCCAGCATTGCATGATCCACATCAAAGAATGCACTGTACTTTATGGGTAAAGCAGAATTGCAGTAGCTCAAAAGAAACATGAGATGCATAAATTTAGAGATATCTTCACTTCAAATGTTCATATGGACTATTTGTGCCTGACCTGTGGTACAGCCTCCTGAGCTCATATTGGTCTTGTAAGTCATAGTCAAACATGCAGTGTCTTGGCCCCATCATAGAAATGTCATTCTGGTCCTCTTTGAGAACAAAGGACAACTATCAACCAACTCATGAAGGATCATATTGGGCAGGTCAGAAAAAAATACAGAGTATTCCTCCTATAACATCACATAGGCACTTCTGAAGAAGGAAGTAACCTTCTTTACATTGTCCTGGTTTAGTCCTGGTCCTTGGTCATGAATTCTTTGAGCTTTCTAATAGGACTATCATTCTTTTTGTCTTTCTTTACACCATATTGGTCCCTTTGTCAGTCAATAAACATTTACGGAACTACTGTGGTGTTGAATGCTGGGGATAAAAAAAGAGGCAAGACAATTCCTGAGCTCAAGGAACCCACAATCCTCCAAAATGCATAAACTGCAGTAGAATGGAACTTCTCAAAGCAGACTAGCACATTTACTTGGTCCTTCAGTTCCTTTTGTCTGCCTTCATAAGTAAATTTCTCCAAGGGATGCATACCCAGTGCATTCATCACCTCTTCCAACTATACTAACCCTACTCTCCTCTCTTGAAAGTGGGCTTCCGCTCCTCATCACTCATCCCTAAAAATAATCTAAGCCAATATTTATTGTTACTAGGAAAGTTTTTATTTGAGGTGGTGGTGAGGAGTGGGTGGGTAGGGAGAGTTGTAAAAAAAAAAAGAATGTCAGTGAAGTAATAAAAGCTACATAGAGGAAAGCAGAGGGAAGTCTAGAAGGGGACACACAAAAGCAGGATAGTCCTAAACACTATCATGTTCAATTTAAGATGCCTTTTAAAAAATGCTGTATATACTAGATAATATATAACATATACATATGATATAGAATATATACATAGTATATCTATTTTAAATTGCTTATGTTTATGTTTGTATTTCTTAGGTTCATAATAAAAATAAAACAAAAATACCAAGGAGAAGACAAGGAAAATAGCTTGAGTTAGAGATGCCAAACCTTTTGGGAATTGATTTACTAGCTTCCAAAACTGTGTTTTTTGCAACATACTCCCTTACCTTCTTTTAGATCAAGGAATCTTTACCTTTTTTATGTCATAGTCTCCTTTGGCAGTCTGGTTAAGCCTATGAACTTCTCAGAAACATGGTTTTAAGTGCATAAAACATAATATATAGGATTGCAAAGAAAGACAATTATATTGAAAAATATTATTATCTAAAAACATTATTTAAAAAAAACAAGTTAATGGACTCCAGATTAAGAACTCTTTCTTTAGAATTAATGTATTGTAAGACATTAAAAACAAATTAGATTTTATTTAATCCTGTTTTACAAAACCAATCTAATTTGATAAGGATTTATTAAGGGCCTACTATGTGCAAAATAAGGTTTTAGGTATTCAAGATGCTAAACCAACCCCCCCCCAATACCCCACATTCCCTCCCTACCCCCCCACCTCAAACATTTCCTGTCCTTAAGGAGCTTATAAAACTACTGAAGAACCCTTAGAACATTTTGTTGAAACCTGTTAAAGACATTCATGACTCTTGGGCAAGCAAAGTTGAGAATCATCGATCTATGGTTGCTAATACTCTTCTTAGTCAAAGCTTATAAATTACCAGTTTGAAGATAGAAAGTCACTATGGACAATTTCCAAAATTTATACTATTTTTCTTTGCACATGATGAATATAAATCTCATACTATGAGATTTGGTAATGATAGTGGTAAAGACAGTGACTATGGGTCAGTAAAATCAGTTAGAATCAGTCAATAAGTATTTATTAAGCACCTACTATTTGTTAGGCACTGTGCTGAGTGGTGGCAGTACAAAGAAAGGAAAAAGATACCCTCAGTCCTAGAATAGTTCACATACCAGTGGGGTAGACACACAACTATGTACAAACAAGTTATATACCTGATAAATAGGAAATAATTAACACAGAGAAGGCATTAGGATTAAGAGGGATTAGGAAAGGCTTCCTGTAGAAGGTGGGATTTCAATTTGGAAGGAAGGAAGCTAAGAGGTGACATGAGGAAAGTGACAATTTTGGGCATGGGCAACAGCCAGTGAAAATGCCCAGAGTCAGGAGATGGATGGTCTTGTTTGAGGAACAGCAAGGAAGCCAATGTCACTAGATTGCAGAATACGTGGGGGGTGGGGATGGGGTAGGGTGTAAGGTGTGGTGAGAACTACATTATGAATGCCAAACATGATTTTGTATTTGGTCCTGGAGGTGACAGGAGCCATGGGCATTTATTGAGTAGAGGTAAGTGAGAGAGGTGACATGATCAGACCTGTGTTTTAGGAAAATCACTTTAATAGCTGAATGGAGGATGTACTGGAGTGGGGAGGGACTTGTTTCAGGCAGGTCAACCACTAAGTTACTGCATTAAGAGATCTGGGCTTACACCACAGTGGTCTAAGTGTCAGAGGAGACAAGGTGAAATATTCAAAAGATATTGTAAAGGTGAAATCAATGTGCTTCAGCAGAAGAGCATATATGAGAAGTGAGAGACAGTGAGAAGTTGAGAATGACATCTAGGTTTTGAGCCTAGGGGACTGGGAGGATTGTGGTGTTTTGTATAGTAACTGGTAAATTTGGAAGGGTAGGGAGAGCTTTGAGGGGGAAATGAGTTCAGTTTTAGATATATTGAGTATGGGATGTCTATAGGACATCCAGCTGGAGATGTCTTAATAGGCAGTTGAAGATGTGAGAGACTGAAGGTCAGCATAGAGGTTAGGGATGGATAAATAGATTTGAGAATCATCAGCATGAAGATGATAACTGAATCCATGATGAGTTCACTAAGCAAAATAGTGTAAAAGAAGAATGGCAGAGGGCCCAGCACATAGCCCTGTCGGACATCCACAGTTATTGGTTGTGACCTAGATGAAGATCCAACAAAGGAGACTGAGAAAGAGTGATCAGATGGGTAGGAGGAGAACCAGGAGAGAAAACCTAGAGAGAAGACAGTATCAAGGAGAAGAGGGTCATTGTCAGTGTCAAAGGCTGCAGAGAAGGCAAGAAGGATGAGGATTAGAAAAATGTCAACATCTCTTTAGCTCTAGGGTCCTATCTCAACAAAGTCATTTTATAAAACTTCCATGACCCTAGAACTATAAATTTTGTTTAGTATCAGTTGCTTCCTAATAGCAAGTGTGGGATCAGTTGAAGGTCCAGAACAATATTTTGTGATTGTCCCAACAGGATGGCTTCTCACGACTTGAGTCCCAACATCGCTGCTTCTGTTCTTGGATTGTATTAGTTTTTAAAATCCTTAATTAGTCATCATCTCTCTCCTCCAGTCCCGCAGACAATTAAGGGGGTAAGGGTCTAAATGAAACAAAGGTCACATACATTACTGGGATGCTGTCTGGTACAAGTCCCAAACTCTCCGCTATACTTCAATTTGTTTGACCTAGATCCCTGAGTATCATATAAACCCTTACTCCTTCCTTAGTGTGATAGGATTTAGTGTTTCCTGACACAGTTTCCTTCACTTCCTCCCACTATGTAACCTGATTCTCCCCAGTTTCCTGTCCTAAAGGCATAAAAGATCCAACTCTCAGACTTGGTGGGTACCTGAGATCATCTTGTGGAAAGTCACCATACCCTAATGATGTACTGACCTGATGATTTTCCACTTGAAGATGGAGGTTCAGACATCCAGGGAAGCAAAGTAACAGTGTATTCTTGCTGTATATCTTTGCTACATTTAGTGAAGTATACTTCCTTTGTTCAATGACACATAAGTGCCTAATTTCTAACATCAAATCTGAACTAAGAGAGTGCTGTGTTAGAGCCTCACCAAAGTGTAGAACACTTAGCTTTGGCCTTCAAAATGTACCCTTTGAGACAAAAGCATCAGAATTCACATTAATTTTTCCTAGCCAATTATGTTATGCAGAATTCATAACTGGCTAATATTGTCATCTCTTTCTGACAAACTACATCTAACTTGGCACTAGTCAAAATGTCACTGGCATTTTGTCAGCCCACACTTGAAATTTGGTTCCATATACATAGTTTTGGAATTTTTCAGTGACAGTCCATTTCAAAGCTAAGAACTCCAATTTATTTATAAGATAGTAAGTTTCACTGTTACTAAGCCCTTTACTGGCAAAGATAAAATGGCTTCTGATGACCATCACTCTTATGATGAGATTCCTCTTAAACCATTCAAATTACAAAAGCTCTATTTGGATCTGTATATGCTAACACCAGTTTACGTAATGAAGCAATTCATCAAATCTTTAAAGCTTGATCGCATTTTCTATCAAATAATCTTCAGATGACTTCAAAAGGTTTAGAATGTACTGAGAAAAAATGTTTCTATCTATAACTAAAATCTGCTTTATCTGAGTTCCTATTTATTTACTGCATGTTCTATTCTAAAGTTGTTTCTTTCTGTATTAGAAATAGAAAGGGCTGAAGAAAAATAAATCTTTGTATGTCCAAACATACAAAGTTGGCACAATTGGTATATCCTTTGTAGACTCTAGACTTACTGTCCCAACCCACATGTATACTAGCAGGTTGGATCCTTGGAGCGAAGTTACCTATATATTCCTCAGGATCCTAAGGGCAATCCTAAGGGACTGTGAAATTTTACCTAATACTATCAGTTTGAGCCCCCATTCCAGTGTATTTCCCTCTATGTCAATTATCAATCAACATCTCTTCAATACTGATAAGCAATTAACATCAGCTAGCTTTTACAATGGGAAATTTATTGAAAAGTATAGCAATGATGAAAGTATAAAAAATGTCCCCTTGCACCAGGAATATTCTCTTTTCTACAAATTTTGTTCCTAAGGAATGTCTGTCCAAACTTAAAGCAGTTGTTACAATGTCTTCTTCCTTACCAAATTCACTTCCAAATGTAGCATAGCTTCTGGACAAGTTGTTCTCTTACTGCAAGACATGTAGCACTGTTGGGCTAGGACTCTTCGGTTGCACAGTGGGGCTGTGTTCTCCACTACTGGAAAGCTAGTATGGATTTCAGTGTTTGGATACCTGGTGGCTCTTTTAACCTTTTGAAGCTGCATTCCATTACCAACATTTATTTACTTAAGAATGGGAAAGAATAAAACACAACAGAGACAACAGTCATGATTTACTTTTCTTCACATACTTATGGCTTCATTAGACCAAAGTGAGGAGAGTAGGCAATTCACTATCTCTATTTCGCCATTCTGAGGCTTATAGTAGCCCTTAGTCTCTACCAAGAGAAAAAGAGAAATCAAATCAGGTCATGTTCAGCTCATGCATGCTCAGCAGCCATTTTCTTCACCAGCTCATCAGATGAAAACTGTCGTCTTGGCTTTCTCGGATATAGAAATAGGGTGGTAACTACTGCATGAATCCAGTATTGAAAACCACTAGTAATTTAACAAACAATCTGGAGCATCTTGAATTCTTGGCATTGTGTCCACTTTAGTTCAGAGTTGAGTTCATAACATCCATCTCTTTCTATTTCTCTTTCGTACCACCACTATATGTGATACATACAAGTTACTAGAAAACCATTTCTGCCAACAAAATTAGACCATGATGATGAACTCTAGCTAATAGTTACTTAACGTGGTTTCTGAGAGCTTCCATTATAGATAAAGGAATCTTCTTTTATTTTCTAAAGTGTTGGGAGTCTGTAAGGTATATGCTATATATGCTATGAATTGCTTTTTGAACATATCACACATCGTCTATCACACTCATGCAAATGAGAACATTCTTTCTCTCTATACTTGATAATCTTTATAAAATAGGACCATTTTCATACATTCAGAACAGAAAAAGAGAATTATACACGAAGCCATGAATTTCTATTTTTTTTACAGCTTTCGATTTTAAAAAGAATATAATAAATTTAATGTGTTAGTCTCAAACCTGCTCTGATTGTGTCTGTTGGGTAGTATTTCTTTTAATCTAACAATGATTCTATTTTTTTTCTTTTCTTTTTTTGGCATTCATTCATGTTCCTAGTTCTCTTCCTTCCAAATCCTGCCCCACCCCCATGAAAACAAAACAAATCTTCCCTTCTTATAAATAAGCGCAGTTAAATGAATAAGTCCAAGCATTAGTTGTATCCAAAACTATACACCTCAATCTGCCCCTTGAGTACCTTTACCTCTTTGCTAAATGGTACAAAACATGTTCAATCTGGAGAAGTGGTTGGTCATTGCACTTTGATTATTGTCCTTGAGTATTTAAAAGTTGTTTTTCTCTATAATGTAGCGTATATTGATTCTGGTTCTTCTTTTATTCTGCATAAATTCTTATGTATTCCCTAGGTTCTTCTGAATTTATTCCTTTTGTATTTTCTCATGGTGCGATAACATTCCATTACTTTCATAATTTGGTCAGCCATTCCACAACATGCACTCATACAGTCTCTAGTTCTTTGCTACAGTAAAATGTGCTACTGTGAATATTTTGTATGTGAGAGTTCTTTTCTTGGATCTCTTGGTGGGGTACATCTGGGGGGAGAGGAGAAAAGATATGTCTGGTAGTGGTATTGATGGCAGTTAGGTAACTTTTGGGGTATTTTTGCAAATTGCCTTGAAGAATGGTTGGATCAATTCATTGTTCCATCAATAGTGTGCCTCTCTTCCAATAGACTGTCCAATAACTGTCACTTTCCATTTTTGTCACCTTTACCAAAATGAGGAGTATGAGAGCTATTTTCATTTTTCTTATTGTTAGTCATTTGGAACATTTTTTCATATGGCTTTTGAGAGTTTGAATTTCTTCCATTCTACTGCTGGTTTATATCTTTAGGTCATTTATCTATTGGAGAATGACTACCCTTATAAGCATCTGTCCCAACTGATTCTTCCATTCTTTTTGCATTGAAGAGTAACAAAAGTTAAATTTTTCCAAATCCACCTCTTAGTTTGAAATGCTAGTGCTCTCATGATGTGACGACTAGTTCTGTGAATACTATACAAAAAGGTCAAAGTATACAGATGCTAGTCCCCAGATTTTTGCTTATATGGTTCTGCTAATTCTTGAAATACACTGGAATTAGTCTTCATTAATATTGACTTTCCAGGAATAGTAGGTAGATCTGGGCAAATTGGAGTTCACCTTCCCCTTGACACCAAGCACTTTATTAGGAAATCTCAAGATTCACAAATATGAGTATTCTTTTTACTCCTTCTATTGAGAGGTCTCTTCACAGTTGAATATTAAAGAATGGATCCTGGGCCCAAGAGACCACCTTCCTAGAGGCCCTAAGGGGACCTTATACTCTGGGTCCAGGCATGTGATTTGGTCTGAGTTTATTCCTGGGAGAGCTTGACTTCTAATGAAAAGGCTCACATTCTTCCACTCATTAATTCCCCTTTCTAGTCCCCTAGGAACAAATCATTTAGAAATTTAGGCTGTAGTTCATGTCTAGGGTCTCCACAAAAGGGCAAAGTAGAAAGATATTCAATGTTTAATATGAATATGTCATGGGAAAAGTATTGATTTCCTATATATAAAAATAAAGGACAGAAGAGGATCACAACACTCACAGAAGAAATTAAAAGAGGATTCAGTACCTTACACTCTCCTAGGAAGTAGATACTTACATATTCAGTACAGGATAGAGACTCACTAAAGAGGTATAAAGAACAAATTTTTTAAAAAGGGGCATACTGAACTCAGGCTCAGGGTTGCCTAGGCAGAATATGTACTTTATTTGCCTTGTGCTCATGGCTAGATGGTGACTGGGACTGGGGATAGGGAAAGGCATCTCCTTCTCACCCCTCATGGGAAGGGACTTGAAGTAGTCTTGAAATAATTTGAAAGAGAGCACTGAGGTTGAAATATCTGCTGAGTCATCAGTTCTTGATTAGTGGTCAATCACCTTAAAACACAAAGCTCTCTCAATTCTGAGTTAGTAATATATGGTCAAGTGGAAGTAGACAGGGAATCTCTGGGCATATTCTATACAACTCATTGGGATCCATGTATCCAGTCCAAGCCACATTTTCAATTTTCCCTATCTTTTTTGTACAGTGTCCAAAGAGTCCAGATGTGGTAAGTCCACAAACAACTGATGGTGGTGTCATGTTGTTTTGGGAGTTTGTTTCAACTACCATCTCTGACCCATCTTTGTTTCTTAATGCTCATTCATTGGAATTCACCTTCTCATATCAACTCTGCATTCCTTTTTCGGATGCACTCGTCATTCTGCATTCCTCTTTCAGAGGCATTCATCATTTATAAGTCCAGGTAGGTCACAGGTATAACAGATAATGATTCTGCTTCTGTGCTTGTATTGTTCAGTGATGATTTTTATCAGAATATATGACCTCTGTTCCCTTGGTCTTTCATCTTCACAATTAGAACATAGTCAAATTTGTCTATGTTCCATTTTACAACAGATTCTCTTTGCAGAGAATCTATCTTTGTCTTTAGATTTGGGTTATCAGTGCCACTCTCTTTCTATGCTTTTTTTTTTTGGAGGGGGGAGGGCAGGGCAATTGAGATTAAGTGACTTGCCCAAGGTCACATGGCTTGTAAGTGTTAAGTGTCTGAGGTCAAATTTGAACTCAGGTCCTCCTGACTCCAGGGCCAGTGCTCTATCTTTTTCTACTTTTAAAAGCCCATACGTTAGTGGACACTCTAGAACTGGTGAAATTAAGTCTTCCAAAAGCAACATTCCTGGGAAGATTTGCACTCCTACTTCATTTTATATACTACATCCATCAACTTTTCAAAATTCAATGGAAGCTGGGACAGATTAATGTCAACTAAGTGCCATTTTATCTCTGGGCTTTGTATCAATTCACATCATCCCTCATCTGCCTCAATGAACTAATACAACCATGCTGGAAAGTAATTTGGAACTATAATTTAAAAAAGATGCTAAACTGTACATATTCTTTTGACCCATCAATACCAATACTAGACATATACTTCAAAGAGAACCTGGACAGGAAAAGAACTTATGTGTACAAAAGTATTCATTGCAGCACTTTTTGTCACAGCAAAGAACAAGACAGAAACTGGGTGTTAACATCTGGAAAATGGCTGGAAAAAAAACCCATGGTATATAATGGTTTGTGCAAATAATGAAATATTACCGCTTCATAAGAAATTATACTCTCTCAAGGGCTCTCTCTTTGTCTCTCTGTCTCTCTATCTTTTAGTCTGTCTCTGACTCTCTCCCCAGGACAAGAGACCACAGGTATGTACAACCACTCCCAGCTACTCTATGCATTTTCAATAGCCATCCCCCATGCCTAGAATGGTCTTCCTCATCTCTGCTTCTTGACTTTCCTACCTTCCTTCAAGTTTCAGCTCAAATCTCACCTTCTACAGGAAGCTTCTTAGTCTCCACATCTCCATCCCCCACTGTTAGCACCTTCCCTCTTAAATTATCTTTGAGGGAATTAAGAGGATTAGGTCAGCCAGTAGTTAATTGTGGTAATTGAGTAAAACACATTTGACTCCATCTTGTGACTCATTTCTGGAGCTACCTCAGTTCCCTTTCTAGTCAATTATGGTTCTAGTTCAACTTGTGTCTTGTGAGAAAACTTTATTAAATTGTGGGAATTGGGAGAGGACTTCTTTGCCTTCATTGAATTTGTGTTTGGGAAGCTGAACCACCTCTACTTACTGCTTTTAGAGACTCTTAACTAAGGACCTAGGTTATGCTGACCAGAAACTCAGATCCAAAGATCGATGCAAGGAGTTTTCTCACAATGGTACATCTCAAGCAACCCAGATGTCTCATCCAAAAATTGGCTCCATACTAATTAATCAGTTATTATTTCCATGTTCCTTTGATTGTATACAGATACTTGGTAGGGGAGGGGTGAGAGACACTTTCTGATTTCAAGGAATTATACCTGTTCACTCTACTCCTCCCAACTTGAAAAGTCCCTAATCTTTCCTCCAATTAGAAATCAGATTTCCTGGTTTGTTTCCTTTTAATTAATTGACCTTATTTGATTAGGTTTTTTTTTTTAATGTATAAAAATTTGTCTCCAGTTGTATTTGGGGTCCAGGCCTAAATTGAGGAGGTGTGGGCTGCCTTTGTTGGGCAATAGACATTGTTGCTTAACAAATCTAAATGGTCAGAAGCTTGAACCTTTGTTTCCTCAATCATTTAATCTTTCACCTGCCACACCTTCAATTTACTCTGTACCTATCTTTCCAGTACGCAGTTTGCCTGTTATCTCCCTCATTAGAATGTGAGCACCTTTAGCATTAGGATTGTTTTTACTTTTCTTTGTCTCCTCAATGCTTGACTGACTGCCTAATAAATGTTTGTTGATTGATAGACTATCTGAGATCTTGAAAGGTCAGAAGACCCATGAGAGTTTGCCAGCAACTGAGTTTTGTGAGGACTGCAGTGAACTTAAGGATCAAACCCAGTACTGAGTTGATGTGACAGTCAAGACACTGTCTGGCAAGCAAGGGAGCAACTCTGGCCATCAGGGATGCCACATTTAGAAGTGGACTTGGTGGGGGAAATGTGAAGTCTGATCCTCTTCTCCCCAGGGATCTAAGTGATAGAGGGAAGAAAGTACCCTGGGTTCAATGGGATGTTTTTGGATTTTTTTTTTAACTTCTTTTGAACTTCTGCAAAAGTTAATTGATATTAACTAATTAAATTGATAGTGGAGCACTAATCAGTGATATTGATAATATGAAGGATATATTAACTGTCACTGTCCATTGATAGTGGGGAGAACACACAGGGAGTTTGAATTGATAGTATTGAATTGATAGTGTTTAAACACTTTGGCTCCTTAGGGGTACACCTATAACCCTGAGGGGGTAATATGGGTAGCCTCACTCTGGAGATTCAACATGCAAGTGCATACATGATTTAGGAGAGTAGGAGTACATTGTGATTTCGGAGAATTAAGTCCAGAATCTGGCTACTATTTTGTTTTCAATCAATTAAAATCTGCCTTCTCTTCCTCCTGCCCTCCCTTTCTATTGAGAAAGAACAATAAAATTCCTATTAGAAACATTTATAGTCAAGCAAACTAATTCTAGCACAGCCACATCTGGGAAAGAAATGTCTGTCTATACTTTGAGTCCATCATCTCCCATCAGGAAGTGGGCAGCACATTTCTTCATGAGTCTTTTGGAATCTAGATGCCCATTTTATTGATCAGATTTCCCAAGTCTTTCAAGGTTGCTTGTCTTTACAATATTGTTGTTATATAAATTGTTCTGTTTCTGTTGACTTCAGTCTGTATCAGTTCATACAAGTCTTCCTAGGTTTCTTTGAAACCATTCCCTTGATTATTTCTTACTGTACAATAACATTCCATCATCTTCATTTACCATAACTGGTTCAGTCATTCTCCAGTTGATGATTCCTTCAGTTTCCAATTCTTTGCCACCACACAAAATAGCTGCTATACAATATTTTTGTATGTACGGGTCTCTTTCTTCTTTCTCTGATCTCATTGGGGTATAGATCTAGTAGTGGTTTGCTAGGTCACAGGGTATGTACAGTTTAATAACTGTTGGAGTGTAGTTACAAATTGTTTTCCATAATGGCTCAGAATGGCTAGACCATTTTGCAATTCCATGAATTGTGCCAAATAATGTACCTGTTCTCCCACAGGCCTTCTAGCATTTGTCATTCATTCATTCATTCATTCATTCTCTCTCTCTCTCTCTCTCTCTCTCTCTCTCACACACACACACACACACACTTTCTTCTCTTCCTTCGCCTCCTCCTTCTTTGCCAATCTCACGGATCTGAGGTAGAACCTGAGAATTGTTTTCATTTTGTGTTTCTCTAATTATTAGCAAATTAGAACATTTAAAAATATGACTGATAACTTGAATTTCCTCCTCTGAGTACTGTTTGTTCAAATCCTTTAACAATTTATCAATTGGGGAATGACTCTTATTCTTATAGATTTGAATCACTTCTCTCTATATTAGAAATGATAACTTTATCGGAGGAATTTGCTGCAGATTCCCCACTCCACCTCCACCTGATTGTCATGTAATTTTCTCTTCCTTGATTTTTTCTGGTGTAAAACCATTATTAACTTTGTGTAATCAAAAATTATCTATTTTTATGTTCTATCAGCCTCCTGTCTAGTCTGTTTTGTCATGAACTTTTCCCCTATCCATAGATCTAACAGGTAATTTCTCCCTTCCTGCCTTAATTTGTTCATGATATCACTCTTTATGTCTAAGTAATTGGAGCTTATTGTGGTATGTGATGTGAGAGGTTGGTCTATATTTAGCTTTTGCATTCTTTCCCCAGTTTTTCCAGCAGTTTTGTTGAATAGTGATTTCTTACCCCATTAGCAAGGGTTTTGGTTTATCAAACATTAGGCTACTGTGCTTGTTTCTTTCTGTATATTGTATATCTAACTGATTAACCTCCCCACTTTTTAACCAATACCAAATTCTTTTGGTGATTACTACTGTGTCATATAGTTTGAGATCTAGTACTGCCAGGCTCCCTTCCTTTCCATTTTTTTTCATTATTTTCCTTTAAATTCTCGACCTTTTGTTCATCCATATGAGATTCATTATTATTTTTTTCTGCCAAAATAATTCTTTAGTAGTTTGACTGGTATGTCGGAACCTGGTTATATACTGAATTGGATTAAAAGTTATTAATTGAATTAACAAAAACATACCCTTGTCATGGCTTCTCTAGGGTCAGCTAAGTCTTACAGTCTTATGGCACTGGGTCTAGAGTCAAGAAGATCTCAGTTCAAATATGGCATCAGGCACTTACAAGCTTGTGACCCTGTCACTCAATTCTGGGCAAGTCACTTAATCTGTCTGCCTCACTTTCCTCAATTATAAAAATGGAGATAATAGAATCTACCTGAAAGGACTGTTGTGAGGAGTAAGTGAGATAATATTTATAAAGTGCTTAGCATGATGCCTGGTGCATGTGTCAGGTACCTGATAAGTTGTTTTTCAGTCATTCCTGACTCTTCGTGACCTTTGAGGTTTTTTTGTTTTTTGGTTTTGTTTTGTTTTGTTTTTGTAAATGAATAGAACTTTTTTGGAGTGATTTGCCATTTCCTTCTCCAGCTCATTTTAAGATGAGGAGCTGAGGCAAACAGGGTTAAGTGACTTGCCCAGGGTCACACAGCTAGTAAAGTGTCTGAGGCCAGATTTGAACTCAAGAAGTTAAGTCTTACTGACTCCAGATCTGGCACTCTATCCTGCGGAATCTAGCTCATAAATCATTAGGTACTTATTAAGTACTTCAATACATCATTCTTTCTTTCCTTCTATCTACATCAAATCATCTCTCCAATTTTTGCAAACAGGTTTGTTCTAGGCATCTATGCTGGGTGTCCAACTTGGTGTTAGTACAAAAAGTGACCCTTTGAGCCATTCCATTAAGCTTCTCTCTTTTTTCCATTTTAAATGCTTGTATTTTTAGCAGTTCTGTCACCTTGGTGACCAAATCTCCCATGTTTGTTCCCTAGAAAGACATGATACTTCCACAGAAGTTTCCTAATGCAAATCTAAAATGTCCCTCTGTAAACAATGTATCTAATTCCAGCCTTTCCCAGATGTGTTGCATTCCTGCTCTACTCAGAGGATCTTGCCCTTCCTTCACCTGTATGTGAGTTAGTTGTGTCACTAGTTTCTACCCTTCTCAAAGGTGAGTTTCTTTCTGTCATAAGAACTCCTTTCAATCTCCTTGTTGTTAGACTTCCTTTTCTCATTAAAGCCTCTACTTTCCTAAGCAGCTCCTCAAAAGGGAATGTGCAAATAAATTCTCAGGAAGTATCTCTTCTTATTAATGAAATAATTGGCTTCGAAGCCCCATCTCAATGAAGTGGAGAGACCCCTTTTCTCCTAAGCATTTGCTCATCTATATCTACAGCTAATCTATATCTATTCACATAGAACCCTTTATTCTCTCAGATTTAAGTAAACATCAAGGTTATACCATTTCTATACCATTTGTAACAAACAATAAAACAAAGACTTAAATAACTATTTACAATTCACTGTGAGGAGGATCACAGCCAAAGTCACTTTTAATGGTCATTGCAACTGCTGACTCTTTAATTCTGGAAACATTGTACATCCCACCACTTAGGGTCTCAATGAAAGTTTTTTTCTCAGTTATTATCTTCTTGTTTTTCTGAAAGATAAGAGTTAAAAGCCCAATTCTCTCAGGAAATAAGTTCTCTTAGCCCTTTTCCTTTATCTTCTTTTCAGCAAGCATGGTTCACCAAAATAAGTTAACTCTTTTTCACAGAATCTTCATAGAATGTCGATCAAACTGTTACTATTTAAGATCCTGTTACCTCTAAATGACACAGTAACAGTATCTCTAGAATCTCTTTGAGAGAGGCAAGGGAAGTTGGTGTTACACTGTACTAATCTTTCTTGTAAATTTCTCTTCCCATGACCTAGGAATCCATCACAGTATTAAAAGCTTCATGATCCCAGAGGAGGTACACAGAATGGTGGTGGTGATGGAGTTGCATTCTAGTCCTCTTTTTTGATTCTGAGGGCACAGAACCAATATTTTCCTTAGAGCAGAGGCTCTCAACCTGTGGGTTATGTTCAATTTGTAACAATGAAAATACATCCTGCATATCAGATATTTACGTTACAATTCATAACAGTAGCAAAATTACAGTTATTAAAATAGCAACGAAAATAATTTTATGGTTGGGGGAGGAACTATATTAAAGGGTCGAGGCATTAGGAAGGTTGAGAACCACTGTCTTAGAGATAAGTTGTGAAACAAGGTAAAGGTGCAACTATTAGCCCAGATTCAGAACTTAAGGTGGGGACTACTCAGGAAGAGGCACCACTGACAACGATGAAATTTTACCCATTGTTCAGGATAGAATAAACACCATTTCCTCCACATGCTCTTCTCAGCTTGCAGACTTGCTTTGGGTTTTGTCTCCCTCCTAAAATCCCTAGGAGACAGTATAGTATTAGTAGAAAGGACCTTCTCAGATAGGAGCCAGGAGATGTGAATTCTAGCTGGTTTCAGCTTTGTCACTTATTAGCATTGTGACCTTAGATAGGCTTCTTAACTAAACTGGCATTTTCCAACCCAAACAATGCACATTTTTACTTAGCTCTAATATCTAAGGGTGGTGCAGTGGATAGAATACCAGGCCTGGAGTCATGAAGACAGTCTTCTTGAGTTCGAATGTGGTCTCAGATGCTTACTAGCTGCGTGACCCTAGGCAAGTCACTTAGGACTGTTTGCCTCAGTTCCTCATCTGTCAAATGGACTGGAGAAGGAAATGGCAAGCCACTCCAGGATCTTTGCCAAGAAACCTCCAAAATGAGGTCAGGAAAAGTCAGACATGACTAAAGCAACTGAACAACAACTAAATTTTGAACCATACTTTCTTCAGGTCACCTTAAGAGCAACTGAAGGAAACATGATGGCTGTGAATAGGCTGCACAATGAAGGACTGCACAAGAGAAGCACAATTACTAAATATTATTAAAGAAAGGTATGACTAGAAAAGGAAATGGGCTAATCATATATTCAGAGGGAAGGATGATCAATAGACCTCCCATGTACTCCTTTGTTATCTGTACAATGTCAAGAGATCTAAAGGAAGGCCTTCGGATGGAGGGTAAAGCAACTGTGAAGAATCTGTGGGAGGTCATGAACAGATTAAGGTTTAGGTGGTTTGTGGCCTATGCTGCCAGAGAGAGTATCCAAATAGATTAAATCACAGATATAATATCACTGGTGATATCATGGGTCTCTTACAATTTGCATACAGTAGCACTCTAGAAAAGGTAAAAATTGAAGGTACAAGACAGAAACAACATTTTAAAAAATGTTTTTAAGTTTTAACAAGTAAAGATCCACATGGATTAAAACATGGCATGGTTATAGTATAACAATGAGAACTGCTTCTGGGGAGGCCCACAAAGGCTACTGTGGCTACTAGTAGTAGGCTACTGAACTCTTCCTCCCTGTTCCTGACCCAAACATTCATTTGGATAACATCCCCCCCCCCAATTACATGTAAAAACAACTTTGAACATTCATTTTAAAAATTATGAGTTCCAAATCCTCTCTCCCTCTCTCTCTCCTCCTCCTCCCCTGATGCAGTAAGCAAATTGATATAGGTTATGCATGTATAATCATGTAAAACATATGTCTATATTAGTCATGTTGTGAAAGACACAGACCAAAAAAACCCCACCAAAAATAAAGTGAAAAATAGTATGTTTCACTCTGCATTCAGACTCTATCAGTTCCCTCTCTGGGTGTGGATAGCATTTTTCATCATGAGCCCTTTGGAATTGTCTTGGATCATTGAATTGCTGAGAAGAGCTAAGTCATTCATAGTTGATTGTTGTCTAATGTTGCTGTTACTGGCTAAATGTTCTCCTGGTTCTGCTCACTTCACTTTGCATTAATTTGTGTAAGTCATTCCAGGTTTTTCTGAAACCATCCTGCTTATCATTTCTTATAGCACAATAATATTCCATTATACTCATATACCACAACTTGTTCATCAGTTCTCCAATTGATAGACATCCCCTTAATTTCTAATTCTTTGCTACCACAAAAGGAGCTCCTATAAATATTGTTGCACAAATAGGTCCTTTCAAGCATTCATTTGGACTAGATTCAGTCCTTGGGGAAATGGGTTTCTAATGAGAGTAGATAGGCTCCTCTTTCTCACTTTCTTTGGCTCCTTAAACCCACTCACGCCCCATGATTAAATAGCCTAGGTTATGGCTCCTATCTAGGATTTCCTCCAAAAGAGTAAGTAAAAAGGTACTCAATATATAATGATTCAAGCACTGTACAAGTCTTTTATGCCCACACATAAAAGAAATGCTGAATATAAATGACTTACAGCATGAAGTAACAGAACAGGATTCAAAAGCTTAACTTATGACTACTGTTACAATCTTCTAGTAGGCTAATACTTAAATCTCACCTATTGCAGGACTATTATTTAAGTTTTTTATATTTTACCTCATCTCTGCACTGTTCAAACAATTCTCATTATGTATGTGCTAGTAAAACATGCAGGGCATGTGTTTTAGATGCCATATCCTCATGGCTCCATGGAAACTGAGTTAAGGGGCACAGCAAGCTGCCTCTTTCACTATCCTACTCTTGAAAAGTGGCTCCAGGCACTCCTGACACTATTTGAAGTCGAAAAGGAAGAACCACTCAAGGTAAAGGTTGCTCCATCTAAACATCCATTGAATCATCAGATATTTAGCCTCTGACTTTTTATCATTTCAAAGTGCAAGCCCTTTAGTCCTGAGTCACACAATGTTGGGAGCAGGTCCCAAAGCTTCCACAAGGCTGACCAGTACCCCAAATGGCAACTCTAGGAATGTTTCATGGGATAGGTCAATTTAACCTCTGCTACAATAGAAAAGTTTTTTCAGACTGGTAAAAATTTTGTCAAGGAACATTGGTTGGAAAACACTCCCATCCTAGAATCATAAAACTAAGGCAAAAAAGCTCAGTGATAATTCTGTTGAACTTTTTCATCTTACAGAAATGGAAGCCAAGGTCTGGAGAAGTCACATGACTTTCAACAGTTTAAACAGGACACTGTACACAGCAGAGTTTGTAATCAAACCCAGGTGCTTTAACACCAAGTGTAGTATTCTTTCCATGGTGGAATCAATAACTTGAAGATTTAGATCTTCTGCCTGCAAGCCCATTGTTCTTTCCACTCCTCCACTCTCTCAGACTCCAGCTTGGTTTAACTATTCAACAATGCTATTCCCATTCCAGATGGGAATCCAGGGAACTCGTTTGTTCCTTTCTAGAGCCTGATGAAGTATAACTGTCTTATGGCAGTTCCTTCAACTAGGCTTTGAAGAGTTCTAAATTTCCCACTTCAACTCAATTCCCAAGCAACAAGGAAGTTAACTCCTGTGGCTCTGGAAAAATCTTAAGCAGCTCAGATTTTCAGTTATCAACCCATTCCCTGATCATTTTTTCACATGAACCTCCTTCCGTATAGCACAAGGGGAAGCTACTAGCATACTTTCTAAGTTCTAGCAGGGGGACAGTTATGCATCAGATTTCAGAAAAGGGAGCCTGGACTAGGGATAAGGAACTTTCTCCCCTGGATCAAAACCCTGATCCTCCTCTTCTCTGCTTAAAACACTGAAGACCCTGCCTATTGAGGGAATAGATGAGTGAGCCAGCTTCATGTTTCAGCTGCACTAAAAGGAAGGTCAAGCATCTCACAGAGAAGTCTAAATCACAGTCACACTCACACCCACACATCCCTTCCCCCCTCACCTTATCAAACTCCAAGGATTTTTCATTTTCATTTAAGAATGGAGAGAGAAGGGGGGGGAGAGAGAGAGACACACACACACACACACACACACACACACACACACACACACACACACTCTCTCTCTCTCTCTCTCTCTCTCTCTCTCTCTCTCTCTCTCTCTCTCTCTCTCTCTCTCTCTCTCTCTCTCTCTCTCTCTCTCTCTCTCACGAACGCGCACGCGCAGTTCTTCCGTCTTGACTTCAGCTAGGGACCAACCCTTCGCTCCTGAGGAGCGGCCCCGCCCCTGACCCTTAGTGGGCCAATAGGTGGCAGGCGTAGAGGCGGGGCCTGAGGGAGGGCGTCTGGGTCTTTTTCCAGGTTCGTTCGCTCACACTCGCTGTGTTGTGGTCACGTGGCCGGTTCCGGCTCTGGGCGCGGTGCTTGTTTTGGTTTCTCCGTGGCTCGCTGGGCCCGCGGGGCAGGTGCGTGCTGGGTGGGCTGCTTTCCTGCCCAGCCTCCGGGCCCGTCTGCACCCCAGCCACCAAGCCCTCGCGTCCCTGTCTCTTCGGAGACGGCTCGCGCCATGCGGCTCCTCCACTTCAGGAAGGTGGCGCTCCTAGGATGCCGCTCGGTAGGTGAGTTACTGCAGCGCGCACGGAGCTGAAGGACGGCCGGCTGCCCCGGGGAGCCTAATGCAGTTGAGGTTCGTGGGAGGGTGCCCCCAGGGGCTGACTGTGCAGGAAGCGCGGGAACGCAGGGGTTAGTAACCAAGATGGTGACTCACTGGTGGAGTGTGAGCTGTCTCAGGTGCGCTGGGGCTTAAGCTCTCCGGGAGTGCGCAACATCCGTCCGCTTCGTGCCTAAAACGCTTTAGCTGCTACTCAAAATGCCCAGAGGAGACCTAGGTGGCGAGAGGCAGGGTGGGGTTGGACCACTGCATCCAACATTGCATACCTAGGCTATTGGCTTCCTGTGACTGGATCCATTATGCCTTACACTGAAGAGACAGCTAGCTCTCCTTCCGAGGGACTTTGGGAATCAAAGCCCTTCCCCCACGCCCATTCCAAGGGGTTTTGATTCAAGCTGATCCCCTTCGTACTGGAGCTCAGTCGAGGTATGGGGGAGAGGAATATTTTGCACATCCAAATCGCTATTTCCCTCAGGGAAAACATCTCATCAGTTTGTCGTAGTCGAGTTCTTTGAAGCCCACGACCCCACAGTGCAAAACAGTGAATTGGAGTGTTTCTCAGGGGCAGGGCTGTTTAGAGTGTGTTGATAGATAAGCTGTGGATTCTTCTGGGTCCCACTGATTTATCTGAATTCTCCTGTGCAGTGGACTGATTTTGATGGACCCTTAATCTCAATCTCTCTTCTTTTTTTGTTCAGCGTTGGAGGTGGGAATTAGAGCTTTGGAAAAGGGCTGATGGGTCTCCAGGCTCTGGCTAACACAACCCTTCCTCTCCCTCCCAACTTTTTCTGCTCTTTAGACACTCCTTCCCTCCTCCCCTAAACACTCACAGGTCCATCACCATTCTTTAAAAATATTTCTTGGAAGACTTAAAGTACTGTTTTGTGTGTAGCAGAGTCCTTAGTCACCCACCAGTCTCCTTCGTTTACAGCAAGTCCCTGACTACTGCCAAGAATAAATTTCATCTACACTTTGTGGACACAGCAGGGCAGGTACCATTTGGAGAGGGAGGTACTGACCTCTGTCCTTGGGGAGGGGAGGCAATGTGTTACAGCTTTTCTGCCTGTTCAGTTGAGAAGAATGAAAAAATAAAGTGTCCCTAAAAATTACTTCGTATTTATTTTGTACATAATTATATGTGTATATATTTTATCTCCCTTTGCCCTCTTATAAAATGCAAATTTCTTGAGGACTGGGACTGTTCCATTTTTACCTTTGCACTCCCAGAGCCTAACCTTATGTTGCATAGTTGTCACTTAATAAATGCTTGTTTATTGATTGATTAAAAGTGCTAAACCCTTTCTGGATCTTCTATTTCTCTTTTATCTGCTCCTTGAAAAACCAAAAACCTTGTTAATTTGAAG
This sequence comes from Pseudochirops corinnae, assembly GCA_028646515.1. Lineage (NCBI taxonomy): Eukaryota > Metazoa > Chordata > Mammalia > Diprotodontia > Pseudocheiridae > Pseudochirops > Pseudochirops corinnae. Next base: position 365,424,606 of record CM053585.1, read on the forward strand.
TAGCTTGGGTGGGGAGGCCCCCAGGATGTAGGTCTACCAGAACTGAGGAGGTTTTGGATAGAGTGTCCATCTCCATCAGTGGGTGGGGAGATGGTCTCTGTGTTTCCTGTCAGAATGAGTATATCATCCTGCCCCATTCCTTCATCACTGAGGTTCATTGCTACATGCTGAAGTTCTCTGTCATCTCTGCTAAGGTAAGTGAGTAGGATGAAGGAGGGAGGAAGGGCTGAAGGGCTCTGGACTGACCTGAGGCAACTTCTTACTGCAACTTCTTGCCTCTGAGGCTTCTAAGCCATCAAGAGTCTGCATCACAAACTACATACGTGGGAAAATCCAGTGAATGATCCATGAAAGATTAAGCCAAAATGCTTTATCACCATTGTGGGAAAGGCAAGTTTCCCTAAGGGACTGTAGTTTAGTCAGGAAGCCACAAAGTAGATTATATTATGGACTGTTCTGTTGGGAAAAGTGCTAGCCAGAGGGTCCGGGGGATTTGTTCTGTAAAATTTGGATTCCGTCAAAGGGCTGTGCTTGAGGACCTAGAGGGCCCTATGTGGCTTTGAGGCTGACCCACCCTTGAGCCAAATCGTTGAAAGGAAAACAGGTGCTTGAGGTCTAGAAAAATGACAGTTTTTCACTTGTAGGGTGCCTGGGGTGCTGGGGGAGGGGAAAACAAGGCAGATCTTTCTTCATCATGTGGTAAATGAACCACATCAACTTTGTGGGTTGGAAGAATGCCGGACTGGGAGCTGGGTGTGTTATGGTTCCAGCTCTGACACTGATGAACTGTGTGAATTTGGGCAAGTAGGTTTAACCTGTGAGGCTGTATTCATATTTATAGTGAACTAATAGCCTAGTGAATTTGGGATCCAAGTACCTGAGTTTGAATCCAAGACTGTCACTCATCAGTTGTACGACTGTGGGCAAATAACTTCATGGCTTTGTGCCTCAGTTTTCTCATATGTAAAATGAGAGAGTTGATTTCTTATCACATGATCTCTAACATTCCTTTCAGTTCCAAAAGGCTATAACTTCATACTTTAAACTCTAGCTTTACATTCAGTCATGAGATTTCATTTTTCTCCTTCCCCAATTTAGGGATTGTGTCTGGAGATCTAAATTAGGAGAGGCTTAGCAGACTAGCAGGAAATCTTGGGGATAAATGTCACTCTTGACTCTATGCCCCAAATCTGCTTCCAGGAAAGTTCAGATAACTGAAGGGAAGAAGCTAGTGAGGCCTGGAATCATCAACTCAAGAGAATCAGGGGCAGGATTTGTGACCAGATCTGTGGGAATGGCACAGGCTTTGCCCTAGGAGGCAGGATAGGGCACATCTCATTAACTGTAAAAGGTCTTTTTTGGTGGGGAGTGTTAGAATATTGGCATATGTCACTTTATCCCTTGTATCCCTGCCCCTTTCAGTTGACTCAGAGCATCTGTACAAAAATTATTAGATTGCCCGAGTGAAGAGCTCTTATAGGTGGGAGTGTGACTGTTGTCACATGTGAACCACAAAGCTAACTTCCTTGATGTTCCTGGCAAATGGTAGATTCCTAGGGGTAATGGGCCAGGACTGTTCCTAGAAAAAGTGCCCAAAGCTTTACAGGTGTTGTTGCTACTAAGTCCTTCAGATATACATTTCTCTATTTTCCTAGAGCCTTGGGCCTTGACCACCTGGCTACCAGTGTTTACAGAAAGGCCAGGAAGACAAATGGACACCAGTTTCTGATCTTTTACTTCTATTAAAGGAACTCTGTTGCAATTACTGAGATTTGTTCCATTTCTGACTGGCAGTTCAGAGGTCATTTAAGATTAAGGCAAGAGCCAGAGTTTTGTTTTGGGGGGGATCCTTTGAAGGGCATGGGTATGGCAAGCTAGAGAAATCTGGGAGCTTCTGCAGTGGAACAGGCTCCTCAACTGCCTGGTTTCTATTTGCCAGTAAGACCCTCTGTATCTGGGAAAAAGGTACATATCTTTTCACTCTGGGCTGTGAGTTTTCTTGTTGGATGTAAGCACGGGCCTTCTCTGGGTGTATTAGTAGTCTGAACTTTATGCTTCACCTTCTCCCCTTGCCCCAACCCCTGCCCCAGTTGCTGTTCTTCAGCTTACATACATATCTTAGTCCTGCACATCTTGAACTGTGGGTCAAGACCGGTCATGTCCTACAGTTTAAGAAGTGCTGAAGGCTTTGAGTGGAAAAAAGGTTAAAAAGGCCTGTCCTAGTCCACAATTATATTCTGCCCTTTGCTTCCCACATATACACCTTTTTTGTTAGAAGTCTGCTGACTCCACTTACTAATTGTATGATAGATAAGGCAACCTCTTTTAGCCCATCTGCCCCACATGTAAAAGTTGGATAAAAACTTACCTTACAGGGTTTTTGTGAGGAATGTAAACCATAAAGCGTTGTATAAATAAATTATTCTTTTCTTCTTTTTGCTCTCCCTGGACTCTGTGTGTGGGCTGAGCCAGTTACTTGGGTTTAAGGCCTTTATTCTCTCCTGAGCTGGGTGGTGGGTAGGGTGGAATGAGCATGCTATGGTTTTTCATAGTCTAAATCCCAGGGTTGCTTTTTTACTACTGAAACACTGCCCTCTAGTGAGCAACACTGTCAACACCTTTATCCCCTGAGTTTTGAGCCATCTGAGTTTTATGTTGTAGTAGAACTTGTAGGGGAATTTGGGGGGGGGGAGAAGAGAAGTGGTGAGGGGAGTGTGTGTGGGGGGGTGACAGCTAGACCTTGAAATAGAGGTTGGGATGGAGATAAGGTGGTTGGAAGGAAATTGTGGAGATTACACTGGAAATAGTGGCTAGAGAGATTTTTTTTTTTCCTCATTGGAGAAGCTCCTGGACATTACCCCACCAAACCATTTTCCCCTTTAAACCTTCTTTTGAGCCCCACAGATACTATTCTTTAAATGCAGAATGCTGCTGTCCCGATTCCCTGGGTTGTAAGCTCAAGCAATTAATTTTTTCTTTTTTTTTTTTTTCCAAGTTTTTTTTTTTTTTTAATTTTTAAATTTACTTTTAGTTTACAAGATTCAGTTCCACAATCCCTGGAGTTTCAGATTTTCTTCCCTCCCTTCCCCCCCCCTCCCATGGTGGTGTGCAATCACGTATAGGATCTGCAAATACTTTCACGTTGTACAATAGTTTGGTTGTATAGAAGGGTTGTAACCAATGAGTGAACACTGGAAAAAAGAAACAAAACCAAACATGAAAAAGAACTATAGCATGTAAGCGATTAATTTTCTATTTTTTAGATAGCTAAATACCAAGTTGGCTTATGTGACTCCTATGTTGAGAGTATACCTATCCTTCTCAACCTCATTGGATTTTTTTTTTGGAGGGGGATGACAAGGCAGATTTGGTTAAGTGACTTGTACAAGGTCACACAGCTAGTTAAGTGTCTGGGGTCACATTTGAACTCAGGTCCTCCTGACTTCGGTGCTGTTGCTCTATTCACTGCACCACCTAGCTGCCCCCTCACTGGATTTTTAATACAACTTTAAGAAAAGCCTTACGATTATCAGGTATACATGCAATTATTCAGTTAGGGCATAAGTAGCCCTGGATCCACTTTGGAGCAAGGCTGGCAAGACTGCATTGCTCTGAGAAGGAACAGAAGCCCAGAGCCCTATTACCTGACTTGGCTGGACTCTCCTATGGCCTTTATTTCCAGCTGGAGCTCCCTGATTAGGGAGAAATAGCAGAACCAGAAAACTTGCAATTGACATGTCAGAGTGTCTTTTAGGCCTGTCCAGCCTCCCATCAAAGTTAGGGCTCCTGCTTGAAGGGTGCATTGAAATGTAGGATCCTGTTCAATTTCCACTTTCCCTAGTCAAGGACACTCCCACCATCTGACTCTTAGGTTGTCTTGGCTCTAGGGCCCACAGAGTTGATCTCTAACATAGCTTGGGAAAAGGGGGGCAGTGCTGTTAAGCTGCCTCTTTTTTCTCATTCTGCCCTCAGCTGACACTGTACTCCAAAGTCATAGGTACCTCTGTAGTCTAGACCTCTCCCATTCCTGGGACAGACTGGGATAAAAACCAATTCCCTTTTAACTGAGACCTGACCCACTTGCAGTAGAGAGTATTTGCCATCTCTGTTTTTTGTGGTGCCTGTGGGCAGAATAGTAAACACTAGAAATCCCTAAAAATTGTGTAAATGTGGAGCAGCTTCAGTGAACTTCAGGACTGTTTCCTGGAAGAAATGTCTTTCTTCGTGGGTTTTGTAGCCATTGTTATTCCATCTACACCTCTCTTCTCCGGGATTAGTGTGTCTGTTTAAAAAGAGTAATAACCTGGGCTTCTGGGGAAGCCTTTTTCCAGAAAAAGGCATCTTTTGATTTGTGGGAATGGTTCAAGAGGTGAGGAGAAAAACTGAGGCTGGGAGAGGGGGCTGAAAATACCCCCACTTCACCCTGATTTCCATATATACTCAGTCCTCGTTTAACTCTGAACTTAGAGTCCAGGAGGAGAACCCTCCTCCCCATTTGTGGCTTTAGAAAGGCCCAGAACCAGGATTACGGGCCAGAGGAAGCCCTGCTGCTCTAATAAACGAGAATCTCTTACCTAGGCTTCCAAGGATTGTGTTTCAAGGGGATTTTCTCTCAATTGTCCTGGGTAACTATACTTGGGCCAGGAAAAAGGAGCAAGCCTGTGAGAGTTTCTTTTGCCTTGGCTGCCTTTCTATCGGGAGGAAATGAGGGGGTACAGAGTTCTTTCCACTCCTCCCCATACTCATTTTTCTCCTAGGAGAAGCTGGAGCTTTTGCTCTGGTTTTTTTCTGTGTCCATAACGCAGAGAAAACCCTTCCTGTGAGAGCTGGGAGCCTAGTCCTCACTTTCTCCGTTTGGGGACTCCAGTTCCCAGGATGCAGAGCAGTGGCCAATCCCCAGTCTCCTCTTCTCTTCTTCCATCCCCCTCCTTAAGCAAGAATGCCCCAGGACCGGGTGGGGGTGGGGGGAACTAGAGTTTCGGGTCCTGCTGATCCCGAGGAGAATGCACTGAGAGAAAAGACAGAGGAAATGGGGGCTGCTGGGTTCTGGGCTCCAGTTGGAGCTTAAGCCGTTCCGGAAAATGGGGAGGAAAGACAAGAGCTTAGGGGAACTTCATTCCCACGTGTCTGCGCATCGGTCTGACCGGCGCCGTCGGGGTTAACCTCAAGCGGAGGGATTCTTCAGCGTGTGCGCAGAACTGCAGAGTCACAGCCTTTCCCCGAAAGAACTGTGCCCCTCCGCTGCTCAGGTCCAACACAAAATAGGGCCTCGTCCTCTCCTTTCTCCCCTTTTCGAGCTGGGTTCTCTGGCACCAAGCCCCACACGATTCTTCCGCAGGAGGCTATCTGAATCTCTACGCCCGTCGTCGACATCTCGGGCCAGGGAGCAGCCCGGTTCGCAGGATCCACCCTCCCAGCCGCGCAGGAGGCGGAGGGGGGAGGCGGAGCTGTGTCTCCGCTGCACTACTTTCCTCTCCGGTTGCAAATGGCTGCCTTGGTCCCCACTTTCCGCTCAGTTTCCTGACCCCCGGCGCCGGGAGCCGGGGCTGGGCCATGAACCTTTAGATCCCCGGTGGTCTTACCCTGCACACGATAGTGGAGTGCAAGCCAGTCTGATCCGGCCAGATCGGAGTCGGGGCAGCCTTCGGTGCGAGAGGGGAAGGGAGGCGAGAGTTGGGCCCGGAGCGGCCGGAGAGGAGCGGGCAGAGGGTTCCGACCGCCCGCTCCTTCCTCACCCAACCCTCCCTTCCCCGGGAGGAGTCGAAGGTGCGGGGTCCGAAGCCGCGGAAGGAGAGAGAGGTTGGGGCGGAGGCAGCGGGCCCCGAGCTTGTGTGTCAGTTTCACTCCTGAGGCCCTGCCGGCTTCGCTTCAATGTAGCTAAGCTAGCACGGCCTCAGGGGGCCCGAGGCGGGGAGAGCCTCTACGTTCCATCCGAAGTCTCAACGTTCCATCCGGGCCAGCTGGGGAAGAGGCTCCGCGTTCCATCCGGACTGGCGAGGGGGACCCTACAGCGTTCCATCGGGAGCATTTCAGCCTTTCGTCGGGAACCGGGCGCTGGGCATCGGGGGTGGGAGTGGGGGGGCGCCCGGCGGGCCCGGGGCTGGGAGGCGGACCGGCTCGTCGGATGTGAAGACTGTTCGGCCGAAGATCAAAGCCACCGGTGCTCTCTTTGTGTCGGCTCTGGATTCGCCGCCCCGGGGCTTTGCTTGGGAAACCTAAGCTGCTGGGACCGAGGGCAGAGAACCAACTCCCCGCCTTGGTGTTTTCAGCCACTTTAAATCTTTTTTTGAAGTGTGGGGGGGGCCCGCTCCGACCTGGATTTACCGTTCTTGGTCCCTCTTTGGCCCCCCCCGTGTGGGGGGCGGTTGTGATCGTCCTGGCGGGTGGAGGTCGGGGAGCGGCCGGAGCTGTGGCCATGTTCTCGGGTGAAGATTTCTGGATCGCCCTGTGAAGAGGTGAGTGAAGTACACGCTGCCCAGGCCCACTTACGGGTGCAGCCAGATCACGTCCCCCAACAGGGACCAGCTTCTGGTCGAGGAACGAGGGTGTCAGAGCCCAGGGGAGGGCTTTTCTGGCAGTGTCCGTGCAGAGATCAGAACCCGGAGTGAGGCTTGCCTTGCGGCCTGGTGTGTTGGGGTGTGCCTGAGAACCGGGAAAGATGGCTCAAGTCTTCCCGAAGCCCAGGTGTGTTTTTATTTGTGTGTGCTGGGAGGATGATCGGCTATGGGGACTGGCTAGAGTTGTCCCGGCGGTCTGCACACGCCCCTGGCGCTGCTTCCTCTCCCGCCTTGTTTAGGCTTCTCGTGTCTTGGGGAGGTGGGGACTAGGAGAACTCTAGCGCTTGGTTTGACCTTAAAACCACCACACACACTTTTAACAGGCGCCATAGACTAGGGGACCCCTCCCGCCTTCACCTCCATTCCCCCTTCCTGTGCGTGCAATAGGAGGAGTTCCTGTAGCCGGACTTGTATGATGGAGGAGGTGGCAAGGTTTAGAAGGAAGCAGAGATGGCCCTGAAGCATAACTAAAAGAAAAAAAATTACCCCCTATCCAGTAAAGCAAAGTGACCACCCTGAGGCCTAATGCTGTCGCAGTCCTGTTGCTTTCCCTCGCTTGGGGATGGACATAATCTCCAGAGGATTATAGAGGAGGCTGGAGAGATTTGTTTCCTGCGAATGTGGGCCGGAAAAAATGGCTTTTGTTTGTGGCTTTCTCCGTGTCTGGCCTGGAGGGTCTGCTGCCCATGAGCCCCTGGCTATTCCCGCCTGCCCTTTTTTGGCCCCTCCCACACCTCTCCAACCCTTTCCCAAGTGGGGACTTAACCTGGTCCTCTGATTTGCCCCGGCTGGGCAAATAGGGTGGCCTTGTCTTCCTCAGAGGGGAAGTGGCCAGATCACTGCTGACTCTGCTAGAGGGCCTGTGTATGACCAGGGTTCTGGGCATTTGTTCAGAATATAGTATTATACTCACTTCTCCTGGCTTTGTACTGGGACAGGTGCCTTTCTTAGTGTCCCCCACCTGTCATGCTGTCCAGAAGGGATTTTACTGGAGTCTGCACTTCCCACTCCCCCCTCCCTACCCCCACTCCAGGTTTCCCTAGACCCAGCCTAGAAACTAGGGAAGTATGGACTCTGTCCTTGAAGTATTTCTTGATGTTAACCCTGTGGTGAGAGATGGCATTGGTAGGGGTATAAAATGAGGTGGCAGCTGTGTTTCCATCTCTTCTTTGGAGGCCCCAGCCCTATTCATTGATAAGAGTCCCCTACCCTCTAAACCCTCACTCCTCCCCACTCCCCACACCCCAGTACTACTCTGGTAAGGTGTGGCTGACCCCAGAGTAGACCAGGGACAACCCTGGAAGTCCATAGGCACAGCTATCTTTAGGGTCCTTTCTGAGAGGGTTTCCCCCAAAATAAAGGTGAAGAGAGGTGTGGTCTGATCTTCGGGCTGGGAACGAGGAAGTCCTGAGTCCTTCAGCAGAACTAGCTGTTCACTTAAAGGCTTGGTTAGGCCCTTCACCTCCCTAGGCCCCTGTTTCCCTCTTTTCTGGGAAAAGGAGGCTTGAGCAGTTGGCATGGGTGGGGAGGTTGAGGGGTAGGGAGGGGGAATAGAGCTGAAATAAAACTAGTTCCTTTTCCATTCTTCCTTAGGACATTTTGTTTGGGAAAGTAAGCAAAACCACTTAGTCTCTCTCTGCTCACTTTCTGGGGTCCTCCTAGCTCTTCTCTCTTGCCTAAATGCTGCCGTATAATATTTTTATAGTAGTCTGGGAGATCTTTCTCTTGTGGGAGAGGATTGAACAGGAAGGTCTTGATTGCTGACAGGCAAAGGAGAGTGTTGGGGTGAGAAACCCAGTCTTCAGTATTTAGAATTAGGGAGGTTCTAGGGAGTGGGTTTTAGAAACTTGAGGACTATGGCTGCTGCCCATGAATATATGTCTGGAATTGAACAAGAGATGAGAGATGTGTAGAGAAGAGATTTGGTGCTAGCCTTGGCCAGGCAGGCACTTCTTCTGGCTAATCTCTGCAGAGTAAAGATGGGGAGGTAGGGGCTGAACGTTTTGAGGCTTTTTAGGGGACTCAGGTTCTTAAGGATATAGCTTGGGGGAATTGCTGATGTCACTTACCCTGTTTTCAGTGGGGTGGGTGGCCATTTCATCCCTAATAGTGCCAGGCTATTCAGCTTGAGAGGGCTGTGCTCGGGGGAGGACAGAGGAATTTTGTCCCTCTGGCCTTGTATTAGATGGTTCTCCTCCCACTCCACAGCATTATCACTGTTTTTGGTTCCCCTCCACTCCTGCCTTGCTGTTTGGATTCCTTTGGCCTAAACTTTGGGTGAGAGTCAATAGGGTAGAGAGTCCCTGATTGGGAAGACAGGAGGTAGCAGAATGTTGTTGCCTCTGTTTAGGAAATTTTGAAAATCTCTCAAACTTCCTAGATATGATTAGGGCTTGGCTGATCAAATGGAACAAGGAGCAAGAGAATATCTTTCTGGAATAGTCTCAGTTTCCACAAGTCCTCTTCTGAAAGCTATCCTTCGGATGTTTTCTGTGGAGCTGACAGGTAGATGGGATGATTAAGTAGCTGTTCTGTCCTGTCCTTTTCAGTCACAGATATAGGTGAATTGAGAAATTGGAGAAGAGAAATGTTCTTTTGGTTGAAGGGAGTCAGTTGGGTGTCTTCTCCTGAAAACTACTTTTTGGAAGAGCTGTGGGATGTGGAATGATGCACCATTTGGAGGGTAGAGATTGAAAGGATTTTTTTTTTCTGAGAAGTCCCCCAGAAGTGAGACTCCATCCTCATGATTCTAGAGGCATGGGCCCTAGGGAAGGGACTGAGGTCTTTCTGTTACTCTCTGATCAGGAGAACTTTTGGAGGAGTCCTGTTATTTCTTTTGTTCCAGCATCACTTGAAAAGATAAGGTGGATTATCTGCCTTTAATTTGTGGATTGGGGGGGAGGGTCTGTCCTGAGGCTGATGTAACCCTTCTTTCTGTTAGAGGTATGGGAAAGGTGAGACATGGCTGAGCAAGTTTAGATTTGCTATAAAAGTGAGAACTTCATCCTTTCAAAGCACTTTTCAAATTTTTATCTAGACTTTTATCTAGACTACTCACACACTCAGTCCCCAAATTTTAGCACTAAAAACCGCAGACATCTGCCCCTTCCCATGTTTCTCCCCTTCCCTAACCTCCTTTCCCCCTCATCCTACATATAGAATAGACTCTATTTGAGGGCCAGGAGCAAACCCCATAGTATATAAATTGCCTACACCCCTATACAGTGCTTTCTAGTGGGCAAAGTGCTTCGTGTATAGAAGAATTGGACAGATCCTTCTCCTGATTTCTTTCTCCCATTTGGAAGGGCTATAATGTTTTAAGGTAGTGCAGGCCCTGAAACGGTCAGGGCTTCGTTAAAGTGTGTGCCACCTTTATTCCTTTTTCTCCACCCCCTGTCTCTCCCCACTGAGTATGTGGAAACCCCACTTAGCTGAAGGGGAAGGAAGCTACTCAGTCCTCTGCTTTAGAACTCCTGTTGGGGCAGTGTGTTTCCAAGGACCACAACTCCCAGCATGCCTGTCGGTAGGCCAGTTTACACATGCTCAGTAGTTCTCAGGGCCCTTTTCTGTTGCTTCTGGGGGCATCTAAGAAGGAAGGGCTGTTTTCGTTGCTAAGGGCAACAGCCTGGGGGCTCCAGGCTAGGTGAGACCCCTAGTGGGGCAAGGAGAGGGGGACTGTGCTGGTTCTTTAGGATGGGGGGGAGGTGGGGACAGGAATTAGGGGCAGCTTCTCTGGCAGGGAGCCAATGTGTGGGGGGGACTCCCTTCAGAATGAAGCCCCAGTTTAAACCTGGGAATCTGTTGTGGGGCCAGCCCTTGGCTGGGCTCTAGCACTTGATGAATCCCTCCTATCTTCTCTTCCTTGTCAGGGAAGGCCCCAGTCTCTGCCTCAGTCAAGCCCAGTTTGGGCCAGGTGTCCCCAGAAAAGAGGTGGATGGGTGTTTGCCCCCTTCCAGTTGGGCTTTCTCTTCCGAGAAGCTGTGTGTGGGGGGGACGGTGTCAGGGAGCCTGGCACTGCCGTACTTTCAGATGGTAGATGAAATGATACTCCTGTATGGCTTCAGGCTGGTTCTGTTTGAGGGTGTTGAGCAGGGTACCAAAAACTTTGCCAAAAGACAAGGGGATGGGAGCAGAAGCTCATTTGGTGTTTGAGGTACTTCTGATTGGAGTCCTTCTGACCCAAGTACCTTTTTGTGGGCAGGTCTCAAGGGATAAAGGGACTGGAGACCTGTTTTAGCAGGAGGGATCAGAACTCCTGGGCATGGTTAAGTACTTGCAGTATCTAGGTACACAGTTGTCCCTCCTTCTGTAATACTATAAAAGGAGTGCTAATGTGTTAGAGGGTCACTTCTTGGGCTCTTCTGTTTGTGCTGCTAGGTCTCCCCGGGAGGGCACTGCCCAGTCGGAGAGAGGAATGGACGACCGGAAGCCCTCTGGTGAAGATAAACATTCAGAGCCGGCAGGTGAGCATAGGAAGTTTAAGATGGGGGGTGCTATCTCGAAGACTTATTCCTGGCACAGGGACACAGAGTCATACCTGGTGATAGGGTGCCCAGCTACCTGACAAGGCCTGTGCATATCCTTTGGAGCAGTAATAGACTTTAGGGCAGCATCATGTTACCTTTTATTCCTAGGGCTCTGGCTACCCTTCCTAGGCCTTTCTCCTCTCAGTACAAAGGACTTTCTTGATGTAAGGATAGACTAGAGGTTCTGTCTATGATTTTATGGGGTCAGGGAAGGAACCTGGTTTGGGCAGAATGTTAGACTGTGCCTGATACCTATCCTCTGTCCTTCTAGCTGATGGGCCTGAAGCCTCTGAAGAGTCAGGCCCCACTGAGCCAGACCCCCCCAACCCACCTTTGGGGGATGCCTCTGTCCACAGCCCAGGGAGCCCCAAGCCCCAAGACCTTTCCCAGGACGGCAGGTAACTGACCTATGGGAAATAAGGATAGAGACTTAGAGGAAGTGAGGGGCTCTGGTTTAGGTGTTGTGTTTTGTAAGTTTGCAGTAAGGATTTGGAGTCTGTGAGTTTCAGAAGAATTTGGGAAGGGACTAGAAGATAGGATTGTTTTAGGAGGGGTGGGAATGTTGCCACCCAGGGTTGACAGGATTGCCTAGTGTGGGTGTTAATGATTGTGTGCCTGCAGCAAGGGCCCATTTCGGCGCTGTGCCTTCTGTAACTGTGGGGAATGGAGTCTCCATGGGCAGCGGGAGCTGCGGTGCTTTGAACTTCCACCAGACTGGCCCCTGGGTCCAGCAATGCCACCTGGGGGGCCTGGACCTGGAGAGGCAGTACCACCCAATGATGATCTGTCCCAGATTGGCTTCCCTGAGGGCTTGACACCTGCCCATTTGGGAAAGCCTGGTGGTAAGAGTGGGAGAAAGTTGGGGGTGGGGGGTGGGCAGTGAGGAGGAGGAGGAGGAATTTGGGGAGGAAAGGGGGAGTTGGGAGATAATCTGGAGAGAGATGAATTCCTGCTGCTAAATGTTTTCCCTTTTCTCTGCTCTCTCATGTAGGACCCTGCTGGGTTCACCATTGGTGTGCAGCATGGTCAGTGGGAGTACAGGGCCAGGACGGGCTGGAGTTGCATGGAGTGGACAAGGCCATCTTCTCAGGGATCTCTCAGGTAGGGAAAGGGGGAACAACTTCCTTGTTTTTGACCTGTATACCCAGGCACTCACTTGCCAAGGTCGGTGGGAAGTGGGTAAATGTGGGACTGGCTCTGAGCAGTGATGAGTTTGGCCCATCTGACTCTGAGACCAAGTCTCTGCCTTGGCAGCGCTGTTCCCATTGCTCCAGGCTGGGAGCCTCCATCCCCTGCCGATCGCCTGGATGCCCACGGCTCTACCACTTCCCCTGTGCTGCTGCCAGCGGTTCCTTCCAGTCCATGAAGACGTTGCAGCTCTTGTGTCTGGAGCATGGCGAGGAGGCGGAACATCTGGGTGAGCACCTGGGAAAGGGAAGCATTTAGGACACAGGTGCTTCTGATCACTTGAATGCTATGACTTTTAAACTCTTGACTTTGCTTCTCTGCTTTTCCTCCCCACTAGAGGAAAAGTGTGTGGTGTGTGATGGGCTGGGTGAGCTTCAAGACCTGCTCTTCTGTACCAGCTGTGGGCAACACTATCATGGGGCCTGTCTGGACACTGCCCTGACTGCACGAAAACGTGCTGGCTGGCAGTGCCCAGATTGCAAAGTGTGCCAAACCTGCAGGTGAGTATGGGTTAGGAAGAGGCTGGGGGATGGGGAGATGGGCAGGTAAAGCTGGGGAGGGAACTGGGGAAGATCCTGTATTGTGCTCTCTACCCTGCAGGCAGCCCGGGGAGGATTCCATGATGCTCGTCTGCGAGGCATGTGATAAGGGCTACCACACTTTCTGCCTGAAGCCAGCCATTCAGAGCCTACCCCCTGATTCATGGAAGTGCAAGGTGAGTGTCCCTGAGGCAGACAGCGCACCCTCTGTCACCTCTCCACTCTGACTCGATGCCCGAGATACTCTCTCTCCCTACAGACGTGCCGGGTGTGCCGAGCCTGTGGGGCGTGCCCAGCAGAGCTGGATCCCAACTGCCAGTGGTATGAGAATTACTCACTGTGTGAGCGGTGCCAGGGGCAGCAGAACACCCAGGGCGGGAGGATGGGCAGCCCTGATTCCGAGCAGAACCCCCCTGTCTGTAACAAGTAAGTGGGAGAGAGGGTCTTTGGCAAGTGGGGGAAGGGGAATGCTAATATTGGCCAGAGCCTCCCCAGATGAAGTGGAACTTGGGAAGCATATTCATGGTGCCCTGGGGTAGACAGTGCCACTCGTAGCCATGTAACATGCTCACCAGATACCTTGATACCCACATAGAGTTGACATCTGGGCAAGGGAAGGGACCCTACAGAGGGTTATAGTGCCTGCTTCTCTGTTCCTTTTACAGATATCCACTACCAGAGGCTGGCATTGCCCCCATTGGTACACCTGATGATCTTGATAATGCATGCCAGGAACAGCTGGAGGCAGGGGAAGAAGAAGCCTGCACAAAGCCTGAGGAACCAGGGCCACTGCAGTGTGAAGCCAAACCACTAGGTGAGTGGGGTCTACCAAATCAATAGAGTTTGATAATTAAAGCTTAACCAGTAGCATCTGCTACTAAAATGTTAAGAACTGACAGCTGTGGGAAGGTTAGGTGGCACAGTGAATAGAGCACTGGCCCTGTAGTCAAAAGGACCTAAGTTCAAATCTGGTCTCAGACATCTAACACACAAAACTAGTCGTGTGACCGTGGGCAAGTCACTTAACCCCAATTGCCCTACCTTCCCCCTCTAAAAAAGCCCCCGCAAAAGAACTGATAGCTGCCCTAAGACTTTTGGGACACCACTTATACTGGAGTATCCGGGGATTGGTTGCCCCTGTCTTGGACTTCCTGTGGAGGATATCTGAAGCCATAGCTTGGTAGGAATTTGGCCTCTTATGTCTGTAGGGCAAGGAGGGACCCGAGTTGAGTCCCCACCTGAGGTCCCATCCCCACCTGAGGTCGCCCCCCTTGATGAGGAGATGCCACTGGAGCCCCTGTTCCTATCTGAGGAACCACTCTTGTCACCTCAGCTACCATCAACAGGTGAGGAAGTGGGGAAGCATCCTTCTGTCTGGACATGGTCTGTCCCCCAGAGACATTGTGATCATAGCAAAGCGAGTGTGGGATGGAGACTCAGACAGCCTGGCTTTAGATTCTGCCTCTTGACAGTCATTCCCTCTGTCAGGTGGACCACCAAATTTCTCTTTACCTGAGTTTCACCATCTGTTAAAATGAGGCCAGGGACCGCTAGGTGGCACAGTGAGTAGAGCACCGGCGCTGGAGTCAGGAGGACCCGAGTTCAAATTTGACCTCAGACACTTGACACATTTACTAGCCGTGTGACTTTGGGCAGGTCACTTAACTCCAATTGCCCTCCAAAAAGCAAAAATAAATAAAATAAAATAAAATGAGGCCAATAATAGTTTGCTTGCTACTTTACAGGCTTGTTGTCAAGAAAATGGTTTGCAAACCTCAAAGTACGGTGTGAACTCTTCTTATTCTTGTCCCTGGGCATCCTGCATCTCTAAAATCTTGCTTTATTTTTTTCCTCTCCAGATCCTCCCCCTCCTCCACTCTCTCCTGCCACCGCTGTAGCCCCACCATCCTTGTCTCCCTTGGGGGAGCAAGAGGAGCTCCCTGATGCCAAAGGGGACAGTGAGCCAGGAACCCCACCAGAGGTCCCTATCCTAGACACACCCATCAGCCCCCCTCCAGAAGCCAGCTGCTTTGAACCAGAGCCCATAGCGCCCATCGACTTGACCCCTTCTCCAGCCTCCCCTGAAGAACTGGGAGAACTGAATTCTCCCATTCCTCTAGAGCCCCCTCCTCCACAGTGCTCCCCTCTGCCATTAGCCCCTTCTCCCCTGGGCTTCCTGGAAAAGGCACCAGAAGTCTTAGATGAGTCTGAGTCACAGGAGATGGAAACAGATCCAGAGTGCCCAGCTCTGGAGCCTAGTGGTATCAGCCCCCCAGCCTGTCCTACAGGAGACCTCTCCTGTCCTGCCCCCAGCCCTGCTCCAGCCCTGGATGTCTTTTCTAGCCTGGGTGAGGCCACAGTCTGTCTCGATGAGACAGAGGCTACTGGTCCAGAGCCAGAGACTGGACAGACCTCTGGCAGTTCAGGTAGTGATCCTAAAGGCTCCCCCTTGCTCCTTGACCCTGAGGAGCTGGCCCCTGTGACCCCTATGGAGGTCTATAGTTCTGATGGCAAGCAGGCTGGGCAGAGTTCACCTTGTGAAGAGCCTGAGGAGCCAGTTGCCCCACCAGTGCATACCCCTCCCACCCTCATCAAATCCGACATCGTCAATGAGATCTCCAACCTGAGCCAAGGGGATGCCAGTGCTAGCTTCCCAGGCTCTGAGCCTCTGCTGGGCTCCCCAGATCCTGAGGGGGGTGGCTCCCTCTCCATGGAGTTAGGTGTGTCCACCGACGTCAGCCCTGCACGCGATGAGGGCTCCCTTCGGCTCTGTACCGATTCACTGCCTGAGACTGATGACTCCTTACTTTGTGATTCTGGAGCAACTGGAGCTGGCGGCAAGGCTGAGGGAGATAAGGGGAGACGACGAAGTTCCCCTGCCCGCTCCCGTATCAAACAGGTGAGAGAAGTGGGGTCGGGGCGGCTGCCTTCCCTCCTGGAGGCTCACAGCTACAACTTGGTGCTGCTCTTGGGAGGAATTAGCCTCTGAGGAGATTCCAAACCCGGGAAAGGTTAGAGGGAAGCTTGGCACTACCTTTCCCCCACAGGGTGGACTTTTTGGAGTTGATTCTACTCTTTCCCCTGGTTAGGTCACCAGGACCCCAGCTATCCCTTTTGCCCTCTCTCCCCTCATTCATAGCAGTGCTCTAATGACCTTTGCCTGCCAAACCCTCGGGTCCAGGGCACAAGCCCCTGAACTCTCCTGAACTACCCATGTTGCCCATTCCTTCTCTTGCCCAGGGTCGTAGCAGTAGCTTCCCAGGAAGACGTCGACCTCGGGGGGGTGCCCATGGAGGAAGGGGGAGAGGACGTGCCCGGCTGAAGTCAACCACTTCCTCTGTGGAGACTCTGGTAGTAAGGAGCGGTCTCCTTCTGGCCGCCACCCTGACTATATACCCCATCCCTAGATTCCTTACCTTCTACATAGCCATTTCTTTTTGCCAGATTTAGAGGCAGTAAGGCTGCCTGCCTGCCTGCCTTCCTTCATTCTGCCCTCCCTTTCCTTAGGCCATTTGGCTTTGAGGGGAGCCAAGCCAGTGACCTCTGAACAAAATTCACTGTTGTTCAAGGTTGAGAGACAGAGTCTTCTTGGTCCCAGCTTCTGGCCTGTCCCTTCTGCAGTGACCCAAACCTCACTCCCCATCACCCCAGGGAGGAGAAAAATTGGTTGAGGTGGGCTTAGTATGGCTCACCCTCCTTACCTCCCTTGGCCTCTCAGGTTGCGGACATTGATAGCTCTCCAAGCAAAGAGGAGGAGGAGGAAGATGATGACACCATGCAGAATACTGTGGTTCTCTTCTCCAACACTGACAAATTTGTCCTAATGCAGGTACCGTACTTTGTATGGTCCCATTGTCAGCAGTGGTATATGGGACCATAGAAAAGTTTGGGGGTCAGGTGGAAAGGTTTTAAGGAAGACACTGGGCCTGTCCCCAGGGAGACATTATAGGCTGAGGGAAAAAGAACAGAAATGCAGCTTGAGTCACAGCCTTAGTTGTTACATTTGAGCCTCAATGGTGACAAAGAAATGACCATTTTGGAGCACATTCCCAATATGATTTCCCAACGTGGTCTTCTGTGTGAGACCCCTGCTGTCTGATAGCAGGCTCTAAATATTCCAGCCACTTAAACAAATGGAACTGAGCTGGGGAGAAGGGATTCCCATTGGGTAGTAAGAAAGGAAGGAGGACCAGGGATTAGCAGGGGTAAAGGGGAAGAAGACTGGGTTGATGGTAGAAGAAAAGTAGAGTCTGTGATGAAATATGGTTTCTAATAAATGAGAATAGATCCCCACAAGACCACATAAATAATAGCATGTTGTGACTGGGAAAAAGGCCCCAAAGGTAGGGAAGGTTAGTCTGAGGCCCTTATTTTCTACATGAGGAAACTGAATTTTGAATGCTTGCTCTGCTTCTGGGTGACCTTTGGCACTTCCTTTTCCTGGGCACTCCCTCCCTCCTAAAATGAGGGAGTTAACACCAGAGGAGAAGAGGTTATTACTGTTTTCGTGGGCCAGAAACCCTTCTCAGAACCATGCTTTTATGTAAATATGTAAAACCAGATATATAGGATTGCCAAGGAAACCAGTTCTGTGGAAATGCAGCGGTCTCGGGGTTAAAAAACCACACTCATGGATCCCAGGTTAAGAACCCTTGACCTAGATGATCTTTGAAGTCCCTTAGATCTCAGTAAGGTGAAGAGGTAAAGTGGTTTGCCTGAGATCACAGTATGCCAGTTACTGACACTCACGCCACCAACTGCTTCTCAGCTCAGTGGCATCTCAGAAGGAACACCTAGTTCTTCTGTGGGAGTATGGTTTGGAATGGGATGAAGAAAACTGGCATGTGGCTGGAGGTTCCGTTCATCTGTCTGTCTGTGTGTCTTCTTCTAGGACATGTGTGTAGTGTGTGGTAGCTTTGGTCGAGGGGCAGAGGGCCACCTCTTGGCCTGCTCTCAGTGTTCACAGTGCTACCATCCTTACTGTGTCAACAGCAAGGTGAGTCCAGGGACCAGAGCAGAGAGGACAGGGGGGACAAAAATTGGGGGATGGAGGCTCACCTAACTTTTCTCATCCAAGGGCAATGTTGGCTTGAGTCTTTTAAACTACTTCAGGCTAGAAAAATAGCTGAATTCTTTTTGGTGGAGAAGTTCGCAGCTTCTACCCCAGTCTCGTTGGCCTTTATAGGCCTTCACAGTTGACTTTTGAAAGAGGAGATGTTAAGTGGTTTTCAGTTTACAGGTTTTAAAAAGCACAAGAATCTTTTATGTTAACTAAAGTTTTGCAAATAATCATTCCAGCATTTATTAAGTTCCTGCTTGTCCTAGATGAGCTTGGTGGTTGTGGAATATTGTTGTAGAATCTTTAAATCAGCTGTACTCTTCTGTGGAGATTCACCTTTGAGGGTTTAAGCATCACCCTGCTAAAGATGGTCCACCAATATGTGAAGAGCCCTTCATTCACAGGCTGTGAATGCTGATCTGGTGGCCCGGGCTAGTGTTCTTCGATGCTTCTTTCTGAGAAGGCCATTTTCCATCCTCTAGATTACCAAGGTGATGCTGCTGAAGGGCTGGAGGTGTGTGGAATGCATCGTGTGTGAGGTGTGTGGCCAGGCCTCTGACCCTTCTCGACTTTTGCTCTGTGACGACTGTGACATCAGCTACCATACCTACTGTCTGGATCCCCCACTGCTCACAGTGCCCAAGGGTGGCTGGAAGTGCAAATGGTAATTGAGGGGGAGGGGTCTATGTTGTGGGAGCAGTTGGAGGTGGGAATCGGGGCCTGTTGGGGAGGGGATTGGCATGACCAGAGGAGGTTGAGATGACCAAATGGAGGCTGAGTTTGGTGCCCAGGGCTTGGCAGAGGGATGCCAAGGTTTGACAGGCTGGTGGTGAGCATCTATTTCCTCTACCAGGTGCGTGAGTTGCATGCAGTGTGGGGCCGTTTCACCAGGCTTCCACTGTGAGTGGCAGAACAGTTATACCCACTGTGGGCCCTGTGCCAGCCTGGTGACCTGTCCGGCATGTCGTGCTCCTTATGTAGAAGAAGATTTGTTAATCCAATGCCGTCATTGTGACCGGTGAGAGGACCTTCTCCTCCCCACCCCTTGGGTTTGCTCCCCTCAATCCCAACTCTCAGGCTTGCTCCATGCCTCTGTCTCTCTCCTCCCCCAATGCCAGGTGGATGCATGCTGGTTGTGAGAGCCTGTTTACTGAGGAAGAGGTGGAACAAGCAGCAGATGAAGGCTTTGATTGTGTCTCCTGTCAGCCCTATGTGGTGAAGCCTGTGGGTGAGTTAGTAGTAGGAACTGTGGGGAAAGGGGCTTGGGGGCCCCTTGGAGAACAGGCCCTGATTCTGTCTCTCTTCCTCCCCATCCAGTGCCCATTGCGCCACCAGAGCTCGTGCCCGTGAAGGTGAAGGAGCCAGGTAAGTTGTCAATGGTAGACTGTTAGGTCTGGAAGGGAGCAGCTCCCTCATTTTACAGATGAGGTGAAGATGCTTGTCTCGGACGACTCAGTTAGTGAGGGCTAGAGCTGGGACCCACTGATTGCGAGTTTAATTTTTCTTGCCCTATTGCCACACCGTTCAGGTAGGCAACTTAGACGGGGCTGTTGCTTGTCATCGGGGGCACTTGTTGCTGGCATTTAGAGAGTAGGGAACTTCACACGCGTAGGCCCTGGAGAGCAAGGGAAATGCACCCAAGGGCTCCTTGTAGTGAAATCAGATGTTTGCTGCAGTGCCAGAGAAATGCTTCTAGGAATTTCCCCCTGACTCAGTCATAAAGAACCAGGTTTCTGCTGGTGCTTGGGAACAGGTGAAGTTTGCCGGGTGCCTTGCTTTCCTTGAAAATGCCCCGGTCTTGGGGGCTTTAGTTTAGCGTTTTTGTGCCACCATCCATTCTTCCATCTGTTCCCAAGCTGGGCTAGCTGCTGTTGGCCTGCCTGGGAGCCATGACTCTCCCAGCCCCTTTGCCCTGGAGTCACCATCTCCCTTCCCTCCCTCACAGAGCCCCAGTACTTCCGCTTTGAGGGAGTATGGCTGACGGAGACCGGCATGGCTGTACTTCGAAATCTGTCCATGTCCCCCCTCCACAAGCGGCGTCAGAGGCGTGGGCGGCTCGGCCTCCTGGGTGAGGGCGGGCTAGAGGGGCCGGAGCCCTCGGACCCTGGCGGCCCTGACGACAAGAAAGATGGGGACCTGGATGCTGACGAGTTGCTCAAGGGCGAAGGTTTGGCTGGGGGTCAGAGTTTGGGCTAGAAGTGGAGTGGTTAAATGTGGATCTGTCCCAGGATCACACTGGAGCCACTTGCCTTTTCTGGATGTCTCTGGGGAGACTCCTGGCTCTGCTCTAGGACTGTGGGTTTTGGGGGAGTATTGTGCCCTCCCACCCACATACCTGACCTTGCTCCCTTAATCCTGCTGGCAGGGGTCGGTGTGGAGCACATGGAGTGTGAGATCAAGCTGGAGGCCCCTGCCAGCCCTGATGGGGAGCCTGGCAAGGAAGAGACTGATGAGGGCAAAAAACGAAAACGAAAACCCTACAGGCCTGGTAAGTCTCTGGGGCAAGGGTGACAGTGGAGGTGAGGCAAGAGCCTTGCCCTCCTGGCAGCTCCTTATCCTGGTCATACCTCTTTCTAGGCATTGGGGGCTTCATGGTTCGACAACGCAAGTCTCATGCTCGTCTGAAGAAAGGGCCCGCCGTGCTGGTGGAAGTGTTGAGTGGGGAGGGCCAGCCCGACGAGGGTGAGTTGGATTGGGGTGCTGGGGTCAGTAGGGTTAGTGGGGACAGCAAGGTAGGCAGAGGCGCTGGGGTGGTGGTCAAGGGGGATATAAATCGGCAGGAGGTGTGTGGGGCAGAGAGCAGGTGGTGAATTGGACAGGACGGAGGGGATATGGGGTAGAGGGCATGTCTTCCTGGGGAGGAAAGATATTAGCCGTGGTTCTTCTCTTCTAGTTGTGACAGTTGACCCACCTGCAGAGGGTGCAGTGGAGCAGAGCCCCGCCGAAGGTGATGAGAAGAAGAAGCGTCGGGGTCGAAAAAAGAGCAAGCTGGAGGACATGTTCCCTGCCTACCTGCAGGTGGGAACCAGAACAGGAAGGTCGAGTAAGGAACGTTGGGCTGAAGGGTCTGACAGAGAACAATAACTTTTTGTCCTTTGCCTCCTTCCATCTCTTCCCACCACGTAGGAAGCCTTTTTTGGGAAAGCGCTGTTGGATCTTAGCCGAAAGGCATTGCTGGTGGCTGGGGATGGACGACCAGGCTTTGTGCCAGGCACCCCCAGGGGCAAGGGGGACCCAGGTCCTGATAGAAAAGAGGCTTCTGCCTCACAGAAAGGTCAGTGCATCTGAAAAGGAGGATGTTGGTTATGGTAGCAGTTGGGCAGACACTGGGGGATGGAGTGCAGGGGACTTGGGCATTTAACCATGGTGTTGGGTGCCCAGCCTAGGCACTGGTAGGGAAGAGAGTGTCTCTGATGAGAATGGTGGCTGCTTCTCATAGGGGAGGATGGACCAGACATTGCAGATGAAGAGTCCAGAGGCCCTGAGGGCAATTCAGAGACTCCAGGTAAGGAACATTGGGGTGAACAGCCCTGTTGTTTTCCTTTTTTAAATGTTTCG
The DNA here is from genome assembly GCA_028646515.1 of Pseudochirops corinnae. Lineage (NCBI taxonomy): Eukaryota > Metazoa > Chordata > Mammalia > Diprotodontia > Pseudocheiridae > Pseudochirops > Pseudochirops corinnae. The sequence continues at coordinate 365,446,033 of CM053585.1, forward strand.
CTGATTTCTTTTTTTTTAATACCACTGTTAATGCCAGCTACCCTGCTCCTCCACCCCTGCACCCTTCCCCCTTAGTAGAACAAACCAACACGAGGACACGCTGGATGATACTCATCTTAATCCACAAACTCTGTTTCACCGTCAGACCTCGGAAGTCACAGTTGGTCATTGCATTGATCAGAGTTCTGAAGCTTTCATTGTCTTCCTTTATATTATGTGGTCATGGTGTAGATTAAATTACCCTCCTGATTATGCTTACTTCAAGCATGTGTCAGTATATATCATTTTGTACAAGAAGTTTTCCTGAGTTTCTCTGAGTTCTTCACGTTTGTCATTTCTTACAGCAAAAAAAAAAAAAATGCTCTATGATATTCACGTTCCACTGTTTGTTTAGTCACTGTTCAGTCAGTGGATACCCACCTCCTTTCCACTACAAAAAGTGCTGCTATAAATATTTTCGTCTACCTGGGACCTTTCTCTCTGCCCTTGGCCTCTTTGGGCACATTTTTGTTGAACAACAGAATTCAGAGACTCCGTTGTGGGATGCTGTGGTGGGCATCAGCAGCTTAGAAGGTACCATGGAGGCAGGAATGGCTTTGTTACCTATCAGCCTCATTTCTTGAGAAATTGAAGATAGCATAGATGGGAGTCAGGGACTTACAAGGCTATTTCAAAGCCTTCTTTTTTTTAAATTAAATTTTATGTTTGTTTTTGGTTTACAGCGTTCATTTCCACAAGATTTTGAGTTACAAATTTTCTCCCCGTCTTTCCCCTACCCACCACCCCAAAACAGCAGTCCCACTGAATACCCCCTCCCGGATCTGCTTTCTCCTATGTCCTCCCCCATCCCCCGTCTGACTTTCCCATAGGGCAACATGGATCTCCTTACCCCAGTGCCTGTATGTCTTATTTCCCAGTTGCATGTAAAAAAAAATTTTTTTTAAACATTTGATTTTAAAACTTTGAATTCTAGATTCTTTCTCTTCTTCCCTCATCACCCACCCTTACTGGGAAGATAAGCAATTCAATATAGGTTGTACATGTGTTGTTACACAGAACATTTCCATAGTGGATATATTGTGAAAGACTGTATTTCCTTCCATCCTATCCCACCCTCCACTTCTTCTGTTTTCTCCTTTGACCCTGTCCCTTTTCAAAAGTGAGTGCTTCTAACTACCCTCCCCCCAATCTGCCCTCCCTTCTATCATCCCCCTCCTTTTATCCCCTTCCCCCCTACTTTCCTGTAGGGTAAGATACCCAATTGAGTGTGTATGTTATTCCCTCCTTAAGCCAAATTCAATGAGAATAAGGTTGTCCCATTCCCTTTCACCTTCCCTTTCTTCCCCTCTGTTGTAACAGTTCTCTCTTGCCTCTTTTATATGTGATAATTTGCCCTATTCTGTCTCTCCCTATCTCCTCTCATTATATTCCTCTCTTATATTCCTCCTCTTAATTTTATTTTTTAAATATCATCCCTTCCTATTCAATTGATATTGTGTCCTCTATCTATGTATACGTGTACACATATATACACACACTCACATGTGTATTCATATACACATATACCCTTCTATATAGATATATATGTATGTATACCTGCATACACACACACACACACACACACACACACACACACACACTTATATTCCCTTCAACTGTCCTCATACTGAGAAGTTTCCTAAGTTACAGTTATCGTTTTTCCAGGCAGGAATGTAAATAGTTCAACTTTAATAAGTTTCTTATGATTTCTTTTCCCTGTTTACCTTCTCATGCATCTCTTGCTTCTTGTATTTGAAAGTCAGATTTTCTATTCAGCTCTGGTTTTTTCAGCAAGGAAGCTTGAAGGTTCTCTATTTCATTGAGTATTTTTTATTGAATATTTCCCCCTGAAGCATCAGACTCAGTTTTTCTGGGTAGGTGATTCTTGGTTTTAGTCCTAGCTCCTTTGACCTGTTCCAAAGCCCTCTAACCCTCACACAGTGGTTTTTGCTCCCCTAGGCCCCGAAGATGGAGGCATCAAGACATCTCCTGTACCCAGTGACCCAGAGAAACCAGGAACCCCCGGCGAGGGAATGCTCAGCTCTGACTTGGACAAGATCCCCACAGAAGGTTGTTGCTGTAGTAGAATCCTCCCTCCAGGGTTTGCTTCGGGTTACTAGCTGATACGTTTAAAAAGGAAGGAGCATTCCCCACGTATGTAAGGTGTAGCTTGTGAGGGAAGGGTGAGAGAGAGTGTTTGTCTCTGTGGACAGTGGCAGGTGGGTGAAGATTCCTTCGGAGGAGAAGGGGCTGAGGCAGATTGGGATTGATGATCTCCATGAAAGAAGGAGCAGCTGTAGTTAGTTACAGTCTGTGGCTTGGCATTGCCTATTTGACATTGTCATGCTGGGCTGGAACCATTTTCCCTGGTTCTCCCTCCCGGCCAGGCTTCACAATGGGTCTTGCTACTCCCTTGTTCCATTTCTCCATTTCCATTCTCACCAGTCCTCTTCTCTTTCCCCAAAAGAGCTGCCCAAAATGGAATCAAAGGACCTTCAGCAGCTTTTCAAGGATGTTCTTGGCTCAGAGCGGGAGCAGCAGATTGGCTGTGGGCCTTCTAACCTAGATGGCAGTCATACCCCAATGCAGCAGAGGCCCTTCCTACAAGGTAGTGTAGTCAGGAGCCAGTTGAGCATCAGGGGTGGGGCTACAGGTTGGGGGAGCCCATGTGCTGTGGGTGGAGAATCCTAGTCTATTCTTTGTGCTGGCAACGCCTTTGACCACTCTACCTTCTGCAGGTGGGCTTCCTTTGGGCAACCTCCCTACCAGCAGCCCAATGGATTCCTACCCGGGCCTTTGCCAGTCTCCTTTCCTTGATAGTAGGTAGGTATCTATACCCTTTATTGCTATTATCCCTGTGGTCCCTTTTCTCTCCCTTCCTAGACCCACAGACTTGATTTTTCAAGTTATGGCCTGGCTGCTACCTTCCCTCCCTTTTTGTCTCCCTCCATGGGGTCTCCCACCTGTCATGGGGTGGGAGAAGGGGCCTAGGCTTTTAACCTTTGGCCCACTGTGACCTTTTGCCCCTGCGCCCCAGGGAGCGCGGGGGCTTCTTCAGCCCAGAGCCCGGTGAGCCTGACAGCCCCTGGACAGGCTCAGGGGGCACTACGCCCTCCACACCCACAACCCCAACCACGGAGGGTGAAGGCGATGGGCTCTCCTACAACCAGCGGAGCCTCCAGCGCTGGGAGAAGGACGAGGAGCTGGGCCAGCTTTCCACGATCTCGCCTGTGCTCTACGCCAATATTAACTTTCCCAATCTCAAGCAGGATTATCCAGGTATGTGCCAGTGTAGAAAGGGGAGTTGAGGTCTGGTATCAGGCAATGGCACTTCTGTCTCATCCCCTTTGACCTCTGACCCTTTGGCCTACAGACTGGGCCAGTCGCTGCAAACAGATCATGAAGCTGTGGAGAAAAGTCCCAGCCACTGACAAAGCCCCCTACCTGGTGAGGATGAGAAAAAGAAGGGAGGCCAGGGCCCCAGGGGAGCTTCATCTGCAGGGATCCGGGGCCCCAGGAAGCTCTACCTGGAGGGATCCAGGGTCTCAGGGAACTCTACCTGAAGGAGGGGATTCAGGGCCTTGGGGAAAGAAGGGAGTTCACTTGGAGCTGGTGGTCTCTCCACCCTGCCACCCTACCCAGGGCTCCCACCTCCACTCCATTCACTTAGGGAATAGTCTTCCAGGTGAGGGTGGGCTTGAGGATCAGAGCACATGACTAAGCTCTGCATCTGATTATCCCCCAGCAAAAGGCCAAAGATAACCGGGCGGCTCACCGCATCAACAAGGTGCAGAAGGTGAGTGAGAGCATGGAACTTGGGGATTTGGGAGAGAAGCCTGGGGCCTGATGAGAGCCTTAGAATTTGGAGTAGGGAGGGTCTTTTCCATGGCAGCACACATCCTTAACTGGACAGTTGCATCCCTGGAGCAGATGGACACCCCAAGGGTCCATTCCACCACTCCGTCCCCCAATCTCACCCATCCTCTCTTCTTATGCCACTACAGCAGGCGGAGAGCCAGATCAGTAAGCAGACCAAGGTGGGCGAGATAGCCCGCAAAACCGATCGGCCCACCCTACACCTACGCATTCCCCCTCAGCCAGGGATGCTGGGCAGTCCCCCTCCAGCTTCTGCTCCGACTGTCTTCATTGGCAGTCCCCCTACCCCAGCTGGCTTGTCTACCTCCTCGGACGGGTTCCTGAAGCCGCCAACAGGCACAGTGCCTGGCCCTGACTCGCCTGGTGATCTCTTCCTCAAGCTCCCACCCCAGGTGCCCGCCCAAGTGCCTTTGCAGGACCCTTTTGGACTGGCCCCCACCTATACTCTGGAGTCTCGCTTCCCCACAGCACCACCAGCCTATCCCCCCTATCCTGGACCATCAGTGGCCCCTGCAAAACCTCAGATGTTGAGTGCTGCCCCTCGACCTGGGGCTGGCCAGCCGGGAGAGTTCCAGTCCACCCCCCCTGGCACCCCGAGGCACCAGCCTTCCACACCTGATCCTTTTCTCAAACCCCGCTGCCCCTCACTAGACAACTTGGCAGTTCCAGAGAGTCCGGGGGTGGGTGGGGCCAAGGCTTCTGAGCCCCTGATGTCCCCTCCACCTTTTGGAGAGCCTCGGAAGGCCCTAGAAGTAAAAAAGGAGGAGCTGGGGGCAGCTTCTCCTGGTTATGGCCCTCCCAGCATTGGTTTTGGAGACTCACCTTCCTCTGGGCCCCACTTAGGCAGCCTGGAACTCAAGGCACCAGATGTCTTCAAAGCCCCCCTGACCCCTCGGGCATCTCAGGTAGAGCCGCAGAGCCCGGGCATAGGCCTGAGGCCGCAGGAGCCTTCCTCTGTCCATGCTGTGGCCCCCTCACCTCCTAGCCATGCAGACCTATATCGCTCAGCTCCTTCTGGCTCCTATCCTGAGACCTATTCACAGCCCCCACTGACACCCCGGCCTCAACCTCCACCCCCTGAGAGTTGCTGTACCCTGCCCCCTCGCTCCTTGCCCTCTGACCCTTTCACTCGAGTACCTGCCAGCCCCCAGTCTCAGTCTAGCTCTCAGTCACCCCTAACCCCCCGCCCTCTGTCCACCGAAGCCTTCTGCCAGTCACCAGTCACCCCTTGTTTCCAGTCACCTGACCCCTACTCTCGTCCACCTTCACGGCCCCAGTCCCGGGACCCTTTTGCCCCACTACACAAGCCACCGAGGTCCCAGCCCCCTGAAGTTGCCTTCAAGGCTGGGCCCCTGGCCCATACTCCACTAGGGGTAGGGGGCTTTCCAGCGGCTCTGCCCTCTGGGCAATCGAATGACCATCACACTAAGAGCTCTGGTGGGCAGCCTCCATCTTTTGTCCGCTCTCCTGGGGCAAATGTGTTTGTGGGCAATCCTTCCCCTATGCGTTTCACTTTCCCCCAGGCAGTGGGAGAGCCACCCCTGAAGCCCCCTGCCTCTCAATCCAGTCTCCCTCCACCCCATGGGATCAACAGCCATTATGGGCCAGGACCCACTGTGGGCAAGCCCCAAAGCACAAATTATACAACAGCTGCAGGCAGTTTCCACCCAGGAGGCAGCCCCCTGGGGCCAGGCACCGGGCCACCAGGGGAGGGCTATGGGCTGTCTCCGTTGCGTCCGCCATCGGTTTTACCACAGCCTGCACCAGATGGTCCCCTCGCCTACCTGCCCCATGGTGCCCCACAGCGGGGGAGCATCACTTCCCCGGTTGATAAGCGAGAAGACTCAGTGTCTGGGATGGCCAGTTCCCTGGTGGGTCCTGAGCTGCCAGGTCAGCAGGACCCCAGCATGGCCAATGTGAGCCAAACAGAGTTGGAGAAGCAGCGGCAGGTGAGTCTCCAGGGCACAGATGGATCTGCTTCTGTGTCTGAAGAGCCAGTCTTCTGAGTCTTCTTGCAGGTTCTTGCCAGCCCTGACCTGATAGAAGTGACCAACTTTTCCCTTTATCCTTACCCAGCGCCAGCGTTTGAGAGAGCTGTTGATCCGACAGCAGATTCAGCGTAATACCCTTCGGCAGGAGAAGGAAACAGCAGCAGCCACAAGTGCTGTGGGGCCAGGAAACTGGGGTGCTGAGTCTAACAACCCTGCTTTTGAGCAGCTGAATCGAGGCCCCACCTCCTACCCTGGGGCACAGGTAGGTGGATTGGCAGGGGGTAGTAGACCATGGCAGGCTGAACACTGGCCTTCTCGCTCTCCTCACACACCTGTTGTCTTTCCGGCCACCCAGGACAAAAGTGGCCTTACAGGATTGCCCCCTAACAAGCTAAGTGGCTCAGTTCTGGGACCTGGTCCCTTCCCTGCAGAGGAGAGACTCTCTCGGCCGCCGCCACCCCCGACCCCTTCCTCCATTGACATGAATGGCCGGTGAGTCACCAGGGGCGACTGCGAATACAGGCCAGGGGGAGGTTTTGAGTTCTAACTTCTGATCCCACCTGCTGGAAAGAGCACTGTATTTAAAATCAGGAGAGCCCTGGGTTCAGATCCTACCTTAGCCACATTAGCAGTGTGATGCTTGAACCTTAGCTTCCTGATTTAAAGTAGGGATGAAGATGCCTGTATGGCCTATCTTACAGAGTTGTGGAAGTGATCAGATCAGGTCCGTGGGTGTAGAACACTTTGTAAACCCGCATCTGCTCTGTGAAGTGAGCTTCTGGTTAGCGTGGACACCCAGGCCATCTTGCCCCTGCTCTCCTTATCTTCCTTTTCTCCTCCACCCCTCTCTTGGGGCGCCTCTTTCCTGCCTTACCTTGTCTCTCTGATTCTGTTGTATCCAATTTCAGGCAACTGGTTGGGGGCACCCAAGCCTACTTTCCACGGGGGCCCTTCTCTGGACCTCTGCCCCCTCAGCAGCAGCAGCTTTGGCAGCAGCAGCAGCAACAGCAGGCCGCTGTGGCTTCCATGCGACTTTCCATGCCTACAAGGTTCCCACAACCACCCGGGCCTGAACTTGGCCGGACAATCCTGGGCCCTCCTTTGAGTGGGCTTCCCACCCGACCCCCCGGCCCAGGGGAGCCGCTTCCCGGTCCAGCAGGCCCTGCTCAGTTCATTGAGCTTCGTCACAATGTGCAGAAGGGGCCGGGGCCTGCTGGTGCCCCTTACCATCTCCAGGGCCACCCTCAGAGACCCCGCTTCTTCTCAGTGGCTGAGGACTCTCATCGCCTGGCTCCAGACAGTCTTCGGCCTGTGGCAGTGCCCACCCTGCCCCAACAGAAACCCTCCGCTCCCCTACCACCTGAACTGAGTAACAGTCTCCATCCCCTTTCCCACGCCAAGGGTCCTAGCCTTCCTGCCAGTTTGGAGCTGGTTGGCCGCTCTCCCTCTAGCACAGAGGCAGGACGTCCACCCCTGGTTCTGGAATCTGGAAAATTGCCCTGTGAGGAACCTGAGCTGGATGATGACTTTGATGCCCACAAGGCACTGGAAGACGATGAGGAGCTGGCTCACCTGGGGCTTGGGGTAGATGTGGCCAAGGGTGATGATGAACTAGGTACCCTGGGAAACTTGGAGACCAATGACCCCCATCTGGATGACTTGCTGAATGGGGATGAATTTGACCTCTTAGCGTACACAGACCCTGAGCTGGACACTGGTGACAAGAAGGATATATTCAACGAACACTTGCGACTGGTAGAATCTGCCAATGAGAAGGCTGAACGTGAGGCACTCCTGAGGGGCACAGAGCCCAGCCTGTCTGGCCCCGAGGAGCGCCCACCCCCTACCACTGATGGACCTGATTCCCATCTCACCCCTGGGGCCACTGAAGTAAAGCCTAAATTAGAGGAGGGTGGACACCAGGCCTCCCCTTGCCAGTTCACTGTGGCTACCCCCAAGGCAGATCCAGTGGCTCCTGGCCCTTTGGGGCTGGGGCTGAAACCTGGGCAGAACTTGCTGGGGCCACGAGATGGCAGGCTGAGCATGGGTCCCTTCCCTAACAACATGCATACCACTGAGAAGAGTCCCTTTGGAAGCACAGCAGGTGCCCCACCCCAGCTGCTGACCCCAAGCCCACTGAGTGGCCCAGGGGGAGCGTCCTTACTGGAGAAGTTTGACCTGGAGAGTGGGGCCCTGACCCTGCCTGGTGGGCCTCCACCCTCTGGTGATGAGCTGGACAAGATGGAGAGCTCGTTGGTGGCCAGTGAGCTGCCTCTGCTCATTGAGGACCTCTTGGAGCATGAGAAGAAAGAACTCCAAAAAAAGCAACAGCTCTCTGCCCAACTACAACAGCCCCCTCCGCCACCCCCACCCCCACCGCCACCCCCACCCCCACCACCCCCGCCGCCACCGCCACCTCCACCGCCGCCACCGCCACCACCGCAACAGCAGCAGCACCTTTTGCTGGCCACCTCAGGCACTGCTCAGCCCATGCCTCTGCCCCAAGAAGGTCCATCTCCTGGCCTGGCTGTAACCCCACAACAGCTTGCACTAGGGCTTGGGGCCCGGCAACCCAGCCTAGTGTCTACCCAGGCAATGATGTCCACCCAGCAACCGTCCCATGCCCTGCAGCAGCGCCTGGTCCCTCCCATGGCCATGGTGCCCAACCAAGGGCATATGCTTAGTGGAGGGCAGGCAAGTTTGGTGCCTCAGCAGAATCCACAGCCAGTGCTGGCCCAGAAGCCTATGGGGGCAGTACCACCATCAATGTGCATGAAGCCACAGCAGCTGGCGATGCAGCAGCAGCTGGCCAACAGCTTCTTCCCTGACACAGGTACCTGTTCATGTAGGAAGAAGGGTGTGGGGGTCTATAACCTGCATTGTTGTCATCTTAAAGTGACTGAATTGTAACATTCTGAGTGCTTTCCCTGGTCTTTGAGAACTCTTAGCCCTGTAGTTGGGGAGCCAGGTTGGATACCTTAAGGGATTCCTCTCAGTACAGGAACACGAGTGAAATACTAAATATATGACTCGGTCAGTGTGACCAGGGTTCACAAGGGAGGGAGGGAACATTGAACATGGAAGCAATTGTGGGAGGCTTCACAAGTGTTGGGACTTGAGCTGGGCTTGAGGTAGCAGGGATGGTATTAGAGAAGGGAGTAATTAGTAGATCAGTTTGACCAAAGTGGAAAGTTTGAGCAGAGGCAGAAAAATAATAGAAGAGTAGATTTGGGACCAGTTAGTGGAGAGCCCAGAATGCCAATTTAAATCATTTGAATTTTTCCTTTGAGGCAACAGGCAGCCCCTGTGAAGGCTTCTTCTGACATAGCAAATGCAGCGTGTTAGGAACATTGCCATACAGAGCAGGCAGAGAGAACACTGGGCTTGGGATGTGGGTGGGGTGTACCAGAAGATGTCCAGAGTGGAGTCATGGCATTTGGCACAAGCCATTGCTTCTGGGCCATTTGAGGACAGGAAAGGGAAGGGGCCAGACGGGCACTGGGTGGCAGGCATGGGATGGGGAAGGGACAGCTAATTCCAACATCTCCCCTTACCTTCCGGTACTCTATTCAAAGACTTGGACAAGTTTGCTGCAGAGGACATCATCGATCCCATCGCCAAGGCTAAGATGGTTGCCCTGAAGGGCATCAAGAAGGTGATGGCGCAGGGCAGCATTGGGGTGGCACCAGGCATGAACAGGTGAGGTGTCTACTGGGAGAGGCCAATGTAACTTGTCCCCTCCCTGACTTCTTTTCCTCCATCCTTCCCATCCTGCTGCTCTCTCACCTTCTACCATCTTTTCTCTGACTGGTTCTAGGCAACAGGTGTCCCTGCTGGCCCAGCGGCTCTCTGGAGCTCCTGGTAGCACTGACCTGCAGAATCACGTGGCACCTGGCAGTGGGCAGGTGAGTGACCATGTGGAGTTGTGCATGGGTAGCAGGCTGTGTGGAGGACGTGTGTCTTGGCACCCATATCCACCTCTATTAGACTGTCCTCATAAGAGCTAGTAAGGAAGGTTTGATCAAAAGAACCTAGTGGGAAGGAGAGTGCAGTGACCCCTGGCATCCTTTCCATCAGCAGGAGCGGAGCAGCGGAGACCCTTCCCAGCCTCGTCCAAACCCACCTACTTTTGCCCACGGTGTGATCAGTGAGTATGGTGTGACCCGAAGGGGATGGGGGGGTGTGAAAGGGCACCTGTGGCAGCCAGGCTGCTCGACGACTCCTGTTCTCCCTGTTGGCCCAGATGAAGCCGACCAGCGGCAGTACGAAGAGTGGCTATTTCACACCCAGCAACTGCTGCAGATGCAGCTCAAGGTGCTGGAGGAACAGATTGGGGTGCACCGCAAGTCTCGGAAGGCTCTGTGCGCCAAGCAGCGAACTGCTAAGAAGGCTGGCCGAGAGTTCCCCGAGGCCGATGCAGAGAAGCTCAAGCTGGTCACGGAGCAGCAGAGCAAGATCCAGAAGCAGTTAGACCAGGTAGAGGCCCTTGGCAGAGAAAGGTTAAGAAGGGGGGGCGGTGTGGGCTGAGGTTGAGGCCTCCACCCACTCAGGACGTCTTCCCTCCCTTCTTCTGGTGGCCCCTAGGTGCGGAAACAGCAGAAGGAGCACACAAACCTCATGGCAGAGTATCGGAACAAGCAGCAGCAGCAGCAGCAGCAGCAGCAGCAGCAACAGCAGCAGCAGCAGCAGCAGCATTCCGCGGTGCTAGCCTTGAGCCCCTCCCAGAGCCCCAGACTGCTGGCCAAGCTTCCTGGGCAGCTGCTCCCCGGCCATGGGCTGCAGCCTCCACAGGGACCTCCGGGCGGGCAGGCAGGCAGCCTGCGCCTGCCCCCTGGGGGAGTTGCACTGACTGGCCAACCTAGTGGCCCCTTCCTCAATGCAGCCCTGGGCCAACAGCAGCAGCAGCAGCAGCAGCATCCAGCCGGAGCGGGGGCTCTAGCAGGCCCCTCAGCAGGCTTCTTCCCTGGGAATCTTGCTCTCCGAGGCCTGGGTGCCGATGCACGGCTCTTACAGGAACGACAACTCCAGCTGCAGCAGCAGCGGATGCAGCTGACGCAGAAGCTGCAGCAACAGCAGCAGCAACAGCAGCAACAGCACCTCTTGGGACAGGTGGCTCTGCAGCAGCAGCAGGGCCTGGGACCCAAGCCGCAGGGGCTCCTGCCTCCAGGCAGCCATCAGGGCCTCTTGGTCCAGCAGCTATCCCCTCAACCACCCCCAGGGCCCCAGGGCATGCTGGGCCCTGCCCAGGTGGCAGTATTGCAGCAGCAGCAGCAGCAGGTGCATCCTGGAGGGCTGGGGCCCCAGGGCCCTCACAGACAAGTGCTCCTTGCCCAGCCCCGAATGCTAGGGTCCCCTCAACTGGCCCAGCAAGCACAAGGCCTCATGGCTCACCGACTTGTCATGGCCCAGCAGCAGCAGCAGCAGCAGCCGCCCCTGACGGGGCTCTCCCATCTCCAGCAGGGATTGATGCCTCCTAGTGGGCAGCCCAAGCTGGGCCCCCAGTCCATGGGCACACAGCAGCAGCAGCAGCAGCAGCAGCAGCAGCAGCAGCTGGGGCTCCTAAACCAGGGTCGAACTTTATTGCCTCCCCAGCAGCAGCAGCAGCAGCAGCAGCAGCAGCAGCAGCTGCTGCCACCCCCAGCCAGCTCTCTTACCCAGCAGCAGCAACAACAGCAGCAGGTGGCCCTGGGGCCTGGCTTGCCTGCCAAACCTCTCCAGCACTTTCCCAGCCATGGAGCCTTGGGCCCAGCCCTCTTGCTGAGCCAGGGATTGCCCTCAGGCCTACCAGGCAAGGAGCAGGCTGGGACAGAGGCAGTGCTAGTACCTGAGGGCACTGAAGCCTCCTCAGTGCACCTAGGAGGACCATTGGCATTGGGTCCTCCAACAGAAACCCTGCCCCCAGAGCCAGTGGAGGTGAAGCCCCCCCTCCCTGGGGACTCTCACCTCCTCCTGTCCCAACCCCAACCCCAGCCTCATCCTCAGCTCCAGCCCCAGCCCCAGCCCCAGCTCCAGCTTCAGCCCCAGCCACAGCCACAGCCCCAGCCCCAGCCCCAGCCTCAGCCTCAGCCCCAGCCCCAGCCCCAGCCCCAGCCCCAGCCTCAGCCTCAGTCCCAGCCCCAGCCCCAGCCTCAGTCCCAGCCCCAGCCCCAGCCCCAGCCCCAGCCCCAGCCCCCTCAGATGAATTCCCTGCAGTTACAGGCACCTCTAAGACTTCCAGGGCAGCAGCAACAGCAAAAGCAAATCAGCTTACTCCATCCAGCAGGCAGTGCGAGTCATGGGCAAATGGCTGGTGGGCAAACCCCTGAAGTTACTTCCATGACCCATCTGCTGACCCAGCCCCTTAGTTCTGTAGGGGAGCGGGCCTCTGGGCTGGATCAGCCCCTGAAAGGGAGCCCAAGGCCACAGCCTCCCAAGGCAGGCCCTCTACCCCACCCTGGGCAGGGCCTACCAGGGCATGCCGGAATGCCCACAGTGGGACAGCTTCGGGCCCAGCTTCAGGGTGTCCTGGCCAAGAACCCACAACTTCGGCACCTAAGCCCTCAGCAGCAACAGCAGCTGCAGGCCCTTCTCATGCAGAGGCAACTGCAGCAAGGCCAGGTGCTAAGGCAAACAGTGCCCTACCTGGAGCCTGGGACCCAGCCTTCTTCCTTGCAAGGCCTCCTGGGCCGCCAGCCCCAACCTGGGGGCTTCCTGGGAGCTCCATCAGGGCCTCTACAGGAGCTAGGGGCAGTGCCCCGACCCCAGGGCCCTTCCCGGCTCTCTACCCCACAAGGAGCCATAGCATCAGGGCCAGCCCTTGGCCTTGCACAGCCCCCTCCTCTGCCATCCAGCCCCCAAGAGCCAAAGAGACCTTCCCCACGATTGCTGCCCCCTAGCCCTCAGCTTCCTGTTGAGGCCCAGCTTACCCCTACCCAGACTGAGACCCCAAAGCTCCAAGAATCCTCCTTGGAGCTACCTTCAGGGGACATTCCACCCCCCTCACCGGCTGCCTCCCAGCTTCCAGATGCTTTCTTTGCCAAGGGACCAGGATCTTGGGAAACCCCAGACAACCTGGCTGAGGCCCATAAGCCTGAGCAGACTAACATGAGGCCTGGAGAGGTAGAGCAGGTGAATGGGCAGGAGATGCCCGAGCCACCTCGACTCATGATCAAGCAGGAGCCTCGAGAGGAGCCTTGTGCCCTGGGTGCCCAGATGGTGAAACGGGAGGCCAATGGGGAGCCTATGGGCACACCAGGCACCAGCAACCACCTCTTACTGGCAGGCAGCCGCTCAGAGGCTGGGCACCTGCTCTTGCAGAAGCTGCTTCGGGCAAAGAATGTGCAGCTTGGCACAGGGCATGGACCCGAGGGGCTCCGAGCAGAGATCAATGGGCACATTGACAGCAAGCTGGCTGGGTTGGAGCAGAAGCTTCAGGGCACTCCAGTCAGCAAAGAGGTGAGTACCTTGTCTAGAGAGTATCTGCTTGGTCTGGAGGCCAGCATGTGTCTGCTAAGTGGCATGTCTACCCTCTGCCAACTGCCTCCATACGTACCTTTCAAACTTTTGTACCATATGCACGGCACTATCCAGAGGAACTGAGTTCTTTATAAAGCTGGGGATGAGATGTCCCAGAAGGTTGGAGGGGAGGTGGGTGGGCACTCTTTATAGTAGATGTGTCTGTCACAGGATGCTGCTGCCAAAAAACCACTGACCCCCAAGCCCAAGAGGGTACAGAAGGCAGGCGACAGGGTAGCAAGCTCCCGAAAGAAACTGCGAAAGGAAGATGGGGTGAAAGCCAATGAGGCCCTGCTGAAACAGCTAAAGCAGGTGACCCCCAGGAATCCCATTGCACAGCCCCCAGGGCAGATGGGAGGAGACTGGGGAGGGGGGTGACCCTTGAGAGCTCTTTCTCCAGCCCTTTAGCTTAAGTACTGTAGTGTTCTCATGGCTTTGATTCTCTCTTCCCACCCAGGAGCTGTCCTTGCTGCCACTCACAGAACCCAGCATCACCAACAACTTCAGCCTTTTTGCCCCCTTCGGCAGTGGCTGCCTCATCAATGGGCGAAGCCAGCTCAGGGGAGCATTTGGGAGTGGAGCACTGCCCACTGGCCCTGACTACTATTCCCAGCTTCTTACAAAGGTCTGGAAGAGGTGGCACCTTGCAGAGATGGGAAGGTTCAAGGGAATTCTTAGCCCAACACAGGGTAGGGGCGTCAAGATGACTTGTTCACCATTAGACTTGCTGTTCCTTTTTGCCCCCATAGAATAACCTGAGTAACCCACCAACACCGCCTTCTTCATTGCCGCCCACCCCACCCCCATCAGTGCAGCAGAAATTGGTGAATGGGGTCACTCCTTCTGAGGACCTGGGGGAGCAGCCTAAAGATGCGGCCCCTGTCCGGGAGCCTGATGGGGGACCCAGGGGTAAGCAGGGGATGGTGAGGTAAGGCAGAGAGGGAGGCCCCTAACTGCCTCCCTCCTGCTCCCTCCTATGGCAGTGGTCTTTAGTTTTGAAAAGCACCAGCCTGGTGGTCTGACCGTATGAAGGCTACCAGCACCCAAGGCTGTAGTAGATTTTCCCTTAAAGAAAAAAATAGATCTCTATCGTCTCTTCCCTGTCCTCTACACAGAGAGTCATTCCTTGTAACAAAAGCATAACGAGTTTTTTCTGTTCCCTCACTACCTCTGGTTGGGGAAGGGAGGGGGAAGGGGCGTGTTCTGAAAACCCAGACTTTGGAAGCACGTGGAGGTGGGGACAAAGTTAAACTTCATGTTTAACATGGGCAGATCCTGCAGCCTGGGGAAACTCAGAACAACAGAATCAGGATCCTAAGAATGTTGGAGGAGAGAGGCCCCCCTATTCCATATCTCTTTTCTCCTTCTGCTCCCAGATGCCCCTGAAGTGAAGAGTTTGGACCTGCTGGCAGCGCTTCCCACTCCTCCTCACAACCAGACTGAGGATGTCAGGTTGGAAATGAAACGAGGAGTGGGGTTGGGTGCTTGACTACCCTGCCATGGGGATTTCAGGTGGGGCTTTAAGAGGCTGGGGTGGGATGACCACAAAAGGATGCGAACATGCCTTGTGTCCCTCATCTCCAGGATGGAGAGTGATGAGGAGAGTGACTCTCCTGACAGCATCGTCCCAGCTTCTTCACCTGAGAGTATCCTGGGGGAGGAGGCACCTCGATTTCCCCAGCTGGTATCAGGCCAGCAGGAGCAGGAGGACAGGGCCCTCTCCCCAGTCATTCCTATCATCCCCCGGGCCAGCATCCCAGGTATGTGTATGTGCTCGTCTGTGGTATGGGCTAAGAAAAGCAGACATTGTAGTGGAGCAGAAAAAGGATGTCAGGAAAGAACTAGGTTCGAACTTTGCCTTCTCTACTGGACCTCCCTAAACCTCAGTTTTTATATGCAAAATTGGGATAATAATACTTAAGAGTTATTGTGGGGACCAAACAAAGAATGTTTGTTAAAGCACTAGGTAAATATTGGCTGCTGCTTTGTTTTTACTGTTAGGTTTTTGTTCTTGTTGAAGGGGAGGGTTGGAGACTAGCTGGGCCTTCAGGGTCTTTCTTCCCTGTCCTATTTAGTCTTCCCAGATACGAAGCCCTTTGGGGCTTTGGAACTAGAACCACCTGGAAAGCTGTCTGCCAACACCTGGGAGAAGGGCAAGGGAAGTGAGGTGTCTGTCATGCTGACGGTTTCTGCCGCTGCCGCCAAGGTATGCCAAAGTGGGGGGGAGCGGGAGGCAGGGGGCAGAGGGGAAGAGCCTGGCCTCTGGGAATGGCTGTGCCATACCTAAGGACCTCAGATGACACATCTCTCCCTCTTCTCTCCATTCCCCCTCCCCTCACATGTCAGAATCTGAACGGTGTCATGGTGGCTGTGGCAGAGCTATTGAGTATGAAGATCCCCAGTTCCTATGAGGTGCTGTTCCCAGAGAGTCCTGCCCGTGCAGGGGCTGCCGAACCCAAGAAGGGGGAAGCAGAGGGGCCTGGTGAGTATGGCAGAGATGGGGCGGGAGGCCAGGGAGAAGAGGTGCCACGTCACTCTAGATTCAATGGGTAGTGGGTTCTCCCTCACTTCTTTCTACAGGTGGTAAAGAGAAAAGCCTAGGGGGAAAGCCCACCGAGGGTGGCAGTGACTGGCTGAAACAGTTTGATGCAGTGCTGCCAGGCTACACCCTCAAGAGCCAGCTAGACATCCTGAGCCTCCTCAAGCAGGTGGGGCCATGGGATTGGAGGGGTCAGGGCTGGGGAGTGGGGGGAGCAGTGCTAACAGGGTAGACTGGGACCTCAGAAGGGTGAGTTCAGGAGTTTGGGAAGGAACAATGATGGATTCCAATCTGGTGTTCTGGGCACAGTCGGGAGGCTTGAATGGGCTTCCTTGTTCTGATGGTATGGAATTGTCTCCATAGGAAAGCCCTGTCCCAGAGCTGCCTGCCCAGCACTGCTATATCCACAACGTCTCCAACCTGGATGTCCGTCAGCTCTCTGCCCCACCCCCTGAGGAGCCTTCCCCTCCCCCTTCACCCTCAGCTCCTTCCCCTGCCAGCCCCCCAGCTGAACCCTCAGCCCCATCACCCCCGCCACTAGTCCCCTCACCTCCAATGCCTGAAGCAGCTCGCCCCAAGCCCAGAGCCCGGCCCCCTGAAGAGGGTGAGGATTCCCGGCCACCCCGGCTTAAGAAGTGGAAAGGGCTTCGCTGGAAACGGTTACGGCTGCTGCTGACCATCCAGAAGGGTGGTGGACGACGGGAGGGTGAGCGGGAGGTAGCTGAGTTCATGGAGCAGCTGGGCACAGCCCTCCGACCTGACAAGGTGCCCCGTGACCTTCGGCGCTGCTGTTTCTGCCATGAAGAGGGTGATGGAGCTACTGATGGGCCTGCCCGACTCCTCAACCTAGATCTGGACCTATGGGTCCACCTCAACTGCGCTCTGTGGTCCACGGAGGTTTATGAAACTCAGGGTGGGGCATTGATGAATGTGGAGGGTGCCCTCCACCGAGGGCTACTGACCAAGTGTTCGCTGTGCCAGCGGACAGGAGCCACTAACAGCTGTAACCGGTTGCGATGTCCTAGTGTCTACCATTTTGCCTGTGCCATCCGGGCCAAGTGCATGTTCTTCAAGGATAAAACGATGCTGTGCCCCCTGCACAAGCTGAAGGGGCCCTGTGAGCAGGAGCTGAGTTCTTTTGCTGTCTTTCGACGTGTCTACATTGAGCGGGATGAGGTGAAGCAGATTGCTAGCATCATCCAGCGTGGTGAGCGGCTGCACATGTTCCGGGTGGGAGGGCTAGTGTTCCATGCCATTGGGCAGCTCCTGCCCCACCAGATGGCCGACTTCCATAGTGCCACAGCCCTCTACCCGGTTGGCTATGAGGCCACACGCATCTACTGGAGCTTACGCACCAACAACCGGCGCTGCTGTTATCGCTGCTCCATCATCGAAAACAATGGGCGGCCTGAATTCATCATCAAGGTCATGGAACAGGGTTTGGAGGACCTGGTCTTCACTGATGCATCCCCCCAGGGTGAGGCTCTGGGGAGTCAGGACCACACACTATATGGGTGGGCCATCTTGTGCATCCTCACATCTAGCTGGAAGAGCCCCTTCCCAGCTCTAATATACAGAGATCTCTGGGTCTTAGTCTTCATCTTCTGTGATCTAGCATCTGTTAGACTGGACATGTTTTCTGTTGTTCATCCTTAATCTTTTTTGCTGTTCTTTTTTTTTCTTTCCTCATTTGAGGTGAAGAGTACTACTTCCATGTCCCTGCAGATTGGGTCCAAGCTTCCCTTAGCCTGGTCCTAACCCATCAGTATTTTCCCTTGCTTAGAACCAGCATTAAATGAAGCCCTGACCAGTATTGACTATATTTAGGGGTGGAGGTAGAGATAATTTTTTTGATAATCCTACTTTATTTTCTTCACTGTCTTAAGAGCGCAGCATGTATTCTAGAGGTGGGGAGTCAAGACCTAAGTCAGGGGTGGGGAACCTGTGGCCTTGAGGCTGCATGTGGCCCTCTAAGCCTTCAATCAGGGCTGCACTTGAGGACCTCGAAAGCCACATGCAGGTCATGGGAGCCACAGATCAAAAAATAGCTCTTGTATCTGGGGGGAGTCCAGATTTGGGGGGACATGGGCCTTCTGATGGTCATTTGATTTCCCTCTTAGCTGTGTGGAACCGTATCATTGAACCAGTGGCTGCCATGCGCAAGGAAGCCGACATGCTCCGGTTATTCCCAGAGTATCTCAAGGGCGAGGAGCTCTTTGGGTTGACAGTACATGCCGTCCTGCGAATCGCGGAGTCGGTAAGGCAGGACCGACGAGGGCAGGGTGGGCTGATTGGGGCAGTGCCGCTGCCAAGGGCCTGGGCTGCAGTAGATTGCTCACTGTGTCCACAGCTGCCTGGAGTGGAAAGCTGTCACAACTATTTGTTTCGATATGGACGGCACCCACTGATGGAACTGCCGCTTATGATCAACCCTACTGGCTGTGCCCGCTCTGAGCCCAAAATCCTCACTCACTACAAACGGTGAGCCAGGTTTGGGAGGGGTCTGAATCCAAGGGAATGGGAAGGAAACGGGGAGGATGATTGGAGGAGACCTTAGGCTAAGGGGGTGCGGAGGTGGGGTGAAAATGGAGATAGCTTTTCCTTTGTAAAGTTTGGGGAATCACTCAGACATTGAATAGAGGAGGCTGGAGCCAGGGGCCCCCTTAGAGCTGCCTGGTCTTTCCTGCCTAACCAGCTAAGCATTTGGGGTGGGAGTGGAAGGGGGTAAAGTGTTGCTGGGGAGGTATGCATTAGGCAGGTATTTAATGATGTGATGGATGAGGGAGCCCACAGTTTTTTCCCTTTCCCCTCTCTAAGGGGCTCTGACTCCCTCCACAACTTGGGCCTAAAAGGGAGCCTTCAGAAGCACCCTAGAGTGCTGATGTCTACCTCCCCTAGGCTGAGGTAGCCCCTGGAATAAGAACTGGAAGGATATTAAAACCTCACATTTGTATAGCATTTTATACTTTTTTTCCAAAGTGCTTTCACATCCATTATCTCATTTGATCCTCACAACAACCTTATGAGGTAGGTAGGGCAGGTGGTATTACCCCCTTTTTTCCAGATGAGGAAATCTGAGGCCCAGAGAAGTTAATTGACCTGCCCAAGGTCAATCACACAGCAAGTCAGAAATGGAGACGGAGCTAGAACCCTTGTCTCTTGACTTGTTCAGTGCTTTTCCCACTATGCCATCGGTGGACACTAGCTCACAGCTGGGGTCCAGGAGGACAGAAATGATTGTAAAGGAGTTGTGTCACTGTGTGTGGCCAGGCCCCAAGTGGTGGTGCAGGGACGAAGGGCAGGGATGCAGCCTGGGTGCTGGCCGAGAGAGAAGGTGGGGAGCTGGGGGACTGGGAAATGGGGTCATGCAGGTCACTTAATAATTCTCCTGAATTGAGTAGTAGGTGCAGAGTCAGGAGGAGCGAGATGTTGTCCCTGTTTGGGGAAGTTTGTAGTTTTTGTGTTGGGGGAGGAGCGTAACCAACCTTAGTTCTCAGGAATTATTCTCATGTGGTAAGGGGCCAGAATTGTGACTGTGCCCTAGGAATAGAGATCCAAGGGATAGTCCAGTGACTGGAATGACAAGACACAGACTGTCCCCAGGGCTGCTTGAGGGAAGAGCACATATGTTAGGCTAGACAAGAGAGAATGAACTTATCTGTGCATCAGGGAATGGGAGGAGTTGGGCTTATTTGACTCCTAGACCCATCTCAGGTTTTCTGTACCCATTGGAGTGGAGGGACATATGGATCTTTACTGCTGCCCGCACCAAGATGGAGACGCTTATAGTAAATTAGGGCTCTGTCTCCATTTGCCAAGGCTGTATTTCCCATTTGCCCGTAGCGCATATCCTGAGGCCTGGCTAATGTTTGCCACATCCCCAGGGTTGGGGCTGGGTACAGATCATTGTGTGCCCAGTCATTCTAGGAGAGATCTAACTTGCCATTTTTCCTGCCACCCCTCAGGCCTCACACCCTCAACAGCACCAGCATGTCCAAGGCGTACCAGAGCACCTTCACAGGCGAGACCAACACCCCATACAGCAAACAGTTTGTACACTCCAAGTCGTCCCAGTACCGACGGCTTCGCACGGAATGGAAGAACAATGTGTACCTGGCTCGATCTCGGATTCAGGGCCTGGGGCTGTATGCCGCTAAGGACTTGGAGAAGCACACAATGGTCATTGAGTACATTGGCACCATCATCCGAAATGAGGTGGCCAACCGTCGTGAGAAGATCTATGAGGAGCAGGTTAGGACCAAGGAGATGAGCTGCATGTAGGATGTTCTGGGGATTCAGGATGATTGGGCTGTGGTGGGCAAACTTGAGTCTTCAAGGGGAAATGAGAGACGTTTGGGAAAACCTGGGGAGCCTGAATCTGTTTCTCCTGTTCCCTTCCTCTTTACAGAATCGAGGTATCTATATGTTTCGTATAAACAATGAGCATGTGATTGATGCCACACTTACTGGAGGGCCTGCCAGGTAGGATGGAGAGAGAGGGGAGGGCCATGTCAGGGTAGAACTGACCCTAACCTGAATTGCCTCCCAGCCAGGCTCCCCTGGCACTGACCCCCCTCCCCGGTCTTTTCTGGTTCAGGTACATTAACCATTCATGTGCCCCCAACTGTGTGGCAGAGGTTGTAACCTTCGATAAGGAGGACAAGATCATCATTATCTCCAGCCGGCGCATCCCCAAAGGAGAAGAGGTGAGAGGGAGTCCTGGCAGCGACGTGATTGGCGGTGAGCTTTCCCTAAAGCCAGGCTGGACTTGACTCTTTCTCCCTTCCCTCCCCAGCTGACCTATGACTATCAGTTTGACTTTGAGGATGATCAGCACAAAATCCCCTGCCACTGTGGAGCCTGGAACTGCCGGAAGTGGATGAACTAAGCTCAGAGGCAACTGGGCAGGGGAAACCCTCCAAAGCCCTTCCCAAAAGGGTTGAAGAGGAAGAGAGCCAGGACCCAGAGTTGGGGCTGCTGGCTGACCAGAGCCCCAGGAGCAGGATGGGGCTAAGGGCCCCGGGGCAGTGCCCATTCTGGGCACCAGGGATGACTTCCCTCCCCCACCACAGGCCCCAGGCTGGCATATCTGCCCCCAGCTCCAGGAGCCGACAGACAGAAACAGCCATTGGGCATCTCAGGTTCGGGGGGTGGGGGGGTTGGGTAGATATGGGCTGGGAGCTACCCAGCGCCGTCTGGGAGGCAGCAGAGACGGTGAGGAGGGTGGCAGCTTGGGTCTCCCAGCCCCAGTGCTCCCACTGACGTCCCCAGCCCAACTCAAGGCTGCAAAGAGACTTGATTAAGCTTGACAATCCCAAAGGCTGGGTCCCCACACCTGGCCCTGCCCGCTGGGTCCTGTCCCCACTTCCTAATCCCCTCCTTCCCTTTCTCTCTGTCCCCCTCTTCTCCTCTGTGTCTCTCTGTCCCTCTTTCCATCTCTCTCTTTCTGGGTTGTGTTTCCTTGTTTTCTCTCTGACAAATGCAACACGAACGGGAAAGAGGCACCCGCTGCCCGGGTGGGGCGGGCAAGGCAGGCGAGCCGGGCAAGGAGACCCTGCACCCACACCTACCTCATTTAAGTGTTGGATTTTTTTGCTGTTTTGAAATGTGAGACCCTCTCCCCAGCCCTCTAAATCCCTCAACCCCTGTGAACTGGGGCTAGAAGGGAAGGGAGGGAAAAAAGGAAAATCTTTAGAAAAAAAATCTGTTTTTAACTGTGGGTATGGGGTAGTGACTAGGGCTGATGGGAAGTGACTGAGAGAGGGTGACCCCTTGATCCTTCAGAGGCTGGACATCTCTCTCCCTCTGAACAAATTGGGAGGGGGAGGTGTTGGGGTTGTGTCTCAGAACCAGGGTGTCCTCCTCTTGTACTCCCAACCCCATCATGAGCCCAGTGCCTCCCTCAGCCTCTCCCTGGAATTGGAGGGGAAAGAGGTTCTCTTGAGTTGTGTGCCCATTCCCCATGGGGCAGGTTGGGGCCCATAGCTCCCTACTTCCCCAGCCACCAAACTGCTGCTGGTCTGGTGGGAAAGGGAGGTGTTGGGGGTAGGGGAGCTTAGTGTCATCGTGGGGAGGGTGGGGGGGTATTTATCTATTTATAAGCCGGATTGTATATAGTCATGTGGGGCATGGGGGGGCCAGCAGGAGGTGAGAACCCTCCCCTCTCCCCCCCACCCCCTGGGGAGAGCAAATGTAAAACTACTAATTTTTGTGCTTTATATATTCTATATAAATATATCTATTTTCTTTTTACAAAACCAGTTTATAAATGGTAGGGGGCGAGGGGAGGGACACCTGGAGCTCCCCTTGTGGGGGGGCTGCCCTCCATTATCCCTGACCTGCTGCCCTGCTCCTCAACCCCCCCTCCCCCACTCCCCTGGCTGTGACTGCTGTAAAGGTGAGGGGAGGGGACAGGGGCTGGGCTCAGTTTCCCCACTCCCAGATGTACAGTTGGACTTTTATAACGCACAAAAGTGAGCTGGCCCCCAGCGGAGCCAGAGGGTGACGGGTCCCCTCCCTGCTTTTTCTCCTATCTCCCTCCCTAACTTGTGCTGCAGTTGATTGAACTTCTTCCTGGAGTGGGGGGTGGGGAGGGTGGGGGTGGGGGAGTAACTCCTAGGCTCCTCTCTGCTAGGGAGCCATAGGTTTGAAGATGAAGTTTTTATTCAGTTCTCTCTTTTAGGGGCTGTGGGCAAAGGGCATTTTGTAATTATTTTAAAGAATCAAACATTTGGAGCATGAGGATGAAGGTGATGCCAGTGGAGAGGGCTGGAGCAGGGAGCCTAGTCGCTGTTGTGTTTTTAGGTTTTTTTTTTTAAGTTTTTGTTTTGTGTTTTAATTTGAGACAGAATGGGGTGGCAGGGGTGGGGAGGAGGTTGAAGATTTTTTTTTTTTTTAGGGAAAAAGAAAAAGCTGCTTCCTCAACTGTTTAAAGATGCAAAGAACTCCTACCCCTTCCCCTCTCTACCCCCAAGCTCCACAAGGAGCAAAGAGAAGCTGCTGTTAAGTAAACCAGGCAGCAGGACCCCTGCCCCACCCTCACAGCCCCCAACCACTGGACCTTTTCCTTCCTTTCCAAGAGCAGAAGGCCCAGGCTGCTGGGAGTGGAGAGCACTTGGGACCTGGTCCCTGACTGGGCTGGAGCCCAGCTTAGGGCTTGGCACTGGGGAGGGAGAGGGGCTTGAGGGGCAGACTTTGTAAGCATATGCTAGGTATCTGATAGTCCTGTAGATCTTAGTGAAGAACCTTATACCGTTTTTAATTTTTATATAAACTATAACTCAGACCCGAGCTGCAAGGTTGGCATTTTGGTTCTGTTTTGTTTTCGGTTCCCCGCCTGTATAATTGCATCGGAAGCGCCCCCCGCCCCCACCCCTACCCTGCGTCTGTGTTTTGGGTTGGTTTACGCCTGCACATAGTCCGTTTTCAGTTTCCTCATCGCGATCTCCCCATCTCCAGGGCTTCTCTCCCCCCTCCCTCCCCGCGCCCCCCGCTGACCAGTGTGAACCCCGTGAAGACTTTATTTTGTGTTGTGTATGCTGTACAGCGAGGTTTGTCCTTCGTAACAACAGATGAGATGACCCCCCCCCCCCTTTTTTAGGCCTCGCCCCTCCCGCCCCCGAGCCCCCGTCCGTGGCATGTTTTGTATCGGCGATCATTATGAACTGTACATAATTTATGTTGTGAGAGGCAAAGGGCAAGTTTTGGATTTTGCTTCTTCCAAGTTTGTTTTTAAAGGACAAATAAAAAAAAAAGCATTTTAAATACAAGTAGCCTGGAGTCGCTCGGTAGCGCCGCCGCCAGCGGCCCGGGGGCCGGACGCAGCAGGGAGGGGAGGGGGAAAGGCGACGCCTCTTCGGCCGCTCTCAGGCGACTGGTCGCCACCGGAAGGGCGGAGGCCGCGCGTCCTTACGTGACGCGGACGGAAGTGGGGTGGCTGCGCCGGAAGTGACGAAAGGGGCGGATCCGGAAAGAAGCGGCCCGGAGGGCACGAAAGGAACTGGCGCGGATCGGAATGGAGACGGTGAGAGGGCGAGGGCCATGAGCTGAAGGGCTCGGCGGCAGGAGCCTCTGGGCTGGGGCCAGCTGGGACTCTCCTGTTGGGCCGAGGGAGGGCGGGGAGGGGGACGGGGACATAAGATCATCTGCCTGGGCTGGATCTTACCGGTGACCCCTCCCCTGCACGGAGCTTGCGGCTGCCTTTACGCTGAGGTCTCTTTGGGCCCCTGCTTGCTTTTGGGAGCTGGGCTGTAGCCCGGAACTGCTCTCCTGAAGGCGGGTTTCCCTCCGGTTCCTGGGCCCTGGGCCCCTTGCAGGCGCTAGGGGTGTGGGTCGCTGTGCCAGCCTGTGGTTGGGTCTGGTCCTCCTTTCAGGGATCGCCCCACCCATTTCACATTTACCGTTATTCCTTACTGTTCCCTTTTTAAAAAACAAACCAAAGAAAAGAACTGGTTTTCTTTCTTTGCAAAGAGGAAAATTGGAACTTCCAAAAAAAAAAAAATGGCACAGGGACGACGTCAGCCTTGTAGATTTGGGAAAGTGGACTGGGAGTCAGGAGAACTGGGTTCAGATAACGCTGCCATCAGTGACCTGACCTTGGGCAAGCTCCTTCATCTCTGTACGCGCGGCCGGACCCAGCGATCGACAGAGTCCTTGCAGTGTTAAGAATCTGAGATTCGTGAATCTAAGGACTGTGATGGAAACAGCAAAGAGCTTGCACACTGAGAGCTCAAGTGTCCTCAGTCTGATAGCTGAGTTATATTCAGAATGAGTTATGTACAGCCCGAAAGAGTCCAGCCCTGCAGGTTAAGGAAGTAGCTAAGAAAGATTTGGCTAGCATGGGAGGAATGTCTTTGGAAGACATCCTGGGAAGCACTGTGTTGGATAAATCTCCATTTGCCTCTTCCCCACCCTGGGAGGTTCTTCTAAGTTAGTGACGGGGCTTTGCACACAGAAGGCACCCAGTAACTATTTAATATTTCCTGCTTAAAGTTCTAGATATGTTCTCTCAAGTGACTCTTTGTATCTCACGAATGACTTTTTGTATCAAATAATATATGTAAAGCTCTTTGCAAATTCTGAAGTGCTATACAAACCTAGCTGTAATTATCCTGTTGGTGTTTTTGTTCAGGTTTGCCTCTAAGTATATCTGTGACCAGATCTATACATTTGTATAGATTGTGTACATTTGTATTTGTTCAAATCCACTTTTCTAGTCCTTGTGTGCAAATGTCTATTTGTGTCAGTCATCTGTGCCCCTATATTACTCCCTTAAGTTTACATGGCAACTTTGTTCCCATAAATACCCTACTATCCCAGTTCATTCCATCCCATCTCTGGGAGATTTTTGAGGAGCAAACACAAGGAGATAACACAAGTGGAAAAATAGATATAAAAATGATAAGGCTACTTAGCCATATGTATGTTTGTGTCTGTTCTGTGCTTGTCTTTATCTTTCTGTCTTAGTGCAGCTCCCTGACTATGTTGTCATGTATCTTCTCTTAGTGTTTTTAAGTAATTTAAATAATCTGTGGTTCCATCTATACAAGTATTCTCTTTACCAATAAAGATTTTAGCTTTTCTACAGCTTGGATAGATTTATAAGTTTCTGTGTCCAAAAATAGTTACTCTGAATTGGGCTAATCACTGAGCCTGTGGTCTAAACCATTTTGCCTTGGTATAGTACTTGTCATTGTGATGTGGTATCTAATACAAAACTGAAAATTGCCTCCATACTATAGTGAAGTATCATAGTAGGAAGTTTAGTGGAAGATCAACAACAAATATTTGTTGATGTGCCTATGTACTGAGATTCCTGCTTTCATGGAGGTTACATTCTGGTTTGTGTGATAAGGTATTTGTATATGAAAAAATTGCCACAAAGTAGACAACTGCTCCAGTTCTTGACTTCTCTTTTCATGTTAGCCAGTCTGATTCTGTATGTTGTGTGGTCTTGTCTGTGTTTTGAATATATCTTTTTTGTGTACATGTATGTATCTGCATTGCTCTAGTCACATGCAGGTGACTAGATTTGTTCCAGTGGCATTGCCAAAATGTCATATGAAGCCGACAGGTTGCCCTGTGCTGCTAATAGTAGCAATAGAAGGAGATTCCGGCTTCCTTTGGGGGTGGAGAGCTGTCCTTTCAGTTTTCATTTTCCCTTTGTTCACTAGCCGGCAGAAAGACCCCAGTCAAGATCTTTAGCCTCAGATTTTTGCAAAAGTTTGTGGGGCAGGAGGAGTGTAGTTTTTGGAACCATTCTCTGAGTATGTTGAATTGGAGCTGCTAGTACAGATAGAAATCAGCATAAATAATTTTCGCTAACATTGACGTTTCCAGGTGTCCCAAATTTGGGGAAGTATAGAGATTTTATCCAAGATTTGGTTACTCCAAGCAAGGGGAGGAGGTAGGATTACCCCCTCTGTGTCCATAGGACAAGGAAGCAGAAGCAGTCAGTGTTTCTCTTGGCTTTGGGAGGCTCTGGCTCATCAAGTGATGCTAAAATTCAGATCTGACCATGTCATTCTTCCCATTCAAAACCTCCTTTAGCTCCATATTTTCTCCTAGAGCAGACAAAAAATTTTCTCGTTGGCTGTTAAAGCCCTTTATAACCTGGCCCATTCCTGCCTTTGAAGTCTTCTTACACCTTACTACCCTTCACATACTGAGATCTAGTGACACTGATATTACTGTTCCTCAAACAACTGTTCCTCGAACAAGACCCTCCATCTCCCCACTCTGAGCATTTTCACTGGCTGTCTTCCATGCCTGGAACACTCTCCTTCCTTATCTTTACCTCCTGACTTCTCTAGCTTTCTTCAGATCTCAGAGTCCTTCTTTCTTCAAGAAGTCCTTCGTAATCTTAGTGCCTTCGCTCTGAGACTACCCCCTGCTTATCTTGTATAGATCTTGTTTGTGCATAAGGGTTTGCATGTTATGAGGCTTAAATGAGATCATATATGTAAAGTTCTTAGCACAGTGTCTGGCACATAGTAAAAGTGTTTTAAAAAGTATATTCTCTTCTCTTGTTCCATTATTAGACTGAACTCCTGAGAAGCAGGAATTGTTTGGCTTTTTACTTTTCTTTGTATCCCCAGTACTTGGATAAGTGCCTGGCATATAGTGGCACTTAATAAATGCTCATTGACTAATTAACCGAATTGACAAAAGGGATAGGGTTGGGATTTCAAAAAAGCTTCTCATTTACTAAACATGTTTTGTATTTATTCAGTTATTCAACTAGTGGTGACTGACTGGCTGCCAGTTTCTAGGGTACTTTCTCACAACCTGTCTTCATGGTAGGGACCAAGTGGCATGGTCCTTAGGCTCAAGACAGTACTTGGGGAAGGCAGTGATATCCCACTGCCTGGTTTTGGATCCCTGGAGCAGATTCTTTGGGAGCCAAGCGTAGGCCCCATACTTTGGGCCTTTTCAGAAGCTTTTGGAGCCTAGCCTATGCCAGGAATCACTAGTGTCAGTTTTGAAGCCTTGTTTCTTTTATACCTCCTACCTTAATGTTGGGAGAGGGGTGGATTCAAGAACCACAAGGAACATAATTAGCATAGTAGACCCTGTGTTAGGCTTAGTTCCTTTGTTTGTTTTCCAGGTCACTATTCCAGAGAGTGGTATGGAAAAATGCACCCCAGCTCTGGAAGGTAATGTATTTCATCATGATATGCTTTTTTTTTTTTGTGCTTTTTGGAGGGTACTTGGGGTTAAGTGACTTGCCCAAAGTCACATGGCTAGTAAGTGTGTCAGGTGTCTGAGGTCGGATTTGAACTCAAGTCCTCTTGACTCCAGGGCCAGTGTTCTGTTCACCCACTGCACCACCTAGCCTCTCCTGCATCATGATACACTTAAAGAAAGATGAGTACTTCTGTGAAAACCAGTGGCCAGACTTAATTTGTCTTCAGTTTCAACAGGTTTTGTTTCTCTCCCATTGTGGATGCTGAGGATATCACGACTGAGCCAAAAACTAGAGATATTAGGCCACTTCATAAGAATTAGAATCAATAGCTCATATAGAGAACAACAGGAATAAATTTGGTGTTATAGTGGTATTATTAATATTGTCATAAGTGATTTAGATAATTAGAAAGTGGGGTTTTTTTTTCAGGGTGGGATTCTGAACTGCTGTCAGTGGTAGAGTTATTGGCTGGAAGACCACACTCTTGAAGTTCCTGTTACCTATTAAAGACCCCAGAGCCAGGAACTAACAACCTTTTGTCATCCAACATCTATAATTAGATTACTCTGAGTATGTACTCCCAAATCTGGGATAGCTTTGAAGACTTGTACAATTTCCCAGCATCTCAAGTGAGGAATAGAATGGATTAAGGATATGGTACTAAAATCTAAGACACAAGGTTTAGCAGTCGTACAGTGTTCTCAAACTCCTATCAGTTTTGAGCCATTATGAAAGAACCCTGAATTGCCTTTACAACTGCATCTCTATACTATGTAAAAGATTTGATTAATCACCTGTTATGTGCAGACTATTTCTCTAGATCATTAAAACTCCAAAGAGGGGTTGCTAGGTGTTGCGGTGAATAGAGTACCAGCCCTCTCAGGAGGACCTGAGTTCCAATTTGGCCTCAGACACTTAACACAAAACTAGCTGTGTGACCTTTGGCAAGTCACTTAACCCCAATTGCCCTACCTTCCCCCCTCCAAAAAAAGCTTTAAAAAAACCCAAAAAACTCCAAAGAGATGACACAAACCTTGCCTGATGGGTAGGGAGAGGAATCAGGACTGGACCTATGGTTTCATTGGTATAGGGAAACTCTTCCAGCTGAGGAAGCTCAATTTACTAATCCAGTTAGTACCTTCTCTGCAACTTTTAGTTTTAGAGAATTGCCTAGAGTAATGACAGATTAAGGGACTTGCCTGGGGTTACATAGCCAGTATGTGTCAGAGGTAGATTTGATCCCAAGGGCTTCCTAGCTTCTAGGACAGCCCTGTATCTGCTGTGCCTCAGTGCCTGAGAACTTACCATTTAAAAGGGCAGAAGGAAAGGCACATACACAAATAGCTATGATAATGAAGGAGTGGTCCAGGAAAAGTGGCATGTGAAATTTGAGGAAAGACCACTTTGACTTGGTTGGGATAAGAGGGAAGAATTCCTGAAGGAACTGGTATCCAAATTGAGTTTTAAGGGAAGGGGGAGACTTTGAACATTAGGAGAGAGTGGAGAATTAGCTAAACAGGAGAACAATACAAGTTTGGAGAGGGGTGAGAGATGAGAAGGGGGGATGGAGGCTAGTCTAGTCTGACTTAAAGGTAGACTGTAAGAAAATGCGTAGCAGCGGCCCTGGAGTCAGGAGGACCTGAGTTCAAATCAGACCTCAGACACGTAACACTCACTAGCCTTCCTTCCCCCCTCCAAAAAGAAAAAAAAATGGAAATGAGTAGTATGAAATAAGACTAGAAGGGGAGGTTGGAGGTTGAAAGGTTATAGAGACCCTTGGGTGGCAGAGCAAGGAGCTTTTAATTCATTAAACACTGGGCAGCTATTGAAAATTATTGAAAAGATTATTGACATTAGGAAGATTACGGGGGCAACAGTGTGAAGAATGAATTAAGAGTAGAAAGCAGGAAAGCCAGTTAGGAGGCTCTAAATATGCCCCCCTTGACCACTCCTAGAACTTCTTGAAGCTGCTGTGGACTTACCAGGCAGACCTTTATACTAACCTCAGGGACTCTAGAGGCTCCATGGGGTTTGGAACAATGGCTGAGGATAAAGGATAGAGGCGGCTCTCTTCCTTATATTAAGAAAAAAAGTCCACGTTGGGCACAGGATGTTATGAGATAGGGCTGTGGGCTATGGATATTTCCATAGTTTGATGAAGAATAAAATGATTGAACTGGAGGTGAGGCAAGCGGGGGAGTCACAGCAGCAGAATGAAGGGAGAACACTAATCCCCTCATGTTCTGCAGAGACCCCAGAATCCAACAGTGCTGTCTACACCTGCTTCATGAAATCCCATCGATGCTATGATTTGATCCCCACAAGCTCCAAACTGGTTGTGTTTGATACCTCCCTGCAGGTGAGTGAGGCTTTTATCCTTCTACCCTTTCCCTGTGGCCTCTAGCTTTATATCTCCCATCTGAAGCTGTTGGTAGGGCTACTTTTGTCCTTCTTGCCCCTTATGCCCCTTGGCCTCCTCCTCCTCCAGTTTCTGCCCTACTGACCCTTTCTTCTCTATTACCCATCCCCTGCCCACAGGTAAAGAAAGCTTTCTTTGCCCTTGTCACAAATGGAGTTCGGGCAGCCCCATTATGGGACAGCAAGAAGCAGAGCTTTGTGGGTAAGCAGGGCTCCACGGGATGGATGATGTCATCATGCTAGGCATGTAGGGCCCTCCTCTGAGGGTTATGGGGAAGGCAGTACGATTGCTAAGTATCCATTTGGCTTCCAGGCATGCTGACCATCACTGACTTCATCAATATTCTACACCGTTACTACAAGTCAGCCTTGGTGAGGAACCACAGCCCATTGATTCTGACTCCATAGTCAGGAACCACCGATTTCTCCTTAAGTTCCCATCTCCAGTTATTTCCCCCAGTGTCTTCTTTGTAGCCTTGGGTCTGCTTCTCCCATAGAGTGCACAGTTCTTGTCCCCTACTCCACCTCCCAGGGAGCAGGCTATCAGGGGCTTGATGGCACAGTGATGAAAGCCTGAATCCTGTTACCTCTATTCCAGGTACAGATTTATGAGCTGGAAGAACACAAGATAGAAACCTGGAGAGGTTCGTAGTAGGGGGTCACAGGGAGAAAATGGGCTAGAACGTTTCCTTGGGAAGCTGTTTTCTCTGGTGGCGTTTTGTGTGTAAACCATCTCTTCTCTTCTCAGAGGTGTACCTTCAGGACTCCTTCAAACCTCTCGTCTGCATCTCTCCTAATGCCAGGTGAGCTGCCACCCACCTTTTCAGAATGGAAAAGTATCATCATGATGAAAAGGAACCTGGAAGGGGTGGGGGGAATGGTGGCCCCATATGTACATGCCTTGGGGGTGGTCTGACCTTGCTCACTACCCCCAGACCCTCTATAACCCACAACTGGTGCTTCCTTCCACAGCCTTTTTGATGCTGTTTCCTCACTGATCCGAAATAAGATCCATAGACTGCCAGTCATTGACCCTGATTCTGGCAACACTCTGTATATCCTCACCCACAAACGTATCCTAAAGTTCCTCAAGCTTTTTGTAAGTGCTTTTTCTCTTCCTCTCTGACCTCCCATCATCACATACACTGCCCTCAGACCCAGCTGGGTTAGGGAGTTGGTGTCTGAGGGCTGTTTGGAGGACCAGGCAGTCTGGCTGATTGGTCTTCCTACCAGATTGCAGAGTTTCCCAAACCGGACTTCATGTCTAAGTCTCTGGAGGAGCTCCAGATAGGCACTTATGCCAACATTGCTCTGGTGCGTACCACCACACCTGTCTATGTTGCATTGGGCATCTTTGTTCAGCACCGGGTCTCTGCCTTGCCTGTGGTAGATGAGAAAGGTAAGGAATTGGGGAGTGAGAGAAGAAGGGGTAGGGGCATCTGTGTTCCCAGGGGTATTCTGTGGGCAGTGGCGGGGGTTCCAATGCTGGATTCCAAGCCCTGCTGGTTAAGATGCCCCTATTTTTACAGGGCGTGTGGTGGACATCTACTCCAAGTTTGATGTCATTGTGAGTGACTTCAGAAGGACCAGGTGGTAGGGAAAAGGAAGGAGGGATTGGGAAATGTGGGAAGGAAAAGGAGGGAATTCTTCTTTGTGGGTTCAGGGGCTTTGGTGACACTTATTGGCTGAGTGTGGACTGAGAGATGACCCAGTTCTCCTGAGCCCTCTATTTCTGGGGGGATGGAGTGGGATGGAATTGGGGTTTGGGGAATTGGAAACCATGCTTTTTGGGCTCTTTGCCCTCATTTTTCCAGAACTTGGCAGCAGAAAAAACCTATAACAACTTGGATATATCTGTGACAAAAGCATTACAGCATCGATCCCATTATTTTGAGGGTGTACTCAAGTGCTACCAGCATGAAACTCTGGAGACCATCATTAACAGACTGGTGGAAGCTGAGGTGGGGAAGGAGAATCAGAAGGCTTGGGAGTGAAGGGAAAGCCATGACTACTTGGATTGCAGAGGGAGGCTTGGAACTAGGGAAGGGAATAATGAAAGTTACTGCATTGAGTTTAGCCTGAAAGCTCCCTTCCTTTCTTCCTTGCCATCCTGTACCAGGTTCACCGACTGGTGGTTGTTGAAGAGAACAATGTGGTAAAAGGCATTGTGTCGCTATCTGATATACTACAGGCCTTAGTGCTCAGAGGTGGAGAGAAGCCTTGAGCTGAGTTGGAATACAGAGAATGCACCGTACCTCTGATCAGTTGGATGGCATACTAGAGGCTCTGATCCCTTTTATGAAGCTCACCCACTCACCCCACTTTACAGAGAGGGTATAAAGGGGTAGGAAAACATAGAAACCCACACACTTCGAAGGAATAACCTCTAGCCCAGACACCAACCATCTGCACTGGTCCCCTGCTTGAACTAAGGGCTGTGTGCCCTCTGATCTCTAAGAGATCCCCAGTCCTCTCAGCAAATGCCCTGCTCCTGTCTCCTGTGATAATATACCATGAAACTCTGTAAAAAGGTTTTTATTCTTCCTGATACAAAAGGAGTCAGGGGGTGGGGGGAGCAGTGCCATTTCCTCCTATAATGATGTTGATGGGGGAGTATACCCTTTGGATTCTTGGTCTTTTTTTCCCTGCTGTGCTTCCCATGTCTTGGGGAGTTGGAAAGGGAAGTTTGGGATGACTAGTCAGATTTATTTTTCATAGTGATTCTAATTAAAATGACAAGGCTACCCATATCCTACAGTATTGTGTTTTCTTTGGGGCTATGAGCACCACTGACCTTGACCTCTGTATCTGTGGCTTCACACACCCACCCCTCCTAGAACAGGCCTGTTACACTCCACATCTCTCCTTTACATAAACCATGTCCTTCCAGGCTCCCAGCCTCCTCTCCCTCTGCTGTGACTTCGACCTGAAGTTAATCCCTCCTCCATAGAGGAGGTAGGGCCCCTTCCACTTACAGACAGTAGTGCCCAGCTCCTCTCAACATCACCACCCCATATACTTCTCTGCCATGAATGTTCCAGGGACCCCCTCCCCCCAAGTGGTGCTGGGAAGGCAGGGCTCGGCTTAGATTCTGCTGAACTGGCACAGTGTGTGAGCTTGCAAATCCCTGTTATTGCCTCTGCTGCCTTTCCTAAAAGCTGGGAATGGTTTGGGTGGCAGGGTAGGGAAAGCAACAGTTCCAGAGGTAACACATTTAATCCTCACTTGCCTGAGTACTGACATGCAGACAGAAGCCATCAAATGGCACCTCGAACAGTGAGTTAGGGAGGCCTGGGGTGGGGGCTCTGGAGGGGAGGTGGGAGGACAGGAGGATCAAATGCTACTCTACCTCTCAAATCTTGCCTTTTCCCACTTGACAGTTTCAGAACAACTCACGTTTTGTGTTCTTATTCTTCTCTATGTTGCTTTCCCCAAAGTTCAGATTTCTTAAAGTTAGGGAGGCTGTTGGAGAAAAGGCATAGGCTTCTGGGCCTGCCTTTGTGGGGAAGGAGTACAAGTTATAGGATACTTCCTAGGTAAAGAAGTTCTACTGTGATGGGCCACCACCATGTTACATAGGCCCACACAGCACATTCCTGATCTTGAGGGAGGTTTCTGAGTGATTAGATGAATTGAGGAGTTTGCACATTCCATGGGGACAGGGTAGTGGAGGAGTATGGAGAGGAAATTTTAAAAGACTCAGGATTCTGATAGCTTAAGAGACAGAGGCACCTTCACTCTAACTTCGCTATGACAGTCACTGGAGCCAGGTAAGTAAGTACCTGGGCTCAGGGCAGGAATGGGGTGGGGGTGAGAGTAGGGGCAGGAATAAGAGGAGGCAGGTAAGTAATGTTATTGAAGTCCTTTCTCTAAGGAGCAATGAGAACATGGAGATTCAGAATCAGGATGCTTGAATTTTCTGTTTCTGCCTCTGTGGGAGTGGGCTTTTCAAGGGAGATTTTAAAAAAGGTAAGAGAATGCCTCCTATGGATCCATTCTCTGCTTACCAGGTAACAACCACTGCTGACCCTGTACCCACCCCCACATGCACACACCCCTTTTCCTACCATATCTGTTTTTGGGGGAAATACAAGGATCTTTGAACAAATCAGTATTCCTTGCTATCCACCACTACCATCTCTGAAACCTAAGTGATCTCTTAGATTAAGGGGGCAATTTTTGGAAGTCCCATTTATATTCCTCTACTATTAGTTATCTCTTCCCTTTTTTGAGGGGGTCAGTGGTAAGGGAAGAATGATACCTGCTTCCCCAGGAACTACAGCTTTCCCTACCTCCACTTGAACTGCTAGCATGGTTGCTATGCATGGTTGCTAAGCTTCTGCATGGTGGGTATGGCGTGGGCTGTGCTGTTACTAACATTGCCATGGTAAAGTTGGGAACCACCTGTAATAGTGCTGGGGGAAGGGACCATGAGAGCATCAGAACACTCCTGCTCTTGTTATCTGAGCCAAAACGAGTGAACATCCTAGGCAGCAACAGGGGAAGTATTCAGAAAAGGGGAAGGGGAGGGATGCTGCAAATGCGAACACAGCATTTTGTTTGTCCTTCGTTTTCGCTTAGTTGCACAAAGGTTGGTGCAGAACCGGGAGCATTTTCCATTCTACCCATCTTTGTTTCCTAAAAGTGCAGAAACTCATTCTACTGGTAGTTTAGGACTTGCCAGAGTTGTGTGTGGGCATGATAGGGAGCGACTCTGCTCCCTACCTTCTGGGTTACTAGGGGAAGAGACTGATTACCATTATGGTCCGTCCCCCCCCCACCCCCCCGCCCCGAACACCTAGAATTGTGTAGGGTGAAAGGTGTGTGGTCTCCAAAACAGGACCCTGGTGGGGCCGATGGCAAGGAAGAAGGAGTTGGCGGGGGGAGGACTTTAGAGCTTGGGAACAGCAGCTCTCAGCTCTGAGCTGAACACGAAGCAACCGCCTCCTCCCTCTGCCGCTGAGAAGCGGGTTACTCATCTTCTCCGGCACCCGCACCATCGCTAAAAATAGCCCCCCAAGAGCCTTGGGGCCGCCCCCTCCCTTTCCCCTGCCCCGAAACCCATGGAAACAGGCAGAGGGTGGAGAGCGAAGACCTTGAATTCCTAGGGACATTTTCTTATCCTAAATGAAGAAACAGGCTAGAGTCAAGGAAAGCCAGGGATGGAACCCAAGTATCAGGACACCCAGATTAACTGTAGAGTAATGGGTTAATAACACAGCAACGTTGGGTAGGGGGAGAAATTCTGAGGGCTGAGGAGGAGGAGGAGATGACCTTTGGTACCTAGTGAAGAATCCTCTCCACTTTCCAACTGGTTCCGCTTGGGTTTGGGGGGAAGGGATGGAAATGGGGAGTGTCCAGGTCGGCAACCAAGAACAGCCGCGTGCTGTGTGGGAGAAGTAGCAACACAGAACAACTGCCCGTGTCACATGCACGCACACATACATACACACACACACACACACACACACGTGTGCTCGGGTATATATAGTCCCCAGCCCTTGTGTACGCCGCTCTGCAGCGGGTACAGGCTTCCTAAGCTAGGAGGGGGCTCTTGGGGTGGGTGGGTGGGGGGTTGGGGTTGGGGTGGAACAGGATGGTGGATGGCCCGCTATTCTCCGAGGGGCCAGGCAGCCCCAGAAAGCCCCATGATGGAGAGTCCGCCGGCTGCTTGTGGGTACAGAAATCCAAGCTGTTAGTGATTGAAGTGAAGACCATCTCCTGTCATTACAGTCGCTGGGCCCCTGCTCACCAGCCCATGGACCCTACTGGGGGTCCTTGGGCCCAGGAACCTTCAAGCCACAGGTGAGTCTGAGGGCTTAATTGGGAGAAGGGCATAAGGAAGGGCAGTTTAGGTCCTGACCTCTCCACTATTTACTTCCCACTGATTGTATGATACTACTTAAGCCTCACTGCACTCCCACTCCCTTAAACCGGGTGGGTCTAGGGTTACCTCGGGGGAGGGGGAGAACGAGAGATGGATGTGGATTAATGAATCTGAGATAGAGGGGGAAATTGTGAAGCTTACACGATTAAAGTGTGACAAGGAGACAGTGTATGAAGCTACCAAGAGAGCCTAGTCACCACAATAAAATATTCCCTATTTATCCCGGTCCCCCCCTCCCCCAACCTGGTTCTATAACCCTTCCACACCCCACCCAATTAGTCTTCATGGCTACCCTTTACTTCCCCAGTGGTTCCCTCTGCTTGTCCCTCAGCTTCACTGGTCGCTCACCTGGGTTCTTGATTATTGTCCCAGGTATGGGCTGGGCCAGAAGCCCCCAGAGCGACTACTTCGCCGGGCATGGGTGCCCCGAGTGTTGCAAGAGGCAACCAACTGGGGGACAGGGCACCCACCCGAGATCCGACCGAGGGAACAAGAGAAAAGGAAGGCGGCCTCTCAGGAGCGTGAGGCCAAGGAAACAGAGAGAAAGCGGCGCAAGGGAGGTGGGGGTCGAAGTTGGAGCCCTCCAGGCTTTGGCCGTTCAGAACGGAGTCCACTTAGCCGAGCCCGGGGCGGAGGTGGGCCCCGCCCCGAACCTGGGAACGCCTCTAAGGCCGCCCAACCGAAGACCCATCGGGTCCCTTGGTTGCCAGATCACCTCGGACCATCAGGCCGCCCGCCCCGTCCAGCGGCGCAGTCGCTGCGAGCGCCTGGCGCCGCAGCTCGAGCGGGACCCCGGGTAGGGCGGCCGTCTGGGCCTCCCAGTTATGAAGCCCACCTGCTCTTGAGAGGCGCCGCCGGGCCGGTCCCTAGGAGGCGCTGGGACCGGCCTCCACCCTACGTGGCTCCACCTTCTTATGATGGTCCCCACCGGACCTTGGGGGCCAAACGGCCCCCGCAGCTTTCCTGGCTGCCCTCCCCACTAGCTCCGGCTCCTGCTCTAGAAGGAAAAGATAGAGAGGAGCGCCCCAAGAAGAGGTTGGATCCCCGGATCTACCGCGACGTTCTAGGGGCTTGGGGGATTCGGCAGGGCCGGGGCACCCTGGGTGGGTTTCCAGGTTGTGGAGGGCCTGGGCTTGGAGGGAAGACTTCAGACAAAGTCCCTGGGTTCTCTCCTGTGGGTCCTAATAGCAACAGTAGCGAAAGCTGTTCACAGCCTGGGGCCAACCAAACCACAAGAGCAGAAACAGTAACCTCTGGCACACCCCAAACGACACCCAGAACCCAGTTCCCTCTCCGGGACACCTCTGAAGGGGATCGAGCAGGAGAAAAGAGCTTGTCCCGCAAGACCTGGGGTCCTCCCCCTGTAGACCAGTCAGCCCAGCACAGCCAAACCCTTCCTAGACCCTGGGCCCCTGGGGGCCCAAGAGAGAAAGAGTCCCCGGGAGAGAGGGGTGGGTCCCAGGGGCCTTCCAAGTTTCCAGCCGACTGTAAGGAGACCCATCGAGCTCATACGGTGCCCCGCAGCCCCCGTAGGTCTGGTGGGGAAAACGGAGTGTTTGTCATTGACGCCACGTGCGTTGTGATTCGGGCCCAGTTCATCCCTACCCCTCAAATCCAACACGTGCAGCTTTTGCCTTGCCCGGGGCCACGGGATTGGGAGGATTCCCCGGCTTTCCAGAAACCCCGAAAAGAGGAGGGAGAGGAGGAGCAAGCCTTCCCTTCCCCATGCCAAAAGCTGCTGCATAGTAGCCGGCTGTCTCATCAGCCCAGTAAAGGTCGCTCCGATGCATGGGATGAGGGTGTTGAGGTCGGGGAGCCGGACGACCCCTCCCTGGAGGAGCGCGCCTCCCGAATCCTGGGCCTCCCGATCAGGGAACTGGACCTGGGGGCGTCCCCCGTTCAGTGTAGCTCGGACCCTGGCGGGCCCAGCGAAGCGGCTGAGAGGTGCACGGATGGAGCCCAAGGCTCAGAGCCAGCGGCGAGGGTCCGGCGGCCCGCGGGCCGCGGCTGGGCGCGGGACCCGGGGCCTTATGCCGGGGCCCTGCGGGAAGCCGTATCCCGCATCCGCCGCCATACAGCCCCGGACTCGGACTCGGATGAAGCCCCAGAGTGCGGCGCCCGGAGCTGCTCCTCGGAAGGGAGCGACACCGAAGCCTCGGTTGCCTCCAAGCAGCCTGAACGAAGCCTGCCCGGGGGCCTAGACACACTCGGGACCCCAGGGGGCCGGGGAGAGGTCGGGCGCAGAGCTGGGGAGCTGCGAGACTGTATCCGGGAAATTCTGGATGTGATCTGCCAGACCGAGGAGGCGCTATTCCGGGCCGAGGGCTCCGCTCAGGGAAAGCAGGGAGGGGGTCACCCCCAGCCATAGGTTCCCACACCTCGGACTTGGTCCCGCCCTCCACAGCTCCCCGTCACCGTCCCCTTCACTCTTGCTGAATCCTCTCACTTCTTCTCACTTTCTTCCATAACCCTATCCCTACATGTACCCCGACCTAGAGGTCCTCACAATGAAACCAGAGGAAGAAACAGCC
Source organism: Pseudochirops corinnae (assembly GCA_028646515.1). Taxonomy (NCBI): domain Eukaryota; kingdom Metazoa; phylum Chordata; class Mammalia; order Diprotodontia; family Pseudocheiridae; genus Pseudochirops; species Pseudochirops corinnae. The sequence goes on from CM053585.1 coordinate 365,484,494, forward strand.
ATTTGAGCTTTCACGGTTTTATTTTTTGAATGAGAAATGGGAGAAGTGGAATCATCTTGTCTGGACCAATTCCATACGAATCTCAATTAAAGGGCTTAGAAAACAAAGCCCAGTGGTTGTTGTTTTGTTGTTTTTAACTGAAACGCTGTCAATTATTGCGTGTCCCAAGTAATTCACATATCACAGCAGTATTGACTCCATCTATTTTCTCACATACATAACCAGATAACCTTTTATATTGGACTATGTTTTACATCACTTAAAAACCACAGAATTTCGGAGTTGAAAAGATTTTCAGAAGCCACCTAGTTTACTCTTGAACAAGAATTCCCTCAATAACATCCCATAACAGATAATATCAGCCTTTCCTTGAACACCTCTAGTGAGGGGCAAAACTTCCTTCTGGGGACTGTCCATGATATTTTTGGATAATTCTAACTGTTAAGAAGGTTTTCCTTGCCTCAAGCCTCAATTTATCTCCTTGTAACTTCAGCCTTTTTGCTTTTAATTTTTTCTGGGACCACACGGAATAATTCTAAATCCTCTTCAACATGACAGCCTTTCAAATATTTGGAGACCTTTATAATTTGCGACCTAGGCTTTCAATTTAAACATACTCAATTCTTCAACCAATACAGCCGGAGTTAAGGGTTGTTTTTATTCTGGATGGCCCAGTATACTTTGAAAAGACTGATACTATAGGATACAAAAGGGCCATAATTGGATAGAGAAACATAAGTAGAGATCAGATAGGCAATTGAGAAAGGGATAATAACAGCAGGGGTGATGTCGATTAGAGAGGGTATTAGGATAGAGGACTAATTAAAGGGGAGGGGAAGAAATAAGAAAGTGACTAGGGAGGCTTTGGAGGTAGGTCTTGAAGCATTCCATGGTGGATTGGTTTGTTGGTGTGTACTTTTTTAAAGAGGTTACTGAAAGGAAGTAAAGACTAGAGGAAGGAGGGGGAGGATTCAAATAAGTAAGCCCAGGACCCCACGCTTAACTTAATTCACTTTTATTCAGAAAGGGGGAATGAACAAAGAGACTTCTCACTGTTCACAAAGAAGGACCTGGAGAGAACTCCCCTTCACCCTCACATACCCCTTTCTGTACTTGGAGAATCTCAAGACCTGATGAATCAACCAACCAATAAGCATTTATTTAATACCTATTACGTGCCAGGCACTGTGCTAGGTGGTGTCAAAAAGACAAAATTAACAAAGACAAAATTAGCCAATGTCTACCTTTAAGGAGCTTATACTATGTAATGGGAGTGGTGTGGGGATGATGGTATATACACAAATTAGTAGATAACAAATACATACTGTATATATTGTATACATATATATATATATATAATTTATGATCATTTTTGAGGAAAGATACATGTAGGACCTCATCCTTGAACTGAATGTTGCTATCCCAAGAGATAAAGTTAAGGAAGGAGTACAAGTCAGGTGTGAGAGATAGCTTACAAAAATAGTAGAAAATAGGAGATGGAATGCTATGAATGGAGATAATTTAGCTAGACCTAATTGAAGTGGAGTAATGAGAAGTCATTCTAGAAGGATAGATTGGAGCCAGATTGTAAAAAGTTTAAATGCTAGACAAAGGAGTTTGAATTTGAGGCAATAGGGTGGAGGTTGAGGTTGAGGGCCCTCAAACCTGTCGGTGAGTTGGGGATGGTGGTGTCTACTCTAAGTATGTGAAGATTTCCCCTGGTGGAATGGGCAGATGAGAAAAATTTGGTCCAAAAGCCAGGAAGGCAGCTGAAGCAGGCCTTGTGGCCAGATGCCAAAGAAAATAGGTCATCCACTGCATCATGGACCAAAACCCCATCATCTTGGCTTTTGTCTCACCATTGGACTTCGATGACCCTGGAAGAGAGAGGCCAATGACTTCATGCAACTCTGTCTCACTTAAATCCAATTCGAGAAAGAATCAAGACATCACCCTGTGAGGTCATTGGCCCTCTTCAAAAATGAAGGGCAAGCAGCAAGAGGAAATAGTGAGCTAATCAAACAATCCAAGGTATTATTCTCAAATAAAGCACACACTACAGTTACTCCATGCTCCAGAAGCATCAGTGCCTCCTCTGCAAATTCTCTGCAATCCTTCACTCCCTAGCTCCAGACTACCTTTCCAGACCCGCACTGGACCTTGGAACATTCTGAGGTCCATCCAAATTGGCCCACTTGTGTCTCTCCCATGACAGTCCCTGTCCTGTCTCTGTGCATTTGTAAGTCAGCTTCACTGGTCCAGTGGCTCTGGTAGGACTTGGGTTCTAATCCTAACTCTGCTGCTGCCTCTGTAACCTTGGGGCAGTCACCTCACCTCCCTAGGCCCTAGTTTCCTTATCAGTAAAATGAAGGGATTGGACTGGCTGGCTTCTGGGGCTCTTTCTGAGTCCAGAGATTGTTATTCTGTGTCTGAAATGCACTCCCTCTTTTTCTCTATTCATTAGCTTCTTTCGAAGCTCCGCTCAAATTCTGCCTCCTACATATGGCCTTTCTGAATCCTCCTGTCTGCTCCCCTCCCAACTCCAAAATTGCCCTGCATATATACTGTTAATCTGTTTTTATGTGTACAGATTTCCTGAAAAGGAGGCATCTAGGTGGTACCTTGGGGACAGAGAGCGCTAGGATTGGAACCAACACTTCCTAGCTATGTGACTCTGGATGAAACACTTAACCCTTGTTTGCCACAGTTTCCTCAACTATAAAATGCAATAACACCTGCATCGAAGGGTTAATGTGAGGAGCAAATGAGATATGTGGGAAGTGCTTAGCATAGAGCTTGGCTCACAGTAGGTGCTTAATGAATGCTTATTTCCTCTCCAATACAGTAGGTGTTTAATAAATGTTTGTTGGTTGATTGATAGGGAGCCACCATCGATTTAAAGCAGAGGGGATAATACGGTTAGATTGATGCTTTAGGAATATCACTATTATAGTTCTATGGAGCTGGAGAAGGGAGATTCTTGAGGCAGGTAGAGACATTAGAAGGCTGAAAGGTGATGAGGGACTGAATTAAGGGGGTGGGTTTTTTGTGAGTGCAGAGCTTGGGATGGATGGGAGAGTTGTGAAGGTCAAATGGCCAAGACTTTGCAACTAAATGGATATGAGTGAAGGAGAGAGAGTGAGGGGTGCAGGAGGATTCCATGGCTGCAAACTTGGATGACTGGAAGTGTGATTTTATCCTCTCAAGAAATAGGGAATGAGGAGGTAAAGATGTCTAGCCCCAAGCAGCCAAAATGGTCTGAAGCTTTGGAGGCTGTGCTGAGACCCCTGCACAGAAAAGAGCAGGAACAGCTGGATAGAGGCTGTCACTAATCCTGATCTTAGCTACTAAGAGCTGAAAATGAAATGGACAAAGTATGAAGTGATGGGCTGATAAGGCAGCATTGGATTGGCTAGGGAATCCCATGTTAGAAAATTTGTGCTTGAATCAAATGGGACCCTGCAGGGGTCCATAATCTGTGGCCTCCACACTTCCACCTTCTCTTTGCTGAGTTCTCCATTTCATCTGTGGTTGCTACATTCCTCCCATCATGGAGTTGCATGCCAGGAGGAAATTTGAGAGCAAACCCTAAATCCCTCACATTAATTTTAGGGCAGCTAGAGAAGGAGGGAGTTGGTTAGGTTGGAGTTGGTCAATCAAGTTGTGTTATTCTATATGGTCACAGGGGGGCACACTTGTATTGAAGAATCTCCTTTCAATTACAACCCAAACTGCATTCAGTCTGGTTAGAGGGCATCTAGGACTCCAATCAATTCACAAATATATATGGAGCTGGCCCAGCCATAGCCTGGGAAGTTAGTTTGCAACTTTCCAACTCCTTAGACCCTTCTATTCCCTCTTCAACCCAAACCCCACCAAGAATCCCAATGAAGGAAATCCAAGCAGGGACCCAGGCATGTTTCATTTCCTCTCTAACGCCTCAGGTAAGTAGAATTCTGGGAAGGGTCACACAGCTGGTTGGATTCCTGCTGTCTTTACTTGGCTAGTTCACCCTCCCTGCTTCTCTGGTTACTGTAGTGGAGCAGAAGAGGGGTTTAAATAGTGACTGTTATTTGCTAACTGTGTGACCACAGACTCCTTTATTCTAGGATCACACAGCTATTAAATGATGCCATTTAAAAATAAATACATACCGCACACACATATATACATGTATATATATATGTATATGTATATGTATACGTGTGTATATGTTAGACATTGGGAACAGTGGGCAGAGCCAGGGTGAGGGGAATAAGTTAAGAGACAAAGGATGACAGCTGAAAGGTGCAAAGACAGATGGAGCTTTACATCGGAACAGAGCTGCAAGTTTCCCTGGTGCATACATGAATCTGGACTCAGTCCAATGCTTAGTGTCTGTGCTGGCACATAGTAGGTGCTTAGTAATAAATGGTATTGGTTGAATTCAGGGAGAGTAAGGGTTGTGGGGAGTGGTGACAACAGTTGTGAAGACAGAAAATAATGAGAGAAGGGAATAAACACTTATATAATACCTACTGTGTGCCAACCACTTACTAAGTGATTTTATGAATATTTTCATATTTGATCTTCATAGCAACCCTTTGAGATAAGTACCATTTTGCAGTTGGGGAAATGGAGGCAAAGGTCAGGGTCATACAGATGGGCGTCTGAGGTTGTATTTGAAGCAGGTTTTCCTGACTCCAGGCTCAGTTCTCTCTCCACTGGGCCACCAGCTTCTGGGAGTAGGCCATATGTTCTACTGGTATCCTCATGATACCAACACAAAGAGAGGAAGACCCTCAGTACGTTGACTGGACCCTCTCTGGCTAATTTGTGGGAAGACATGGACAAGAGGGCTACAGAATGGGCAGTCATGGATGAATTTTGATTTCGCATCTTTGGAGGAAACATTCTCATTGATTAAGTCCCAAATCTATTTGAGTGACCTTGGACAGACCATTTAATCTTTTGAGGCCCAAGTTAGTTCATCTAGAAAGGGAGAGGACTGAAATAAAAAATCTCTGAGGTCCATGGTAAGCACAATGGAAGGTCTTACAGTTAGACGACCTGGGTTCAAGTGCTGTGTGACTGGAGGAAGTGATTTCACTTCTCTGGGCTTCTGTTTTCTCATTGGTAAAATGAGGCATTTGAGCCAGATATATTGTAGGCTGCCTTCCAATCCCATGGAGCCCTTCTAATTCTGACAGAATGCGATTCTGCCTCTCACTGATTCTGTAGCCCTTGGACAAATCACTCCACCTTTCTGAGGCTTTTTTCTTAGGAAAACAAAATGGAAATATGACCAGCAGCTGCGAAACCAATTGGCTATTTTTTTTTT
>CM053585.1:365490313-365512157 GCA_028646515.1 Pseudochirops corinnae
TTCTTATAGCACAATAGTATTCCATTACATTCATATACCATAGCTTGTTCAGCCATTCCCCAATTGATGGGCATCCCCTATATTTCCAGTTTTTTGCAACCACAAAGAGAGCTGCAATAAATATTTTAGCACATATGGGACCTTTTCCCACTTCTGTAATCTCTTTGGGATATAATCCCAACAGTGGTATTGCTGGGTCCAATTGGCTATTCTAAAGAGAGTGCTCTGTAAAGCATCATGTAACTATAAACTGTCACTCTTCTGTTATTGTTTGGTTGTTTCAGTCATGTCTGGTTCTTTGTGACCCCATTTGGGTCACAAAGGCAGAGATACTAGAGTATCATTTTCTTCTCCAGTTTGTTGTACAAATGAGGAAACTGAGACAAACAGGATTAAGTGACTTGCCCAGGGTCACACAGCTAGTGAGTGTCTAAGACCACATTTGAACTCAGGTCTTTCTGACTCCTGACCCTTCACTCTATCCACTGCACCACCTTGCTGCCCCTTTATTCAGCCTCTTCCCAATTCCTCCCCCTCTCCAATAAGACCAGTTTTCCCAGGTTCTTTTTTTTTTTTTTTGCTTTTTTTTTTTTTGAAGGAGAGAAGGTAGGGCAATTGGGGTTAAGTGACTTGCCCAAAGTCACACGGCTAGTTTTTGTGTTAAGTGTCTGAGGTCACATTTGAACTCAGGTCCTCCTGACTCTAGAGCCAGTGCTCTATGCACTGTGCCTCTTAGCAACCCCCTTCCCAGGTTCTTTAAGAGAGGTTTCCCTGTGTTGTCCTTGCTACCGAGAGGAAAGGGTAGCAACTCAGAATATAGACACCTGTATACTCACCAACTCCTCTGATTCCTCTAGATTTTGGTTCCTTTTTCCAGTCTCTGATCTTCTGCCCTTCTCCCAGTAGAAGTCACCACTCTCACAAACCTTGCTCTCCCTGAATCCAATCAATAAACATTTATTACTAAGCACCTACTACGTGCCAGGCACAGACACCAAGCATTGGGCTGAGTCCAGATTCATGTATGCACCAGGGAAACTTGCAGCTCTGTTCTGATGTAAAGCTCCATCTGTCTTTGCACCTTTCAGCTCTCATCCTTTGTCTCTTAACTTGTTCCCCTCACCCTGGCTCTTCCCACTGCTCCCAGTGTCCTTATCCCCCATTCCCCATTCCGGGCATCTGGGCTGAGTCAGCTTGGGTAAATTTAGCAGCTAGCCTGTTCAAGTGCAGGAGATTTGCTTAAACTCTCTCCACCTAGCCTGAGGATTCATCTCAGTTTCTTTTTTTCACCCACCCTTACTATCCTGTTTTGCTGGCTCTGCTCTAGTGCCCAGGTCCTCTGTCCCTCACTCAAAAGAACTTATGATTTTGGTCTCAAATTATCTAAAAGTTAAACCCTAACTTCCACAGGCCCCAACCACTGAGGAAGAATGAGGGAGAGGGAATCCTGGAGTTGAGTGGGGAAAGGGGCAGTGATAGAGTGGTCTGTCTCAAGGGACAAAGAACCAACCCCACAATTGCCCTATTCTTCATTGTCCCTTTTATGGAGAAGGAGCAGTATGTCTCTGTTGAGGCAGGATGCTCTCACCAATTCTTCTTTAGGCTCCTAAAGGAAGAAGACCAGTTATATCTACTGAGGGAAGTCAATTTAAAAAAAAAGGCTTTGATCCCTCAGAGATCATTCCCCCCACCCCTACTCCAACCTTGGACTCAGTCAGCCTTGCTGGTGTTGGGAAATGAAAGGTTGTTGTTGCTTGATAGAGACTAAATTATTTCTCCAAATAACTTAAATCTCCCTGGTTTGGGGTAGGGAGGGAGTTGGGTTCAGATTGGTGGGGGGAGGGGAGGGTGGCACTGTAAGAGATTCTTAATCCCAGTGTCTGGCTGCACTTTGCTCAGTCTGCTCCAGAACACATCCCACAAGGGAATTATCCTAGTCCCTCTAGCTAGAAGCCTTATTATACAGGTCAGGCCAAGAGTTTAGCAGAGGGATGACTCTCTACTGGGAAAATCTGAAACCCCAGGGCCTGTTCAGAGCTGAGCTAAACTCAACCAAGTAGGATGAGCACAACTCCATGATTGCAGAGGAGTTTCTAAGGACTCAGGTACTCCTCCTGACTCTCTTCCTTCTGGAAACATTGAAGTTTCTCCAACAGCTCTCCTGGAAAGATTTTTTTTTAGAATTAAATTATTTAGCCACTAATTATTTTTTAATCCTTTCTTAAAGCCTCCCTGTTTAATATCATTCTATTACATTGTGGACAGTAAAAAATGTATTTAATTTTTCTGATTCTCTGCATTTTGCAAGGTTTTTATGCCCCCAACTATAGACAATTTTTGTAAAGGTACCATTACAACCTGAGAAATATGCAATTTTTTTCTGTTCCTATTTAGTAACTATCAGAGGTCTATCATATCCAACTTTTCTAAAGTTCTTAAAGATTTAATTTCAAAATCAGAGGCTTATATATTTAGAGCTGCCAGTAATCTCACAGGCGTTATGGTCCAATCCTTTCTTCTTACAAATGAGAAAATTGAGGCCTAGAAGCTTGTACAAAATCCCTGGAAAGATTTTTGATTCTAATTTCTAATTTTCTAACTTTCTAAAACCACCCTGGTCCTGTTCTCTCCCCTTATTTTCTTGATTGATTGGTACCAGGAAGAGTAGAGAGAGAAAAGTCTAAAGTAGAGAGTGGGGTGAAGAAATAGACAGGAGAAAAGTTGAAATGGATTAAAAATAGGGTATGGAGAGTAAGACAAAGGGGCCAAGGCAGAGATAAAGGAGAAGAGGACAAGTATATCTTTAGCTTAAAAAAAACTGTGTCTTTTGTTTTTACATCACCTTTGTTACAAAACATACCTGGTCTCTGCCCTTCTCCCACCCAGAGCTTGTAAAAGCTTATAAAAAAGAATGAAAAGGAAGAAAGAAAAAAAAGCAGTTTAGTAAAACTAATCAATATGTCAAGTTGAGTCTGATAGCATATGCAGTGATCCACACCATCCTCTTCAGAGAAGGGAAGGAGGTGCACTCTTTTGTCTCCTTTTGGGGGCCAAGCTTAGTCACTATAATTAGTATTCGGTTTCATTTTTTGTTGTTCTTTCCATTTATATTATTATATTATTTTACCAGTTCTTTCTTCATGTTGCATCGGTTGATGTATTTCTTCCCATGCTTCTCTGTATATTCCATTTTCATTGATGTCTAGTTTTTTGGTGATGGCGGGGCTGAAAGGGACAGGAAGTACCAGTCACCCAATCATATCTCTTCCTTGTGGGTGGCTAGGGTCAGTGGTTGATGCTAGGGAACTAAGGAAAGGGAAGGAGGGAGTTGGGGGAGGAGTCACTGCTAGGGTTTGGGGGGGCTGAGAGAGTCATGTCTCTGACTGACTCTGTAGGGGCTCTGTGGGTGGGAGAGTGGAGACTCCCTGCTGAGAAAATGACTTCTGAATCTAAATCTAAATCCAGCTCTGTCTGCTGGCTGGCCAGAGACCGGATAAATGCCACAGTCACCCCACCACCCCACCACACACACACACACACACACACACGCACACATCTCATGGGCTTATGGTTGTTTACATAAAACAGGAGCTGGTGCTAGAGATTGTAGAGAAGGGGAGCAGGACTGGACTTCGAAGGCAGCCCACCATCAAAACAGCAGAGATTGCTATTTCAGAGGCAGAGGAGCCTGGATTCTCCCCTACCCACTGATTTTGTGACTCTCTCCCCTTAGCAAGAGCCATAGAACTCCTCTATCTCAGGTAGTCTCAGGCATGTAGGTAAGAGAGATACACAGGTGTCCCAAGCAAGGCCATGGACACAGATACATGGAAAAGGTTGAGAGTCACCACAGGATGGAGAAGTGGGGTATGTGTGCATGGGATACACAGATTCAAGAAACTATGACTAAGGAAGAAACTAGTGACTGTTTAGAGCAGGGGTGGGGAACCTTGGGGATTTGTTCTGTGAAGTTTGGATTCAACCAAAGGGCCGCACTTGAGGACTTAGAGGATCACATGTGGCCTCGAGGATACAAGTTCCCCACTGCTGGTTTAAAGTATACAGTTATCCCTTCCACATCACAGGGGGTTAGGGACACAGTGCCCCCAAGATCTCGAAAATCCGTGTAAAATGTTTTGATACTTCCTTCATACCAGAGAAGTCTGAATTATTATGGTATTAAAAGATAAAATACGTCTATATTATACAATACTATACATATATTTATACATTTCTGAGTTTCTAAACTTTTTCTGTGTCATCTGCTGGCCTTTGCATGTCATCTGCAGTTTCTATGAAACTCCCCCAAATTTCCACTTAATTTCTTATGCCAACCTGTGATATATTGAAATCGAGATGGGGAAAGTCACAGTGTGGAAGGCATAACTGTATAAATCTAGACATAAAGGAAGGGATTAGTAGGAGATATATTTATGCACCTGTGCTCCTCCCCCCCTGATGCCTACACCTCACCAGGAGAATGATAGATCTTGACTTAGGGCTAGAAAGAACATCAGAGATCTAGTCTTCACTTTGCAGATGAGGCTTATCTCAGAGTAGAGGTATTTTGCCAAGGTCACACAGCAAACTGGTATTCTTTTAGTCCCTAGATTACTGGAAATAAAGTTTTGACCCAGATAACAGACCCAGCTCCCTGGGCTCTGGAGTTCTGAAGCCTCTTATAAATGCCAAATATATCTTTTTGTTGTTTGGTCAGTCGTATCTGAGAGGGGACGTATTTATCATTGGTTCATAGGTCCAACAAAAATTGACCTAATACCCACTGTATGCAAGGTACTGTAGATTCAGAGATAAATAAGATGTTATTCTTACCTATGTGGGACTGTAGTCTTGTAGAAGGTTAGGATATAAACACACACAGATAATAACAACACCAAGGAGCATGTGATGAGTGGTATAAGTTACCTCTCGGTGGGGGCAATGAGCCAGAAAGAAAATGCCCCTCTTGGGGATCAGCCCCTAGGATCAAACCTGGTCAAGTGAGCCCAGACTCGTAAGAGCTCTTGGATCACGAGTTACTGAAGTGTGAACATCTTGCTAAAGAAAGTCAGTGGAAAAGAGATTTACTCTGGGCAGGAGTGATCAAGAAGGGTTTTATGGAGTAGTTAATATTTGAACTAGATGAATGTATGATTCAGATTTCCATAGGTTGTGGTTGAGAAGGAGGACATTCCAAGAAATGTAGAATGGGGAAAGTAGTATGAGTTCAAGGAATAGTGAGTTTTCCAGTGTAATCTTTGTCTACACTATCCTCTCTTGTCTGTTGGAATTATCATTGTTTTATAATTGGACCCAAGATAATGATGGTGATTCAAGGAGAGTGAGTTTCTCAGCTTTCCCCTGATTACCAGGAGTCTGACTTCTGATAGTGGCCATTCTTCTCTCTCTGAGAGAGTGTTTCTTCAAAATGGAAAAGAATCCTCATGAGAACACAGAGGGAAGTGACCTGTGCATGGACCCACAGATCTGGGCCTCTCTTTCTTCCTATGGCCCTTAGAAGATATTTCCTGGATTCTGTGTTGTGAACTTTGTGACTCTGAGATTGAGGAAATGCCAAGAGCTTCCAAGGGTGTCAGTTATCAAAAATCTCAACTAGAGGTAAGAAGACAAATCTCCTTTCCTTGTTTATACTTTGTGGCCTAGAGTGTGAATCCTTATACATAAAAGGTTTTATTACCTTTCCAAGATTTTCTGGTGAGCACAATTTGGGAATTCCCCAGACATACCTTTAGAACTTGGAGGCTAAGTGGGAGAAGTTTTAGAAGATGGTAGGAGGTAGAAGCCTCCATGTAGTAGTGCCTAATGGTTTTTTCTATGATCATTTAACTATCTGGCAACACCATATTAAGTTCCTATGTCCTACGAATGTGTACATGGGGAGTGGACTGTTTTTAGACTGAAAGAATTGATTCTATATTGGGGTGGGAGCTCTAGAGTAATACATTTCTTATGCTTAATATTTTTTGCATGCTATTCCACATCATCTCCATCATCCAGGTGGTGCAGTAGATAGAGTGCTGGACCTGGAATCAGGAGGACTAATCTTCCTGAGTTCAAATCTGACCTCAGATACTTATTAGCTATATGACCCTGGGCAAGTCACTTAACCCTGTTTGCTTCAGTTTCCTCATCTATAAAATAAACTGGAGAAGAAAATGACAAACCAGTCCAGTATCTTTGCCAAGAAAACCCCAAATGGGGTCACAAAGAATTGTATACGACTGACATGACTGAACAACAATTACCACATCATCTCCTAGCTTAGTTCTGAATCTAATCTATGTGTCTGATATGCTTCCAGTGCTCAGCACCACATCTGGAATACAGTAGGCCCTTAATAAATGCTTATTGGTGGTGTTTATTGATGATATACACAGCAGAGCCACCCGTAAGTGGCCGCTGCTGCTGTGGTGAGGCTGGCTGGGCCCTAGCAGGCTGCTACCCTCTGCTGCCAGAAAGGATATTGAAACCTTCTGGGGGGTAAGGGGAGGGGGATAAGCATCTGTCAGGTGTCTATGTGCCAGGCACTGTGCTAAATGCTTTAAAACTGTAATCACATTTGATTCTTACAGTGATTCTGTGAGGTCGGTGCTACTATCATTTATTATTATTACTATTACCATCTTACAGTGTGGGGAGGCTAGACTATAGAGAAACTCTGGCAGGACTAGGTGGCTCCTGGCAGATCATCATTGTCTTTGTCTTTCTGTGGGCATGAGTCACTTTGGACTGCTACCATAATACTCATCATATACATGTAGTATATCACACACAGTTCACAAGTCTGACCCTAGTTTGGCTTGGACACAAAGTATGTGTAGAATTGGATAGAGGTGAATAACAAGTCCACAGATGACACAAAGCCAAGAGTATCAGAACCCGGATCCAAATTTAATCAAATTCAGCTAAACACCTCCTCTGTGCAAGGCATTGTACTGGATGTGATATAGGCTCTGGGCTTACCGATGGGGCCCCAGTGGCCAGCTACCGCTTCTCCTCTCAATAGCTAAGTATGGTTTTTTTAGCCCCCACTTCTATGTTTACCCCATTGTGTATCAATTAGCTTTAAGAAAGAGGTAAGAACAATTAGTACAAAACATCCCTTTAAACCTAGAGCACTCACTCCCACAAGTACATAGAGAATACAGGGAAGATAAATTCAATCTTAGAATAAAGGAGGTAACTCTTAGGACAAGGTTGGGGAACCTTTGGCCTCAAGGCCACTTCTGTCCCTCTAGGTCCTTAAGTGCTCCCTTTGGCTGAATCCAAACTTCACAGAACAAATCCCCTTAATAAAAAGATTTGTTCTGTAAAACTTGTACTCAGTCAAAAGGCTGTACTCAAGGACCTAGAAGGCCATGTGTGGCCTTGAGGCTACAGGTTCTCCACCCTTGCCCTAGGAAAACTTCTGCTGGAAGTCCTTTTCTCTTCTTTATAGGGCCCTCAAGAAATTTGCCTTAAGCATGGTATAGCTTTCTGTTGGGCTCCTTGTAAGGTCCAGCAACTATCTTCCCTCCAATTGTCTAACTTGCCTTGATTCCCAATGAAGAGACTGGCCTCAGATGTTCTGGAGAAACAGCTAGGACCCTGATGGGAAGCAATAAGCTTCTGACTTATCAAAGTTCCCAAGATCATCCTGTGGTCAAGAGGAGGCAACAGAAATTCTTCTCCTCTACCTCCAAACAGTTCCATCTCAAGGACTTGGCTAGATCTGCTGCTACCACTGAGCTAATTTGCACTTGAATGTCTGGGTTCTGATCACACTATTATTTTATACTAGATGCACAGGATATGACCAAATTACTTCAACCAATCTTCATGTTTTTCCAGCCAATTGACTATGTTTTAGTATTTCTTGTTGCTTCATGAAGTCATTGGTTTCTATTGGGTCTCTATGAATTTTCAGGGAGTTTTTTGCTTAAGTGAGGTTTTGTATCTATTGTGCCAACCTGTCAATTCCCTTTTTAATTCTTTCTTCTAAAGCTCTCATTTCTTTTCTATTCCCCCCCTCACATTCATTACATTTATAAAATCATAATCAAACTTTTAAAAAATCTCTTCATCTCTTCCAGGAATTCTGGTTGAATTTGTGCCCAAGCTATGTTTTTCCCTCAGGCATTTCTTTGTAGATGTTTTGAGGTCATTCTCTTCTTCTGGTTTTCTGTCCTGAGCGTTCCTTCCACCAAAGTAGCTCAATATGGTAGGGCTCTTTTATGTTTGATCATTCTTTCAGTCTACTTATTCACTTTGGATCTGATTTTAAGGCTGAACCCTGCCACACTTTTGGAAGGGAATCTTGGGATAGATTTGTTGCTGTTTTCTTGGGGTATTGAGTATAATTCTAAAATCTCAAGGATAGGCTGGGGACCTGTAAACTTTCAGTGCTCCCAAAGGGGTCCAATTGAGGGCAAAGTCTGGTTGCTGCCTCCCTGCAAGTTCCTGACCTGGATTTGAGTCTATTCAAGTGTAGAATTCTGCTAGATTCTGTCCTTATCAGTCAGCTGGAACGCTCTGTTGGTTTGAAGTAGCAGAATTATAGGCACTCCTTTGGCTAAACCAAACTGCCTTGGTTATTTCTCTGCAGCCTGGACTAGTTTCTGGAAGTGACACCCTGCTCTAAGCTTGAGTTCTGAGACATACCACTGCTGCTCCTACCTTCTGAATCTCCTTTTTTTGTACACCACCAAGGGCCTCCCCACCTGGTAAAGGTAATGACAAGGACTCTTAAGGCCCTTTCTCATTCCACTCTGAATCTGCGACCCAGAATTGGATAACAGGCAACAAAGCTATCAGTGGGTACCTTTTCGCATTGCAATATCCTAGTATGGATCTGAGGCTGTCCCAGTATGGATCTGAGAACTACTTTTGTGCTAGTGCACAGCCTCTCTTTGAGTGCTGATGTACTTCTGCCTTGACCCCATCCCCAGGGTCTGCAGACCCTTTCTGTCTGTCCACCTACACCAGCCTGGTCCAGACAAAGGACTCACTGTGTCATTTTCTGGATTTCTCCATCAGAATTCTATGTGGTGCATTTTATAGATCTCTTTGGAGGAGTTAAAAACTTCCTTCTTTGCTGCCCTCTTGGTTCCACCCCCCTCCGTCATTATACTTTCTGTGTAGCTCATTTCATCTAATGGTTTTCCCTCCTTTCAAATGGACTAACGGACTTTTCATACCTGGTCCACTACTTTCGATTGGTTGGTTTATTGATTCAGTGGAGGTGTTCTCATCAGTTAAAGAGATCAGAGTATCATGGTATTTACTTTATGTGAGGTAGGGTGATTAATTCAATTCACACACACACACACACATACACACTCACACACTTACCATATAGATACTGAATAAAATAACAATTACCACAGTCTCTGCCTTCAAAAAGGTTACAGTTCTGTGGGGAAGGAGGTGGGGGAGAAAAATATAATACAAAGAGAAAAATATAACACAAAGTAAAGTGTGATATGGAGAAGAGAAAGATCTTGACAAAGGAAAATTTTGAAAGGGAAGTAACATATTTGCCTGGGAGGATCAGAGAAGGATTCATGTAAAAAAATTCACCTAAGCTGACCCTTAAAGGAAGATAAGGATTATGAAAAATAAAGATGAGGAAGTGCTAAAATGCAATTCAGGCATGGAAGAAAGCCTACACAAATGCACAGAGGCATGATGCTGAATTTGGAAAATACTCAGCTATTTGGTTGGAGATAGAGTGCAGGAAATGGAGTAAAATGAAATAAAACCTGAAAGGTAGATAGGAACCAGATCATGTAAGACTTTAGATGCAAGGCTAAGTAATTAGTATGTAGGCAATAGGGATAAGAGGAGTGGTATGGCTGGACATTTGCCTTAGGAAGATTATTTTGGTAATTGAACAGAGGGTGGAATAGAGATTAGAAATAGGGAGGGACAACTAGGTGGCACAATCAATAGAGCACTGGCCCTGGAGTCAAGAAGACCTGAGTTCAAATCCGGCCTCAGACATTTGACACTTAACTAGCTGTGTGACCTTGGGCAAGTCACTTAATCCCAATTGCTTTGCCTTCGCCCCTTCAAAAACAAAAGAAAGAAAGAAATGGGGAGAGACTAGGAAAACTAGTTTAGCGTCAGTTGCAATAGTACAGGTGACAGGCAATGAGACTTGCAACAGGGTAGCCAACATGAGTTGAGAAAACGTCAGGGAGGAAGAAGGAAGCGAATGAATGAATGAAGCATTTATTAAGGACGTACTATGCACAAAACACTATGCTAAGTGCTGGGAATACACATAGGAAACAAAGGCAATACCTACTGTTGGAGGCAAGGCTCTAATGCCAGCACCCTCTGAATTCAGATTCTCTGTTGGGATGGAAAGAGGCACTTGTGAGTTACTGAAAATTTACCAAAGGAGGTTTATTCTCTTTTCCCCAACACCGAAAGTACATGCAATGAGGGTACAGCCTTAGCTTCTCTGGATGCAACTCCCTCTAGTCTCCATCTGACTTCCATCAGTAGTAGGTCTTCAGGCTATAGTAACTCCCATGATCCTGGTCACCCATCAGAGGTCCCAAGTGTTAGGGAAGCTGGGACCAGCCAGATTGCATGGAGATAGGCAACTGAGTCAGGGGGGCTGAACTTAAAAGGAATTTTCATGTGGAGAGGAAGCTGGGGACAAAGGAAATTGCATCAGGAAAATACTGGTCTGTAATAGTAATGAAATTTGAAGATCCCTTTGTATTGCCAAGCTAACAGGTACTTAACACTTAGTTTCAAGTTAAGCCTCTGTAAAGAAATAGAAGGTATGAACCCCTGCTGCTGACATAACAGGAAGGGGCTGAACAGAGAGGAGCTAATACCATATATAAGGAAAAACTCCAGCTGGGAGAGTCAGAATTTCTTGGAGTAAGCATTGTGGAGGCAGAGCAGCTGCTGCTGGGGAGGAAAGGAGGAAGAGAGAAAGAGAGAGAGAGAGAGAGAGAGAGAGAGAGAGAGAGAGAGAGAGAGAGAATTTCTCTCAGTGAACATCTGGAGGCTGGACTGCTACTGCTGGACTGAAGACGGAACTGAGAATTGAGAAGAACTGAGAAGAAAAATAAGAATTGAGAACTGAGACAGAATTTCTTGGAGGAAGCCATGTGGAGGCTGGATAAAGTGATTTTGATTTTGAGACTAGAACTTGTGGTGGCAGAGCTTTTTCTGAGAGCCAGCCAAACTCCTGCCAAAGATTTCAAGGGTTAGCCAGAGATGCCAGAGGAAGCATGATTGTGGTGTCAGTACTTTGTCTGTCTGTTTTGGGTCTATGTTGATTTCACAGGCAGAAAGTAAATTGAGATGATAGTGCCAACCATGTGTGTGAATATTGTTGTTATTCTGCTAAGCTTGATGTGTGTAGATATTGTTGTGGCTCTGTTAAGTTTTCTCTTCCCAGGAACAGAAACTGTGAGGGACTTGAGGTGGATTGGACATTGTGAGCTTCAATGTGGAATAGGAACTGCATGGAGAGCTGGACAAGGAACTGGTGATAGTTTGGTGGATTCAGGTAGAAGCTGGGATCATGGAAGAGGAACCATGGAAGCTGGGAGCCTGCCTTGAGTCAAGATGAAAAGACCTCTCCATGGGTACTGAGTAGTGACTGAAGAAATTGTAACTTACTTGCACCCCATGGGTGGAGGACTTTGACCTTTTTATTTTGTAATTGAATTGAGGACTTACTAAATGATTGAATTACAGAATGAATGTACTTTGTTCAAAACTATGTGACCACTTTGGTGAAAACTATGTGGCTATTTTAGTGATAAGTTGTAAAGTTATGAATGCTGTACCTTGACTTTCTTTGAATGTTTTGTCTTAGTTTATTACTGAATAGAGGGGTTACTATACTGTGTAATCAGAACCTTGAAAGCTGTTCATAGTAGCAGTCCTCTGGAAAGCTGCTTGTGCTTAACTTTACATGGTCCTATCACACTTGCTCTCAAGGAACTTACGTTTTAAGGTGAGAGATGGAAAGTTTTAGCCACAAGTCAAATGGAAAATGAGGGCAGACACATGGCACAGTAGATAGAGTACTGGACCAGAAGTCAGGATGGCTCATCTTCGTGAATTCAGATCTGTCCCAAACACTTACTAGCTGTGTGACCCTGGGCAAGTCACTTAACCCTCAACCCTTAACACTTGGTTCCGGAACTGTAAAATAAGCTGGAGAAGGAAATAGCAAATCATTGCAACATATTTACCAAGAAAATCCCAAATGAGGTCATAAATAGTCAGACACAACTGAACAACAACAGATGGAAAGGTGCCATGGTCCTTAGGGTATAGCAGCAAAGCTGCTGTCATGCTGTGTCTTCTTTAGCAACACATCCACTGATAGAACCATACAGATTTCTGATATTGAAGTATTTGATGCTACCGAGGACTTTGGAGACAAGAACTTTCTTCTCTGTGTTTTTAATATATGTGGCACTTGCAGCTTCCAGGCTGCATCTCCATAGGGATTACTTTCAAGGATGATGGCTGAGGGAACTGGGCTGGAATCATTGCTATTCCCCAAGGTCTTTCGGTTAAGAATCCTGAGTTATCTCCATTGAGTTCTAAGGGAAGATAGTATCCAAGGAGGTGGTAATGGTTTTAATTATATGAAGCATGCTGCCTCCTGTCACTTTCTTGGGGGTTCTAATGTTTTAAGCTAGGCTGGCCTGCTTGTCCCATGAGTGGCATTTGGTTGGCAATTGGTCAAGATATCTGGCCCCTTCTCCATGAGAGTTACTTCCCTGGATGATGACTGTGAGGGCTAGGGTAGAAACAGGACCAGTGGATGGTTGGGGCAGATGTGCAGGAGGGGGAAGGGCACTGCTACTTTTAGAGCTGTGTTCATCTAATTTACTATGTGCAAAGCACTATGCCTTAGAATAGTGTTGCTTGTACTGGGAATGCAAACAGTTGGAAAGCAGCTGTTGCTTATCATGATAAAGAAAGTGGGTCCCTTCTCTACAAAGAAGTGGTAAATATGTTAAAAATGACTCCAAGGATCCAACTCTGGGTTGAGTGAATGGGCATATAGTAGTTCCATCCACAGAAACAGGCAAATTTTGGCTAGACAAAAGGAAAAACTTCCTAACAATGAAAGCTGTCCAAAAGTGGAATGCATATTCCTTGAAGCAAGAGGGTATAAATGCTTGTTTAGTGATGTCCTACTCTTTGTGACCCATTTGGGGTTTTCTTGCAGAGATACTGAAGTGATTTGCCACTTCCTTCTCTAACTCATTTTACAGATGAGGAAACTGAGGCAAACAGAGTTAACTGATTTGCACATGGCCACACAGTTAATAAGTGTCTGAGGCCAGAATTGAACTTAGGAAGATGAGTCTTCCTGATTCCAGGCCCAGCACTCTATCCACTATGACACCTAGCTGCCTGGGATAAACACAGGGAGAGTAAAAATGTGAGTTCATAGTATATCACTCCTTCTGGAAACTATACCCCACAATGTACACTTGTAGTTTGGGTCCCCCAAAGAAACAATTGCAGAACCCAATTCAGAAATTGGGGGTTACTCTAAGTTCAAAGGTACTCACTCACACTACTCCTAAAACCATAACTTACATCCTGGCCAGTGGCTTTATCTTTAATAGTCAGGAGAAACAATTAGCTCAAAGCAAAGGAATTTACTAAGATGAAATCGTAACAATACTAGTTACAAAACTCTCCCACAAACCAGGAGCACGTGCTCCCCAAAACAGCATCAGTGGGAAGAATGGCCACAAGAGAACATACATGGCTAAGGCAACTTACATCTTGGTACTCCAATGGCCTTTCTTTCTTCATGATGTTCTCAACCTTTTTCCCATGGGGGTACCTGGGGCTTGCTAATGGTCTCCCTGGGCATGCTTCTTTCCACAGCTTAGCTCCCAACTTCCAGAGCTAGTTCTTTGAATTCATGGTCGGCTCTCTTCTCTACTTCCAGAGGTCATATTTCTTGAAACTGCTTCCTACCTCATCTGTGCCTCCTTTTTTTTGCTTCCTGTTGGATGTAATATTTCCTACTGGAGTAACTGATGTAAAATGCCAAGCCTGATGAGGAGTTGAAGGAAAAAACAAATCTCCTTTCTTCCTGCTGCCCTCTGGTAGAGGTATAGGTCTCACTTTCTATAAAGTTTCTTCTTGTCTGAATTTCCTGACCTTTTTGTGTATATGTCTAGATCATATGTCTTACATGTGTTTTTAAGGCCTACCTAGGTGTATGATCTTTATAAAAGGGCTCAGAAGTCTACACATCATTTTAACACATTAATACCTCATTACCTTTGTTATATTTCTCCTAAACTGTCTGTGTTCACATCAGTAGCAATATGCAACCCTTGCTGGGCCCAGGGGAGTTTTCGTTCTCTTCCTTCTCTCACTGAAGATCCTCTAGCTGTGGGCCTAGCTCACGCAGACTGGGTTCAGTTCTGAGGGATTTTAATCCCTAAAGAGAGAGGTCAGGTTCCTTTTCTTTCACCCTGGTTCTTTAAGCCCCTGCTCCAACCCCCTAGGGAAAAATCATTTAAGATTTATTTGTTTCTTGTCTCCCATCCACTCAGCTGCCTGAGTTGGGGGGAAGACAACCCCTTACAAGAAGTTATAGAGTTACGTGATACCATACCTCCCAGAGTGTGAAAGGAAGAAAGGGACACAGCATAGTCAACCCTTTCAAAGTCTGCCAAGTGAACAGCTCTTCCTGGCTCATTGTCCAAGTTCTCTCTGATAGAGCCTCAAAGTCAAAGGAAAGGGAAAGGGATCAGCCAGGTCTTGTTGGGTCATCCCAAAGTACCAAGCATTCAGTAGTGAGCCCATCTTTCCTTAGAAGTAGAGCACAGACTCAATGTTCCATTGGATATACTCTAGTCAGAGTACCAGCGCAACTGCTATTGACACTCATTAAGCTCTGTCCCTAGTTAAATATCATGGGAAAGCCTAGGAAGCACTTTGATCAGAGAAGTCACAGGAAATACAGAGATCATCCAGCTTCTGGTCAAGAAAGTCATAGTGGAAAGAGATTACTCAATGCCTTGACCATGGAAGTACCAAGGAGGGTATGGGAAGGAGAGAAGACTATCCAATCCCCTAGTCAAGGAAACCTTCGGAGGTACAAAGACTTGTTCAGTTGTGTCTGACTCTTTGTGATTCTGTGGACTATAGCACACCAGTACCACTCCTGGAGTTTTTTGGATAAAGGTGCTGATTTGCCATTTCCCTCTCCAGTGGATTAAGGCAAACAAAGGTTAAACTTGCCCAGGGTCACAGAGCTAGTAAGTGTATGAGGCCAATTCCTACTCAGGTCTTCCTGACTCCAAGCCCAGAGATCTATTGACTGAACCATATAGCTTCTGAGAGAGAGAGAGAGAGAGAGATTGACACATGTACTAACACCCTAATCAAGAAAGCTCAAGTGGAACAGAAGACCACTAAATGCCCTGATCAAACAACAAAGCTCTGCCTAGGGACACTAAAGCCTGCCAGCATTCTGAGTTCAGACCCACCCAAGAAAGAGAGGACAGGACCAACCAAATGGAAAGGGATAGAACTCAGGCTTGAGATCTGAGGAACAGAAAGAGACAATGAACACTAAGAATAACTATTATGGGTCAAGAATCATCCAAAAGGAAAACTCAGAAGAAGAAGAGAATAACTCTAAAGTAACTATAAATAGAGTCTCACAGAAGAAAATACATTGCTCTCAAGGACAACAGTATATAGAAGAAATGAAATAAGATCCACAAAATGTAATTTTAGATGAAATGAAAGCTATACAGGATAGACTTAGAAGGAGGATTAATAGCTTGGATTAGAAAGTGGCAAAATTTGCTCAAGAAACTGACTCCCTGAAAATTAGAATGGATGAAACAGAAATCAACAATTCCATGAGACAACAAGAAATATTAGAACAAGCTTAAAAGATTTTTTTAAAGGAAAATACAAAGTTTCTACATTCAAAAAACAATGAATCTGATCCAGGCACAAATCTATACTTTCTGTTATCATGGGAGGGTGAGATTGGTGGATCACTTGAGTTGAGGAGTTCTGAGCTGCAGTGGGCTAAGACCAGGGGCCATGAGGCTGCCTAAGTAGGGGGAAACTGTCCCAAGTTGGAAATGGGGCATTAAATTCAATATGTAGTTGTGTGCGGGCATATGTGCATGTGCCTGCGCGCTTGTGTGTGTGTGTGTGTGTGTGTGTATCTCACTCTTCTTTCATTGCTATCTCCTTCATAAAGATGGGGACATGGAACCAAGACAAGAAAAAGTACAAGAGAATAGAATGGACAGAAAAATATATTTAACCATCATCACTACAAATGTGAATAAGATAAATTCACCCATAAAATGGAAGATTTAGAAAGTATAACATAGTAATAGGTTGTTTACAAGAAAGACACTTCAACCATAAAGATTTTCACAGAGTTAAAAATAAGCACGTAAAGAGAATTTATTATGTCTCATGAAATAAAATAATCAGAGATAGTCATAGACTCAGACATGGCAACATTGAAAAGCGAAACTATGAAAAGAGATAAACAGGGAAAGTACATTATACTTAAATGCACTATTTTGTTTTTGAGCCATTTTCAATCATGTCTGACTCTTTGTAACCCATTTTGGGTTTTCTTGGAAGAGATATTGGAGTGGTTTGACATTTCCTTCTCCAGATCATTTTACAGATGAGAAAACTGAGGCAAACAGGGTTTTGTGACTTGCCCAGGGTCACACAGCTCTAAGTGTCTGAGACAAGATTTGAACTCAGGAAGATGAGTCTTCCTGATTCCAGGCCTGGCACTCTATCCACTGTACCACCTAGCTGCCCAACTAGGTACCATGGATGAGAAATAATATCAGTGCACTGATATAGTTGATATGGCAAGGCTTTTAAGTATTTAAAGTAAGAGACAATTGAGATATGCAGAGAAATATTTGGATCAACAAAAGAGAGAAAGAACAGACCAATGAATTAGACGTGCACTTAAAAAAGAGTAGAAGAGTAACAAATCAAAATCCCTAATAAATAAAAAATATAAGGTTCTGAAAATTAATGAAGAGACTAAACAATTGAAAGTAAAAACCTATATAACTGTTTTAAAATAAAATAGATAAACCTCAAACTACTCTGATTTTAAAAGAAAGGAAAACCAAAATACCTGCATAAAAAATTTTAAAATTCACAAAAATGAAGGAAATTAATGGAAAATATCTTGCCTAATTATTTACAAATAATATTGATAATCTAAATAAAATGGGTTAATATTTACAAAGATATAAAATATTAAGATTAACAGAACAAGGGGCAGCTAGGTGGCGCAGTGACTAGAGCACCAGCCCTGGAGTCAGGAGGACCTGAGTTCAAATCCAGCCTCAGACATTTAACACTTACTAGCCATGTAACCTTGGGCAAGTCACTTAATCCCAATTACCCTGCCCTCCAAAAAAAAAATAAAAAAAAAAAAGATCAACAGAACAAGACATAGAGAAATTAAATAGCCTCATCTCAGAAAAAGAAATTAGACAAACCATTAATGACCTTCCAAAAGAAAAAATCCAGGTATAAGTGAATATACAAGTGAATTCTAATATTTAAAAAAATAACTATTTTTTACATGACATAAATTGTTTGCCAAGATGGAAAGAAGAAGAAATTCTGCCATTTTCTTTCTATGATACAAATATTCTCTTGATAACAAAAAGAAGAGAAAGAAAACTATAGACCCGCTTCCTGAATGGTTACAAAAATATTAAATGAAATATTAACAGAGCTCATAGCAACATAATAAAAATATTCATTATCACCAGTTTGGATTTAGATTAGGAATGCAAGTTTGGTTTAATATTAGGGAAACTATAAATTTGATAGACTGTATTACTATCAAAAATCAATAACATTGCATATTATATCAATAGATGCTTTAAAAATATTTTTGACAAAATACAGCATCCACTTGTGGTTTTTAAAAAAACACTAAAAATCATAGGAGTAAATTACTCTTTCTTTAATATTGTAAATTGTATATATCTAAAACCTAGAGCCAACATTACATAAAGAAATGCTAGACACTTGCCCAAAAATGATGCCCATCTTCACCACTATTATTTGATTATAGCTGTAACAACAGGACAGCAAAAAGAAAGTAATTGAATAAGCATTGGCAAAAAAGAAGCTAAATTTTTTATTTTAACAGATGATATAATGGCCTATTTAGAAAACTCTAGAAATTCAATTAAAATTAATTTAAACAATTAATAGCTTTAGCAAAAGATCAGGATATAAAATTAACTTACATGCATCATCAATTTTCCTATACGTTATCAACAAAACCCATCAGAAAGAGATGAAAAGAAAACTTCCATTTGAAGTAACTATAGACACATAACTTATGACATATTTGGGTGTCTACTGACCAAGATACATAAAGTAACAACGTGAATAAAACTATAAGACACTTATTAAAGTATTCCACACACCTCCTAGAAGTAATATAATGTAATAAATGTAATAATTAAGTTTTAAATGTGTAAACATAATTGGTCATAACCTATGATTTCTTTTAAAGATGTGAACCTCTTTGAGTGGTCAGGAAGGAAGTAGATGATCGGCTGACCAAATCAGCTGACAGCCTCTCTTCAGCCTCTAAATAGCTAAAGGAATTTCAGGGGAAATCAGTCCAGTGGCTAAGCAGTCAAGAGAGGTTTTCTGAATCAAGAGCACCTTAGGGAGGTAGACACCTATACTAGACTTGGCTTACTGCCTCCCTTTTATTTATAGAAGTAAAGACAGACTTAAATAGTTGGAGAGATATTAATTGTTCATGGTTGGTTTATGCCAATATAATAAAAATGACAACACTACCTAAATTAATTGGCCTATTCATTTATATCCCTATCAAACTACTAAAGGATTACTTTATAGATGTAGAAAAAAATTATTCATATGGATGGAGGAATAAAAGGTCATGAATCTAAGGGAAAGGAGAGAAAAAAAGTTGGAAGGAAAGGGGATTAGCAGTACCAAATATTAAACTATACCACAAAGCAGTAATCATCAAAACTATTTTGATAGGGGATTGGTCCTATTATTTTATTGGCATGGGAAATCCCTAGGTGAGATAGCTTCCTCCACTAGTGCAGGTCAGCACCTTCTCTACTTATAGACTCATAGAGTTGCCCTAAAGCACAGAAGGGTTAAGTGATGGGGTCATCAGGCCAGTATAGGTCAGAGACAGGACTCTGGTTTTCCTGACTTTGGCTGACTTTCTATTTTTGAAAAAAAGAAAGAGAGAGAGGGAGGAAGAAAAGTCATATATGAATATAACATACATGAATATAACATACAGAAGTAAATGAAAATAGAAATAGAGTGTTTGATAAATCTGGAAAGCAGTCTCAGGAAAAATGAGATCTAGACCAACCTCCCACATCACATACCACAATAAACTTCAAATAGATACATGACCTGGATATAAAAGGTATATACCAATTCAAAGGTGCAAACAAATTCAGGCAACAAGGAAGGAGTCACCTTTCATAACTATTGATAGGAGAGGAATTCATGAACAAACAAGGGATAGAGAATGTAAAATGGACAATTTTGGTCACTGAAGCATGCTATGTTTCATGTTCTTTCTTTCATTTTTTAAAATCTTCTGGTACAAAATGACTGATATGGAAATGTTTTACGTAATTGCACATGTATAACCTATATCTGATTGCTTACCATCTCAGGGAAGGATAGAATTTGGAATTCAAAACTTTAAATAAAAAAAGCTTTAAAAACTGAAAAGTTTCTGCACCAATAGAATGAATGCAATTAAAATATTATATTATTATAATATTATTATTATATGAATGAAGGAAATGAATGAAGAAAAGTCATTACCTGGGTGGGGTAGGGGGAACTCTTGGCAGCAACTTTCTCTCATAAAGGTCTGATAACCCAGATATATAAGGAATGGATTCAAATATATAAGAACAACGACCATTACCCAATAGATAAATGGTCAAAGAATATGAATAGGCAATTCTTGAAGGAAGAAATAATTGGTACCCACAACCATTTGAAAAAAAATGCTACAAATCAATATTGATAAGAGAAATTCAAGTTAAAACAACGCTGACATTCCATCTCACACCTGTCAGAGTGACAAAGATGACAAAAAAGGAAAATGACAATTGTGGAAGGATAAGAACACCAATGCATTGTTGGTGGAGCTGTATCCAGCCACTCTGGAAAACAATTTGAAATTGTACCCCAAAAGTGACTAAACTGTGCATAACCTTTGACTCAGCAATATTGGTATTAAATGTATACCCTTAAAGAGATCAAACGAGTAAGAAATTGACCAATATTCATAGCAATATGAATTCATAGCAATATCAAAGAAACTTTTTGCTGTTTCAAAAACCAAGAAAATAATGGATATCCATCAAATGAGATGATCAGAAATGACAAAAGGAATGAATTCAGAAAAACATAAAATGATATATAAACTAATGCAAAGTGAGAAGAACCAAGAGAGCAATGTATACAGAAAGCATAACACTGGTATATATATGTGTATATATATATATATATAGATATATATATATGTGTATGTATATATGTATATGTACATCCAAAGATGTATGTGTGTGATGTGACCATCATCTCTCTGTCGGATGGTAGATAACATGCTTCGTAGTCCTGTTGGTCATTGCATGACATAAATCAGCTTTGTAAGTCTTCAAAGTTGTTTTTCTTTATAATATTTTAGTTATTGAGGCAACTAGATCACAAAGTAGAAAAGAGGGCTGGGCCTGGAGTCTGGAAAACCTGAATTCAAATCCAGCCTTAGACTCTTGTTGATTGTGTGACCTCAGACAAGTCACTTGACTTCTGATTGCCTCAATTTCCTCAAATGGGTGTAATAACAGCACCTACCTTCCAAAGTTGCTGTGAGGATCAATGAGATAAGATTTGCAAAGCACTTAGCATTGTAACTAGCACATAGTAGGTACTTAATAAAAAATAAATATTAATAAGATGTTTTTCCATCTCCTTCCTTTCCCTTATTGTATAAATTTTTATCTTGGTTCTGTTAACTCTGTATCAATTCATATGTTTTTCTAGGATTTTCTGCTTTTCTGAATCCATCCCTTTTTTTGTTCTTTGGCATCACATTACATCACATTCATTTGCCATAATTTGTTTAGCTATTGCTCAATCGATGAGCACCCCCTTAATTCTTTGAAACAAAAAGTGCTGCTATGTCTTTTTTTTTTTTGCTTTTTAGAGGGGCAATTGGGGTTAAGTGACTTGCCCAAGGTCATATGGCTAGTAAGTGTTAAGTGTCTGAGGCCGGATTTGAACTCAGGTCCTCCTGACTCCAGGGCCGGTGCTCTATTCACTGTCCCATCTAGCGGCCCCATGTCTTTTTTTTTAAACTTAAAAGTCTGTTCATTCCTTGTTTGTTTGATTTCTTGGGAGTGGGAATGGGATGTATGCTTAATAGTGTCATTGCTAGATCAAAAGATATGCACAACTTAGTCACTTTTTGAGTGTGGTTTCAAATTGTTTTCCAGAATGGTTGAACCAGTTCACACCTCCACCAACAACCTCCAACAAGAATGAGTGCTCTTGTCCTCCTCCCTTCAACACTTGTAATTTTCCTTTTTTGTCATCTTTTGTCATTTCATCATCTTTGCCATTTAATAGGTGTGAGGTAAAATTTCTTTTTATTTATTTATTTATTTACTCATTTACTTTTAATTTACAAGATTCAGTTCCACAATCACTTGAGTTTCAGATTTTCTCCCCTCCCTTCCCCCCCTCCCCCATGGTGGCGTGC
>CM053585.1:365512657-365538838 GCA_028646515.1 Pseudochirops corinnae
TGATTGTGTACAGGTTTTGCCTGGTTCTGCTCTTCTCACTTAGCATCAGTCCGTATAAGCCTCTCCAGGTAATTATGAAGTCCATCTCCTTCCCATGAGGTAAAATTTCAATGTTGTTTTCATTTGAATTTCTCTTATTAGTACTGATTCATACATCCAGACACATATATCTTTTACAAAGAGATATTTACTGAGAAGGTATAGTGAGAACCAAAATACAATGGCCTAAATCAAGATGGTGCACTTCTCAAACAAATACTCAAACCTAAAGTAGTGATTACTACAAAACACTCAATTACAATAAAGTTCACTCCTGGGTATGGCATAGATGATGGCCATGACGGCTTGGCTGCTGGGTCAATTCTTTGCTAGGCCAAGTCAAGTCATTCACTGCTCAGGGTTGGACTCGTGGAAGGGCTTGGCTACTGGGGCTACCAGTAGACTGTGCTATGTAGTCCAGTTAGTTAATGGAACTTTTGATGGATCTTTTGAACTTTCAGGGTCACAGGGTTCCAACCTGGTTCGTTCTCTCTCATACTCATTCACTTAATATAAGAAAAGAATGAAATACAGCAGATGAGAAGACCCAGAGGCATCATGCATCTGTGACCACATACGACAACTGTGAACACAAACAGAGAACTAAGATCATTTCTAGTGGTTGGTGGAACATTTCCACTTCCTTTCCACTACCTCTCCCTACACGTGGAGATCCACACCATTGCTTCTTAAAAGCTATTAGGAAAGAAAGGGAATCGTAGATTTTTTTTTAACATGGCCGATATGTGGGTTTATCTTGCTTGATTAAGCTGGTTTGTCATAATGTTTTTTTTTTTCTTGGGGGCAGGGGATCTGGAGGGAAAGGAATACTAATGAAAGTGATGCTAAAATAAAAAAAGAAAGAAAAGAGGATACTTAGAGCTTTTTAAAGTGCGGAAGAGAATAGAAGGAGATTCAGGAGGCAAGGCAGACAAAACAACTTTGAAAGTAACATGTTGACTTCATTATATTCTTTTAAAAATGAAAATTGTACATAATAGAGATTGGGGGTTTCTTGTACAATTCTGTTTTTTTCTCTTCTGTGTATGGAAATGCTCGTGTTTGTTGATGATTGTCACATTCACAATTACAAATATTTTTTTAAACAAATTGCTGTCACTTGAAACTACTGGCATTTTCTCTCGGTAGGTTGATGCTTAAACAGTAAAATGAGAGTTTTAGGGACTATTGAGTTGGCATTTCACATTCACTGTTTCTGTGCTGTCAAGGAAAATACTTATCTTCTGACAAGCCAGGTCTCAGAGAAGAGTGTAGTGGAAGAGTGAGGAATCTGCAGCCTTGAGGCCACGTGTGGCCTTCTAGGTCCTTGGGTTTGAACTTTTGACTGAGTTCAAGTTTTATAGAACAAATCCTTTTAATAAGGGGATTTGTTCTATAATGTTTGGATTCAGTCAAAGGGCCGTACTTGAGGACCTAGGGGACACATGTGGCCTTGAGGCCGAAGGTTCCACACCCCTACAACCCCCAACTACACTGTAGTTGAAGAAATCTCCTCATGCTGCCAATCAGCTAAGGAACCCAGGAACTCCCAGCCTCTCACGAGACTGTGCCAAGCTTGGACAAATCCATTTCAGGATCACAGTTTGGTCACCTATGCTCAGGAGAAGAACATAAAACAGAAGAGGCAGCCTGTGGCCTAAGGCCCATGTTCAGGCTCGCCTCGGTAAGACGTGTGAGTGTCTGTGTGCCTTGTATTGCAGCCACCATAAAGTGTGGCTGGGGAAAGATACCTTCTTGTTCACCCCTTAAAATTAGTCCCAGAGTTACAAAGGAAGAGGCGATCGAAGTCAATAATTCCTTTTAAAACCTACTGAGTGGATAGCTCTTCCCATTCATTCCTCCATCCCTACCCTAACACACATAGATACTACACTAGAATTCTAGAACTAAAGTAACCTTAGAAATCATCATAAAACTCTCTCATTTTGAAAATGTGGAAACCGAAGGATGGAGGTTAGCTAGTTTGACCTAGTCACAGTCAAGTAAATAACAGAATTGAGATTCAAACTAAGGCTCTCTGGCTCCAAAGCCAGAACTCCTTCCTTATACCACATCAACTAATTCCATGATCTGACATCTTTAAGCAAAAATTTGACAGCTCCTTTGCTGGGGATATTATAGATGGGACCCATGATTTGAGTAGGGTTTGAGCCAGATGACCTCTGAGGTTCCTTCCCACCCTATGTCTATTGTATCATAAAGTATGGGCTCAGGTGGATTGGTAAAGATTAAGTTGATACTTCTCTTTCCTTTAAGCCACAGCTAGAATCCCTCATTGTACAGGAAACCATTCCCCAATCTCCCTTAATACTAGTGCCTTCCCTATTGATTATCTCCATTTTGTCCTGTATACATTTTATTTATGCACAGGTGCTGGCACATTGCCTCCTTCATTAGACTTCGAGCTCCTTGAGAGCAGGGATTATTACTCTCTCCCTTTCTTTGTACCCCTAGCACATAGCACATTGCCTAGAATGTTGTAAGTATGTAATAAATGCATGTTTGAGGCAGCTAAGTGAAGCAGTGCTGGATAGAGCTAGAATGGTCTAAAATCATGAAGACTTGAGTTCAGATGTGACCCATTTGATAGCTCTGCAACCCAGACCAAGTCACTTAGCTTCTGTCTGCCTCAGTTTCCTTAACTGTAAAATTAAGATTATAAGAGCACCTCACTCCCAGGGTTGTTGTGAGAATCAAATGAGATAATAATTGTGTTTTGCATGGTGCATGTAGGTACTTAACAAATGTTGTTTCTCTCCCTTTCCTCCCTTGTTGATAGCTTGATTTTATTTGCGGAGCCCCTAAAGGCTATTGGGAAGATGAAAAGCTTGGTCAAGACAGTGCTTTAGGAATATTCATTGGATAATGGGTGGGAGAATCTGGAGTCCTGCATTACTTCTGTCTCTTCAGGGCAGGAGGCAGAACCTACTTTCCCCTTCTTAGGAGCTGTTCCCACAGTATTCAGTAGTGAATACCAGGTACTGAGTCCCAGATCTTTTGTCCTCCCAATGCTCTTTCCGATCCCCAGAGGCTTTAAATGAAATGACTACTCTTCTGAGTGAACCGTAGGCTGCTTGTTGCCATGGTTGGTTTCATTTTTATATTCGTGCCTCTCATGTATTATAATTGAATTGGATGATCTCAGCCTGGGATATCACTTCTCAGCAGTTCCCTGTTTGAGGATAAGGAGCCTCAGTGGAACTGGAGTAGAAAGGGGCAGACAAACCCTATCAAAGAGATACGAACTTCTCCTGAGGCTCATCATCGATACTCCCACAAATCGACTCACGTAGCTATGCCTTCTCCCTAGCAGATTAAATAAGCATCGGACTAAACTCCTGTCCCACAGAGGTTGTCTTGTGAGATCTGTACCATACACGACCTGCCTCTTTTGTCTCCTCACGTGTCTTTATATGAAGCCCCTGCATGAACACAGACATGTAGGAAACCTTTATGTTCATTGGAGAAGGTGAAGGGAATAACCATTTATAGAGTACCTACTGTATGCCAGGCACCATGCTATGAGTTTTTACAAATATTACTCATTTGATCCTCACAACAACCTTGTGAGGTAGGTGTCATTATTATCCCCTTTCTACAGTTGAAGAAACTTAAGGCAAACAGAGGTTAAGTGACTTGCCCAGAGTCACACTGCTAATAAGTGTCTGAGGCTGGATTTGAACTCAGGTCTTCCTGCCCAGTCCATTGCACCACCAGCTGCCCTTGCTTGGTTGGTCCATATAAGCCCTTTCCCCAAAGCCATATTTCATGTAGCTTCGCCTGAGCTCTCTGTTGACCCCAAACCCTGAATATCCTGAAAGTATATATCACTTTCATCTCTGGTCCACTTTTCTCCTTCCTAGCTTCCACTCCCAGTCACCCTGAAAATTAGAGTACATGGATGGATTAAGGTGGAAATTTGGAAGGGAATGAGGAAAGTCCAGGTTCTGCATAATTTAAGGTGTTAGAAAATACCAGAATCTCAGAGAGGATCAGAAGATACTCTAAATTTGAATGCTACTTCCCTTAGAAGTTAAGTGAGCAGAGATCATCGAAAACCACTGATCTCATATTCATGCCTCCGAATGGACTAGAAGGCTTCTGCCAGCAAAATCTTGGTCCCTGAGGTTCCTCAACACTACTTTCTATTACCTTTTTCAAGAATCTGGACAGCTCCCCATAGTAGTGGATATGGGGTATTGTGGGATATTGTCCATTCTCCCAAGATGCTCTAGGGTCTGAATTGGCCCTTGGTGGATTTGGGGGAGACAGGAGATAGGGAGGGGGAATCTGGGAGTGAGAGCCAGGCCTATCTGAGGTCGGGGGAGTGAATGCAGCATTGTTGGCCAGGGCCAGAGTCACAGATAATTACCTCAATTAGTGACAATGGGAGAGTAATAAATACAGGCTTAGTGTCTCCTACCCCACCAGGGCTCCGAAGATTAATCCAGCCTGACGGGCCAGCCCTGAAAGGCATGATGGACAATTCATTAAACTCCCCAAATGCCCCACAACCTGGGCGTGAAGGCTGAGTTAGCCCCCCGGGGCCTGTGCCTTTGTCCTGATTGTGTGTCTCCGCCACAGCAGAGTCGGGCAGTCCCCAGAGATGGGGAGGTGAGTGGGGGTCCCCCAGCCTGGCCAGGCGGCGGGAGGATTAGGCCAAAGTCCGGCCCTGGTTGCCCTGGCACGATGGGCTGACTGGGTTGGAATGTCCTTTGGGGGGGAGCTGGACGAGCGGAGGGGCGGGGCAACAAGGTGGGGTAAGGGAGGGGGCACACAAAAACAGGAGACAGGAGGAGTTAATTAGACGCCAATGGGGAGGGTGAAGGACCACAATAAAACCCAAGGGGACTGCCTGGGTCGCCCCCTCACTTCCGAGGATTAATGTGGGGGAGGGCTACGAAGGAGAGGGCACAGGTCCTGGGAGGAAGCTGGGGGCTCCCAGAGTGGAGTTGCATTCCCTTACTCTTTTGCTTAGCATGGCACCTTGTGGGCATGTAATTCCACAGGGGAATGGGAAGCTAACGTCCCCCTAGGCCCTCCTGTAGAGAGATCACAAGGGTCAGCCAGTCCATGATATTCCCTCACCTGAAGGCCCCTCTTCTGCTGCCCACATCAGGAACCCCAGAGAGGTGGAGAGTTGCATGGAGCATTTTCCCCTTTTGCCTGAGACCAGAGGAGGTCTAGGAAGAATTAGCACTGCCCCACCCCCGAGGCTTCCACTCAGTCAGTGGTGAAACCAGGAGTTTTGCTTCCCAGTATAGTCCTATGTCCATTTTGAACAGGCTAACAGGTTAAACCTAAGAAGTGTTTGGAAGTGCTAGACATATCCTTGTGCTCACATCCATATGTGAGTGGGTGCTCAAGGGCATGTACACTTGTGTGCATATGTATATATATATATATATATATATGTATGTATGTATATAATACACATGTATGTTTCTACTCACGTATTTGCAATGTCTGAAATCCATGCGCATGTTTTTGTATTTGTCCGTAAATATGTCTGTGTATTTACTTCTGAGTGTACTTGTGTGTCCGGCAGAGCATGCCTGGGAGTGAGGGAAGAGACGCCTGGCTATGGCTGCCCCCTGGACTTCGCATGAAGATTGACCTCCCCCAGGCCTGTGTCTTTAAGAGACTTCGCCAGGCCTGGTCAGGACAGCCTCTTTGACCTCCAAGGCTTCTGAAAGACGGGAAACTTAGCAGCAGCCTGGGCAAAATCTCTCATTATTTGCATGCAGCAAAGTGTCCAGGAGGCCCTGCTGTTCCCACTCTCAATGGAAAAAAATGCCGCTCATTACATAGACTCTTGGAAAAGGGCCCCATTGCCCTCCAGGGGAGTCCCAACCTGGTTCCTCAACCCTAGCTCCCTTCTTAGGCCTGGGGGTGTAGGGTAACCCTCTCTCCCTTCCTAGGAACCACCCCCACACCTGGCCTTTCCTCAGGGAATGACAAGGGAGCTATTTGGAGGCAGCTCCCCTGGCCTATTTATAACCTGCCTCTCACCGGATGCTGCTTTTAGCCCAGACGTGTGTATGTGTGTGTGTGTGTGTGTGTGTGTGTGTGTGTGTGTGTGTGTGTGTGAATGTGCATGTGTGTGTGGGGGGCTCTGTCTCAAGCTGGACGCCCTGTCTGGGTGTGGAAAGAGTGAGTAAGGGTGAGTGGTGGGCAGCTCTGCATGGATATTCCTGCTCACACCACAGCCAAACACCTTATTTTCTCCTCTCTGTTATTTTTCTCTCTCTGGGCTGGTGAGCAGGATTTAGCTGGTGCTGAGGGGGGTGGGAGGTGGGGAGATGAGCCCCAGGATATTTGCAGCCCCTCTGACAGGGTTTTTCCAGGGTACAAATGCTGAGGCGTGTGCTGGGCCCCTCAGACAACTTCATGCATGCCAGCCCCTCCACCCGGCTCTCAGCTCTCTCCTTCCTGCCTGTCTTCCCTCCCATCCTGGAGTTTTTCAGTAGTGACACCCTCCCCCCACCCCTGATTCACTAATGCCAGCTCATTTCTAAGGGTTCTGGCACCGACTAAAACTAGGGTACCCAAGCTAGTCCCCCTGGGTTCCATCCCCCACTTGGCAAAGCTTCCTTTTCCCTTTCCCCTGCCCCACAGTATCCCACTTTATCTTTCTAAGTGGTGGCCCTCCTTATCCTGCTCACCTGCTCCCTGGTTTGCCGAGAAAGATTCATACGAGCAACTTGAAATGAAAAGATATGACCTTAACATTTGTAGGGTGCTTTACAGATGTCTTTCACCTAACCGGCTCGTTTGAGCCCCGTAACAGCCCAATGAGGTTGTCACTGGGCAGATAACAGCAGCTCTGTTTCACAGATCAAGAGCTAGAGTCCCACGTCTTCCAACTCCCAGGCCATTCTTCTTCCCTGTCTGCAGACTCCTTTATCCCGGGTCCTCTCCTTTCCCTAAGGTATAGTTATGAGGGAGATAACGAAGGAGGATATGAATGTTCCCTAGGTTGAGAGAGGAATAATAAATCATTCTTCCCCAGGGCATTCTTCTCTATGCTGGACACTGTCCCCACATGTCCTTGCATTCCCCATTCCTCAGCACCTCCTCTTCTCTAGAGTTAATCCATTCTTTTTCTCTTTGGGCTGGGAACAAGGACTTAGATAGTACATGGGGTAGAGCATAAGGAAAAGTCTAGAAGGTTTTTGCCCTTCAAGAACCAAAGGAAATTTGGTAAACAATAAGGAGTCAGGGTTATGATTAGGGCTCAGGGTTCCAGGGAAGGTGTTGGTTAGGTCTAGGATTAGGATGATAGGCACTTGTTGAATGTAGAATGAATGTTATGGTTAGTATTAGAGTCACAGTTCTGGTTTCAGTCAGTATTGGGTTGGGGTCAGGGTTAGGATGTTCAGTATTTGTGGTATGAGTTTGATTAAGATTACATTTGGGTGAAAATTGTACTGGGGTTAGTTTTATGGTTTGGTTCCTTGCTCCTCTCCTTCCTAAATCTCTTTCACTTTTAAATCCTTGATAGTAGTAACCCTTCAGTTTTGATCTGTTAGACATAAACCATCATCAGTTTCTTGGGACTTCCATTCTCCGTAGTGGGTGTTCTCTTTGGAGTTAGGAGCCTAACTAAAAAGGTAGCCTTTCCTACCAAAAAAGGTAGACTCTTTTCCTATCAAAAATAATCAAAAATAATTCCCAAAGCTAGAACTAGGACAGATGGGCCCTGGGGCTTCACTTCTGTCATTATCATAATCAAGCCTGACAGTTATACTGCAGTTTTTATTTCCAAGAACTTTTACAGCTATGATCTCATAAACAACCTTGTGAGATAATTAGGCCAGGTAGAATGGATTTCCACTTTGTCAATGAAGAAACTTCAGGATGATGTAAGTGAAGAGGAAGACAGTGGAGCAGAGTGGAGAATCGTGATTTCGTGGAAAGGAAGAGGTGAGCCAAGAGACTGGAGTTTGAATGTAGCCTCTGATAGTTTATACCTGTGGAATCTGGCATGAGTCTCTTAATCTCTCTGATCTTGTTTCCTCCTCCATAAAATGAAAGGGTTGTATTAGATAATATCTCAGGCTCCCTTCTGTCTCTGAATTCTATCATTCTATGATATGAGCAAAATAGCGTTTTAAAACAGAAATTGAGGCACAGAAGATAAGTGAATTTTCTGAGATCACACAGCTACTTAGTGACAGAAGAGAGCCTCCAAACCACATTCGGGGACTTTCCTAATTGTGCTCCTTCCACAGGAGAAGAGGTTCCACCAGTGGCCTCACGAGGGTCAACTGGAGGTCAAAGAGCCCAAATCTCTGGCCTGATCCCTGTTAAGGGCCCAAGTCTGTGCATATTACCCCTTCCTAAGGCCTCCCTTTACCCCTGGGCTGCTGGAAACATAAAGATACTTGCTGAGGAAAAGTGGAGTTAGTACCAACAATGGGACGTTCA
The DNA here is from genome assembly GCA_028646515.1 of Pseudochirops corinnae. Classification (NCBI taxonomy): domain Eukaryota; kingdom Metazoa; phylum Chordata; class Mammalia; order Diprotodontia; family Pseudocheiridae; genus Pseudochirops; species Pseudochirops corinnae. The sequence continues at coordinate 365,521,148 of CM053585.1, forward strand.
AAGAAAAAAACATTTATATCACTGATAAAAAATAGAAATTTTATTCTGCAAAGGAAAATATACTACAGGGGACAGAGGGGTTGACAATGGTTACACAGAAGAGAAATGTTGGTTTCTGTGGCCAAAGATATCTTTGAGAAGAGATAAAGGAGAAATGAGAAAAGGAACAAGTCAGGACAAGTGGAGGAGTAGGATAGAGTCTGGAGGTAGGGGTAGTTCTGTGGATCAGGCTGGGACCCAGCACAATAAATAGTTTTATTTACAAGAACCAAATCCTCTGCTTTGTATCCACAGTTCAGTGCAAATTATTTACACACTGACTAAGGAGGGGGTGAGAGTGGGGACATAATAGGTAGAACTTACAGCTGTTCAATGGCCCCATTGCAGAGGCTGGGTGAAGGGTGACATCATGTGGGTCTCCCTAACCCCATTAGACATATCATCACAGCTGCCCTTCTCCCCTAGAATTCTTTTGCTCCTGCTGTGGGTAAGGAGAGAGGTGGGCACTGCCCATGCTTTGATGCCTGAGGCTGGGTCCTAGGTCTCAGTGCCTGCCTGGCTTTCCAATACCTGGGGCCTCTTCACAACCCAGGAAAAGTAAAAGGGCCTCTACGGGGACCAGAGGAGAAAAAGCAAGACAGGGAGAGATGGTGGGAGTAAGAGAGAGAGAAAAAAGAGAAAGGAAAGAATATTAGAAGGGGAAGGAGAATATAGAGGATCACTAACAAAGATAGTAGGGGTTTCCTTCTCTAACCTCTATGTGCTCCAGGGGGTGGGAAGAAATGAAATCATCTCTTGTTCTGTGCTGGGAGTGAGTGGGCCTGAGAGAGACTTCACAGAAGGGGAGGGGGCAGTGCTGCAGAGTATTTCTCCTAGGGTAAGCTCTGGGGGAAATAGCTAAGAGAGTACACCTGTCATCATGGACTTGTGGGCTACGATTCACCCTCAGTAAGAGATTTTGTGTTCCCTTGACTGAACTGGGAAGGATGGAATGGGTGGAGGGGAGGGGGTGCCTGTGGAGAAAGGGAGGTGTGGAAAGGAGGCATTCGTGGGCCAAGGGAAATGAGGGTAGGGGTTTCAGGCCTGGGAGCTCCTGGGATTCCCGGTGTGTGTGTGTGTGTGTGTGTGTGACTGCAGTGCATGGCGAGAGTCCAGAGGGTTAGTGCTCCTCGGAGGCTGTGGATTCGCAGGTTGCTAGGCAGGGAGGCCCCCTCCCTCACAGACATTCGTGCAGCACTCGCGTGTGGGTGCAGTTGCGACAGCTGACATGGCAGCACCAGTGGAAGGTGCAGTTACAGCGCTCGGTGACGCGCTGCGTGCGCGTGCGGTGGCCTCGGCCGCAGCACAGAAGCTCGCAGCCGTCCAGGGCCGGGGAAGAGCTGTTGCAAGCGCGTCCTGTGGTGCCCGCTGTGCCCATGCGCCCACTGTAGGTGCAGAAGTTGGGCGACTTCTCGAAATACACGAGGTCATGAGGTGAGGGCGGTTTGTGGGCAGGGTCTTCCGGCTCCAGACGCAGTAGCTCTGCCCGGGATGCGCGATTACTGCCCCTGTTGCCGTAGAGCACGCGCGAGGCGCCGTCAAAGCGGTCCCTCAGCACGTCGCCCACCGCGCGCAGCGTGGGCAATCTCATCCAGCACGTGCGCACTGTGCATGAGCCCGACATTCCGTGGCACTTGCATTCCTGGCGCATCTCCGAGAACACTGTCTGTGGGAAAGAGAGTCGTCAGTTCCTGTAGGCTCCCCAGACCATCCTGCGTCCCTCTCTTAAATCCAGTCCTTTCCTAGGGCAGTCAAGTCCACACCAATGCCCAGAGCGGCTGAACCTTTGAACCCCAGCTGCTTCTTTTCTTTCCTGCTGATTCTTTCTCGAAATAGCGCGTAGTAATAGGGAAAAAGCTGCAATTGCAATCGAAACTTCTGGTTTGAACTCTGGGTCTAGCACTTGCTAGGCAAGTCAAAATATGTAAATGAGAAAATTGGACTAGACGCTCTCTTCTAAGTCTGATGCTATGATTCCCAAGCCTTCCTGTCCAGTTCATTGACTATTCCCCAGGGCTGGGTTGCCTGGCCAGTTGACCCATTCACCTGAGCCGCCCCCTCCCCCCAGTTTTCCCAGGCTCCGGAATTTCATAATGTGCTCTCTACCATAAGCCCACACTAACCTACACCCCCATTCCCACATACCCCTGCTAACCTGGGAACACTAACTGCTCCCCTCTCTTGTGTACACACATCCTTGCTAATCTTAGATCTGGCTTTCTGGCTGTGCGCCCTCACTATGGGTTTCCTACCCTCTTCATTATGCACCCCCCCCCCCCCCCCACACACACTTCTAGAGCTCCCTTACCGTGCGCCCCGCCTCGTTGTTGTGAAGGTTCATGAGGTAACGCAGGTCCCTCCCCTTCTCCCCAGAGTCCACAAATTCCCGGCCAAAAAGGCGACCAAAGTCGATGTTGTCACTGCAGCCGCCCCAGTGCCAGTCCGGACCTCCCGGGCCACGTCGCCGGTAATCGCACGTACAAGACTCTATTGAACCCTCGGAACAGGAGCGAGCAACAGAGTGTGTCACCCCGGCAGATGTGATGGCGAAGATAAAGGCGGTCTCTCGGCATCCTGTTAGGGAGAAGAGGAATGGGGGTCACTGGAGCAGGTGGTGGTGTTGGGGTTAGCCGGGAGGAGGGAGGTGCTGGAAGCCTCTTTTGGAACCCAGGAATTCTGAACACAAGCACAGACTAATTCCTCTACATTCTTTGCCTCACAAACCGCTAGACACACGCACACACGCTCATATCCAGCAAGCATTTTGGTTGCTAAGGGAAGTTGGAGATGTAGAAAGAGAACGTACAGCTCCCTTCTGTCTCAATTTTTCCCCCATTTATCCAGAAAAGAAGGAGTGGTATGAAAAGAAGAGATGGGTAGGCAAGAGAGACTGGGTAGATCCAGTGCCCTCAGTAGCCACCCGAGGGCACGTAAACTTCCTACACTTCCTCCAATCTCTCCCCGAAGCGCAGGCCCTACTAAACTAGAGGTGACGGAGAGCTAGCTAGTTCCCAAGAGTAGAAGCCTTAGTTCCAGCTTTCCCGGTAGGGAAAAGTGGATATAGGACTTTGAAAAAAAAAAAATGTCACATAGTAAGTGCGCAACCACCATCTGTCGATTGATTGATTGTATGTCTGTATGCCCTCTGGGGGTATAGGCTCCTATGGGTTCCTAGCCCAAGATTGACCTTATTTAGGTTCAAGCAGCAGCAGCAGGAACCTACCTATCCCTTGGTGTGACTGTTGTCTACCTACAATCTCCTCCCGCCTCCTCCCACACCGCTCCCCGCCCCAAACCCCAGCTTCACAGCTCGCACCTCGGTTGACTATCTTGCCGAAAACGTGGGGCCCTGAAGCGGTGGGGCAGTTCCAGCGTCGATTCCGAAACTGCCACTTGCACTCCCTCACAGCGCTCTGCAGACCGCCGCTCACACTGTGCAAGATGCCCGGGTTTTGTCGAATTAGCCGCCGCTGCTTGCGGCTAAGCAACTGCAGACTTGGTTCCAGTACCAATTGCAAGCTCTTTGAGTCGGTCAGCAGGTTGGTGGAGGACGCCACGTTCACTATGCCCCTGAGGTCGGACACGGATGTCAGGGGCTCAGGCTTAGTTTTGGGTCTTAGAACCCTGTCTCCCTCCTCACCCCCGCCCCCGCAAGAGCCGATACTCTACCCAATCCCATTCTATTCCATTCAAACATGTGGTAAATGTCTACCAAAACGCCTCAGCCCCTTCCCTACTACAGGAAATGCGGGCTGCAGCAGGGCAGAAGAAAGCACCATACCCAGAAAATCCAGGTGCCTGGGTTCCTGAGGTTCCGCTGCACCCAATGTCAGCAGTAAGAACTAGGAGTTTGCATTTAGGTTCCCAGTCAGTTTCTGTCTAAAGGCAAGTCCATTCTCTTCCACCACTACTACCACCATCACCCCAACTGCTCTGTAAAGACTGAGTGAATGACCGAGACTGACACTGAGATGCCAAACCCTCTGTCCCCCTTTCCCCGCTAAAGAAGAGAGATGAGACCCAGGATGAAAGAAAACCCCGAACTGCAGCTCAATTGAATCAAGGGTCTGAAGGCAGATTGGCGTGTATGCATTCACCACAAGGCTTTGTGAAACTCGAGGGGCTTTCTGTTAAAAGAACCCAGGGCCACTGTGACCATCCGAGTTGTTTGGTAGAGAGGGACTACCCGGTCCCCTACCCCTTTACTTCAGTCGGGTTTGTCCTACGTGGAGGGGAAGCTGTGGGAGAGCAGGAAGAGGGCAACGGGGAACGGGGAAAGAGAGAGAGAGAGAGAGAGAGAGAGAGAGAGAGAGAGAGAGAGAGACCACAGAGGAAAGGGAAGAAGTATTGATTGGGAGATCTGTTGTTCCTGGGGTTAGCAAGAGTCTGAGAACCCAGGAGGGCAAGGGAAGAGCTGAGCTGAGACTGGAGTCTCGGATACTATAACCGCCCAAGCCTCAAGCCGCCTGTAGCAACTTTGGACAGCTCTGGACAGCTCCGAGGCCCTTTTCCGTCTCCCAGTCTCTCCCTCTCAGCTTTATTCTCTGGGTGTTCTTCCCCCCAAAGGAATGGAGCGTATGTGTAAGAATGCACAATGTCTATGAAGTCTGTCCATCTGTCTCCGTGTATTTGAGATTTGAGTGGAAAACGTGGGGTTAGCAGCCCCACTCCAGAGTCCCCTGACCTAGGATCACTCACCACCATCTGCCGCTGCTGTTGGCGGCCAGAACTCCAGGCATAGCCGCGAGCACCAGCAGTGTCGCGGCTCCCCAGCTCAAAAGCAGAGTTTCGGTCCCCATCACCAGGCTGTGGCTAGCCGGGACTGGACTTGCTGCTTCCCGCTATGGTGGAGCAGGACAGGCGGCGTTGGCCCCGGGTTCCCAGGATCCCCGAATCTGATCTAAAAATCCCGGGTCCAGGTGACGGTTTGCAGCATGGCTTGCAGAACTGCGCGGCGAGGGGGTAGGGCTGACAGGCTGAAGTCTCCTAGGTCAGCAACACCACCTATTATAGCTGTTGTGAAGACAAGGAGGGTCCCTGGGACAGGTCGGGCCAGGCCTCCACTCAGGGGCGCACAGGACAGGGGCTCAGACAATGGATCGCAGGGCCTTACGGGGCTCTGGCTTGTCTGCTTGAGGAGCTGGCAGGCTGGCCGTCGGGGCTCACCCCCCGCCCCTTGCTTCAAGGCTCCCGCCCCCCAGTCTAGGCACCGGCTGTCGACCCCTCCCCTCGGGATTCCCTCCTACGCTCTTCAGCCTCACTCCTCCCTCCCCCCCCTGCCCAGGCCCGTCGGGGACAAGCCAGTCAAATCAGTTAGGTGGCCGGCAGGGGGAGCGGCAAATGCAGACTTGGGAGAGATCTGGTTCTGGAGCCCCCAGGCCCGTTACCCCAGCCACAGTCCCGCCCTTCCTCACCCCGCCCCCTATATTGGGCTGTACTTCCGACGTCACCTCAAGATTCCACCGCCCCTACCCCCCACCCTGAGAGTCCCTAGGCTGCGGTTTGAGAATGGGACGCGGGGGAGAAACCACCCCACCCAGGAACCCCAGACAGCCGGCCTGGGGGAGGAGGGAGACACTGCGGGCAGTGGTCAGGGGAGTCCCAGAGATGGGGGAGGGAAGAGAGAGGCAGGACAAGATTGCAAAGAGCGTGGGAGAAGGACTTGGGTGGGGGGCGGGGAGACGAAGAGGAGCGGCTGAAATCAAGTGGGGGAGAAACTAAGCAGAGAATCACCGTCTGGTGGTGGGGGTGGGGAGAATTAGTTCAAATTCACTATATGTAAAGGTGTACTTGGGTAAGTTTGTGAGTGTACATATGAGCAAGTGTTATGTGTGCAAGTAACTGTGGTGGGAGGGGGAGAAGTGTGTAGAGAAGGTACAATGTGAATGTATAAGTGAATATGAGAATACTAGTGTGAATGTCTTGGGGAATGTGTGTTCCGTGTGTGCAGTGTGTACCTGTACCATATCTGAGGGTGAATTAGGAGTGAATTCAGAATGAGTACATCCTGACCTGTATGGGTGAGGAATGATACAGGAGGTTATTCAAGGGAAGGAAGATGTCTGGGTCTGCCCTTGGAGGTAAGAGGATGAGTGTGTGGGGTGGGAGAGAATGGAGGGGGAGTGAATGTGTCTGGGAGTAAGTGTCATCTTGTGCAGAATGTGTCATCCAGTGGCATGTGTCACTTGAAGGGTGTCATCCTATGTCTGTTTGTGGGGGACAGGGGAGGTGATCTGAGACGGGGTGCCACTCTAACTTAGGAAAGGAGGAAAAAAGCAACAGCCAAGATTGGGAAGATGAGACTATGAAAAAAGAAGGGAAAATCCACTATAACTGAGCCAGGAGGAACTGGGCCAAATGGTTGAGGTGATAGAATAAGGAGACCCATGTCAATCACACATGTCTTCCAGTCTTTCTGTCTCTGTTTTACCCCAGATCTCAGTCTCTCTCCAAATCTCCTGCCTGTTTTTCCAGAGATTACCCAGATCCTTATGCCATCAACTCTAACATACATCATACTTCCTACCTTGTTCTCCCACCCTTCTGCTGGTCCAGGGACCCAGAGATGGAGAGGTGACTGAGGTTCCTGCTCTGGAATTTAGGCCATGTAACTTGTTTGGTCCTCACCATGAAGACAAAGTTTTGAACTTGTATGACTGGAATGATAATGGTCATCTTGACAGAAATGAAATAGAGGTATGTTTTCTTGGGGATGGGAAGGGAGATAATGCGATCACAATCCATCAATGCTTACTTGTCCTATTATTCACTCTTTCCTACTGAAAAAAAAAAAGGTAGAGGGGTGTGTGCGTGTTTGTGTGTGTGTGTGTGTGTGTGTGTGTGTGTGTGTGTGTGTGTTCCAGAGTACAAAGCCCAAAAGCCTACCACTGGGAGGTTCCTGCTACAACCAGGAGGTGATGTAAATCAGAATTCAGGGATTCTTGGGAGAGAGAAGGTAGAGTTTGGAGGTGATGGAGAATTTTTTCCTGTCACAGTTGCTTTGGGTATCTGAGTTGGGGTAAGCTATGATCTCCCAAGGGCCTACACCCTGTGGAGTTCCAGAAAATCAGGGGTAGAATAGGAGAATGCTTAAGGTGGTGATGTAGCTGTATTGGAGAGACTCAACAATTGACAAGAGTGAGGAGGACAGAATGGGACTCATGTGCCCACCTTCCCATTAGTTGATCATGCACTCCTAGGAGGAGAGGGTTAAGCTGTGCCATTGTGGGGGATATTCCATGCCCGTCTCCACTTTGGACACTGGCCTAGGGGATGTGTTTCAGTGGCTGGCTCTGCCCAACCTGTGGGAAGGATGAACACTTTTGGACCCTTTGTTCTGACCTATTAAATTGAGCCAAAAGTCCTACTAATCCTTCTAGGGAACTGTGTAGGACTGTATAGGAGAAAGGAATTTCACTGAATTTCAAGTTGTTTCTCCACGGACAACCTTGAATTCAAGTCTCTTTTGGGGCCCAATCCACAATATAGTGCTATCAGAAGGATTTGGGGACCATGGTGCAAAAGTGAAATTCCCTGAAGGGGAGAAAATCATTTATGGGCCCTCTACTATCCCTTTGTGTCTGTTCTGCATTTCTTTATAGCTGCTGTGAGTCCTTTGTGTCTTCTGCTCCTTCTGTGAGGTGAAATAAAGGCTATCTTGTACTCAATCTGAATGGATTACCTTGAATGTTTATACAGAAACTGGGGGTGTTGTTATCCACAGGTTCTTGGAAACTCAGACATCAGTTATACATGAGCTAGAGTCAAAAATTTCTCAGAGTAAACTCTGGGTGGGACACAAGGAACTAAAGATAGAATATGACCTTTTGGGGAAGCCCAGGAAATAGCACCAAGTCTATGTAAATCCTAAGCCAAAGCCTAGACTCCTTCCATTCTGGTATAAGTAGTAAAGCTCAAAAAATAAAACAAATGAATTCCCTAGATATATGATACCCTTCCTAAAGAGATTTAGCACTTGAGAAAGTGAAAAGTGAAAAGACAGCTTTTTAGCCTCTGGATAAAAAAAAATCAAATTATCCCCAATAGGAAGAATCCTTGAGCAAATAGGAATTGAGAAGATCACAAGAGATAAAATGGATAGTTTTGGTTACACAAAACTGAAAAGTTTATGAACAAACAAAATTCAATTAACCTTAGAAAAGAAACAACTGGGGGAATATCTTAGCTGCAACTTTCTCTGGGAAAGGTCTGATATCCAAGATATATAAAAAAAAAATGTATTCAAATACAGGAACAAGAGTCATTCCTCAATAGAAAAATGGCCAAAGGAGAGAAACAGGCAATTCTCAACAACAGAAATCCAAGCTATAAAAACAACCATAAGAAAAACTTTCCAAAACACTCATAATAAAAGAAGTGCAAATTTGAATTCTCAAGTGCCACCTCAAGATTGGCAAAGATGACAAAAAATAAAAATGACAAGTTTTGAGGGGCTGTGGGAAAATAGGTACACTAGTTTACTGCTGGTAGAGTTGTGAATTGGTCTAGTCCTTCTGGGAAGTAATTTGGAACTATACTCCAAAAGTCACTAAATTGTGTGTACCCCTTGACCCAGAAAAAACCCACTGCCAAGTATATGTCCAAAAGTCATCAAAGAAGAGGGAAAAGATTCATATCTACAAACATATTCATAGCATATTTCTGTAGTAGCGAAGAGTTAGAAAAAAGGGGATGCCCTTCAATTTGGGAATTGTCAAGCAAATTATATAGCATATTAATGTAACAGAATACTGTTCATGTCATAAAAATGAGGACAGAGATGCTTTCAGAGAAATCTAGAAGGATGTGTATAAACTTATACAGAGTGAAATAAGCAGAACCAGGAGAACAAGTTATCCAATAAGAAAGCATTGTAAAAGCAAACAACTTTGAAAAACTAATCAAGGTAACGATCAAGCACATCACCAAAGGAATGATTTGCTTCTCACCTCTTGATATGGAGGGATGGACTGGAGGTACAAAATGAGACAGACATTTTTGTTTATGGCCAATGTGTGGATTTGTATTTCTTAATCACGCTTATTTGTTAGAAAAGGAAATATTTTTCAAAAATTCATACCAAAGAGAGGACTGGTAATAGTGATATCAAAAAAAAAGAAGAGAAAGAAAAAAAGATTCATTGAAACATTTTAAATGCACTGAAGAAGAGAAGGAAGTCCAGAGGGAGACAACCATGACAGTTTTGAAATTAACATGTTGAATTTATTATGTATTTTAAAAAACTAAGCTCTACGTAGTAGTTTCATATAACAATGCTCTTTTTCTGTTCTCATTTGCATATGAAAATGATCACATTTATGGGTATTTATCAAGTTCAGAATAACAAAAAATTTTAAAATTATTAAAGTGGGAAAAACCTATCCCAAATAAATCCCCAAGTGGTAATGCATGGCTCAGCATCACAGGTTATAGGTTTTGCATGACACATGCAAAAAATCACAATACAGAGTATTACCTAACTTAACTACATGAAAGATGGAGCAGTGGAGTAAAAAAAAGTGCCGGACTTGGAGTCAAAGGAGTTTGATTCTAACCCCAATTTTGCCATTTACTATCAGTGTGACCTTTAGCAAGTTACTTAAACTCTCTGAGTCCCAATTTCTTCAGTTGTTAAATGAGAGAATTGGAACAGGTTACCTCTAAGATCTAAACCTACACATTAAGTTCTACCAGCTCTAAATATATAATCCTCTGATTCAATGAAAGAAATACAAACAAAAGGCCTGAGGAAGAAGGGGTAATGGGCATGTAGGGTCAAAGAAGGGTCAATGGATATGTCGTCTGCAGCAGAGAAGACTTAAGACAGACATGATATTAAAGGTGAAGAAGAAGGAAGAGTTGCCAAGGTTTTGAATGTGAGAATGTCAGCTAAAATTCACTGTCTGCAAAAACTCTTTTCTACTCACCTTTAATGCTAGTTCTTTCCCTCTGAGACTACCTCCTATTTATTTTATATATCTTGTATATACATAGCTGTTTTATTTTATTTTTTCTCAATGACATGTAAAAACATTTTTAATATTCATTTTTAAAAATTTTGAGTTCCAATTTCTCTCTCTTCCTTCTTCCTCTCCTCTCTCCTTGAGAAGGCAAGCAATTTGATATAGATTATACATGCATAGTTATGCAAAACACTTCCATATTAGCCAGTATATAGTTGTCTTAGATTATTAATTAGATTGTGAATGCCTTGAAAGCAAGGACTATTTTTGTCTTTTTTGTTTGTTTCCTTCTCTGGCAACATAGCAGGCACTTAATGATGCTTGTTGACTTGACTGGGGGCCACCACAAATATATGGAATCTTTCCTTGTTTTCTCCTGATATTCTGAAAATACAAGTAGAGTACTCAGGATATCCACTCATTACCCCTTGCCCTTGATACATGACTGGCCCATCCACTTTTTCTATCATGCATTTCCTTGATGCTATCTTTCCAAAGGTTTTCATTGGTTATATATGCCCACCAGGTATCTCTCCATCGCCCTCTGTATGATATTTATTTTTAATTCTTCAGGGACTTGTATTCCATGTTTCCCTGCCATGTAGTAATGTTGGTGTTAAAAATATGGACCATGTGTTTCCATGAAGAATAATAATATATAACTTTTATGTAGTGCTTTACAAATATCACCTGATTGGAGCCTCACAATCACCCTGGGAGTTAGGTGCTATTATCATCCTTATCTCATGAGGAAACAGAGACAGACAGGCTTAAGTGACTTGCATAACTTCCATAGAAAACATCAATAGAAAGTCTGGGGAGCTTTGTATTGTAGCCCATTCCCCACTTTCTGTATTCAACTCTTGAGTCCAATGAGTTATCCACAGTGTTGTGTTGTCTGTTTCAGAAATGAAAATTGGTGGATGAGTTAAACTCTTAAATGATTACAGATCTCTTCTAGGACTCTCTGTACTCTTCCAGTCCTTGGGACAGGGGACAGAGTCAAAAGCAAAAGTGTGTCTGATACTTTCATAACCTTTCAGAATGTACATGAATCCCCATCGTGTCTCAGACTTCTAAGGAAAAGGAGCCAAGGAAAAGTTCACATGATACGAGGAGGAGCATAGAGCCAGCACTTTAGTCTGAAGGCATGGAGGCTGCTTGGCCTTGGCTGATTCCTTCAGCTGGTCATTTAGCCTTGGTCCAGAAAGATGCTGAGGAGCTATTACCTGGTCCAGTGTTAAAGGACTTGTAGCATCAAACAAAAATTCCAATACATACAGACCCAAGAAGCTACATACATATTTTATTTACACTTAACAAACACATTTGTTTTCTCCTCTCCTTCTCCCTCCATATGATAGTCCTTGAAGGCATTAACCCTTTGTTTTTTTTTCTTTTTTGCATCCCCAGAACCTACCACAGTGCCTAGAAAATAATAATCACAGTAACAGTTTTTTGACTGTTTGAAAGTGATGTTTCACTCTATCAATCCAGATGAAATTATGAAAAAACATAACCAACAACCAATAATCACAATGGGAACTTATATTCTCTTTATCTTTTATTCAAGTGTGATATTGTAAATATGTAATCCATTTAAAAATAAAATTCGAAAAGCTCCTTGTTCCCTACTAATAACCTCATTGATGATATTCTAAATTTGTATGTAGGGGCAGCTAGGTGGTGCAGTGAGTAGAGCACCCTCCTTGGAGTCAGGAGGACCTGAGTTCAAATCCGACCTTAAGCCCTTGACATACTTACTAGTTGTGTGACTTTGGGCAAGTCACTTAGCCCCAATTGCCCTCCAAAAAAAAAAAAGCTAAATTTGTATGTTATCCTGATATAATAAGCTCATTTTAAGTCCAGGAGCAGTATAATTGGCCCCCAAGGTCCATGTGATTCCCTACTCTTTAGTTTTAAGGAATTTATTTTAGACAAAAAAAGTATGAGTTCAACCACAAATTCTCTGAGCCCTCTGTTAGGAAAATTCCTAACATTTAGGTAGAGTTGGGCTCTCTGACTAGATTTACATTTATTCCTACTTCTAGTTAACCTCTGGTCACTCTGTGGTTCAGGTTACTGGAAATGTTTGGGTAATTAAGCAGCATATTACATTATATTATAGCATCTACGGATAGATAGACAGATCAAGGGAAGGTTGAAGAAAGGGCAGAGCTTTTCTCAAAACTTGCCTTAGTCTTTGAGTATGCAAGTTCACTGGTAACATCAGCCTGAGTCTTCTGCTTTGAGATGCCGGTCCCATGTCTGTCACAGCTCACTCTTACCTTTTCTTTTCTTCTGATTACACTGGGGTTCAGCCCTGGATGATCCCTGCTACTTCTTCTCTGCTTCCAACCCTGAAATCTTTATCTCATTCTGGGAGAGCTTTTCTCTAATATAAAAATCCTGTGGGATATGACTGAGTTTCTCATGAAATGGCTCTGATTGATTCATGGAGTTGTACAGGCCCTGTTTACACTTGATTCTGATTGGCTGGTTCACTCAGGAAATATTCTTACATAACAAAGAAGCCCTTCATAAACTTACCCTTTCCCACCTGTTCAGACTTTAATCTTAGTGCATTTCCTCTGAGATTACCTCCAATTTGTCCTTTTTATATTTTGTTTGCACAGAGTTGCTTGAATGTTTTCTCTTTTCATGATACTTTGAATTTCTTAAGAGTAAGAACTGTTTCTGCCTTTCTATATATCTGTAGCATTTAGTGCAGCACCTGACACACAGCAAGTACTTAATAAATGCTTTTTGACTTGACCAAGATAATTATTTTTAAATGAGTACGATAGTCATTGGAGCTTTACCTGTTACACATTATATAAATGAAAAACATAAATATTTTGTATAGGTGAAAGAGTAGGCAAAAGGTAAGTAAATGTTTTCTCTGTTGTCCATTTTTTTTTGGAGGGTAAGTGACTTGCTCAAGGTCACACAGCCAGTAAGTGTTAAGTGGCTAAGGCTGGATTTGAACCCAGGTTCTCCTGACTTCAGGGCTAGTGCTCTATTCATTGCACCACCTAGCCACCCTGTGTTGTCTATTTTTGACATTAAAAAGTTTTAGGTTTTTTTTTTCCTGTCATTCCCTCCTGCTAACTTGCATACTGATCCCTCAGCACTCTCACAATTATGTTTCCTCCAGCATAGATTTCTTCTATTGGCCATTAGGTCCAATCCAGCTTCTTTACCTCTTTGTTATTCTCTTTAGAACCATTTTTACCTCCCTCATAAGCATATTGAGGACTGTGATGTTAAGGTCCAAGTATGGTGGTTCCACTGTACTTGATGGTAAAAAAAAAAAAAGTTTGTAATAGTAATCTTAAACAGATTTTTTCCCCACTTTTCTTCTATTTCTTAACCAGCTTCTCTTGACCAACAGCTGAGTAACCTTTTTGACCCAACCTAGCTGAAGCAGACCCTTGTGAAGATCCGGATCAGCAATGAAACAACTTGCTTAATCTAATCTAGCAGAAAGTTGGCCCATGCAGCTAGAATGTGCCCTTCAAGGAGCCAACTCAGCCTGACAATGGAGCAACTTGGGGAAGCCTGTTCTGCCATGAATGTTGTATGGACTTTCTGGACAAAAAAGAACATCAGAACTCTGATGTTCCAGAGTTGTGAGTTGCCCCCTTACATATAGGTCTCATTACCCTTGTACTTTAAGTTCATTCCTACTCTTCACCAGATAGACTATGTATTTGTGGGAGAATGTACACTTTTAGAAGAAATGGTTGTAATTGCTGTTTTTAATGTGTAATTTAAAAAAGCTAATAAGTCTATTGGTTGATTTTATAGGGGGGCATACCAGTTAGGAGATTTTTAAGGTATTTATATTTTAACTTAATTTAATTATATTTTAAATCTCCTATTGGATTACTTCTAGAACCTCAGGTAACAGTCAGTCCTCTGCTACACCTGTGTAAAATTATCATAATACTTCTTGATGTTGTTTCAGCATCCACTTTGCATTTCCCATTCTAGTGTCCTTGTTTTAATAGTTCAGGATTGAGTTCTGTTTTATGTCACATCTTTATTATTATTATTATTATTATTATTATTTATCCTTGCCTTTTGTTTTGTTTTGGCTTTTTGGAGGGGGGAAGGCCAGGGCAGTTGGGGTTAAGTGACTTGCCCAAGGTCATATGGCTAGTAAGTATTAAGTGTCCGAGATCGAATTTGAACTCAGGTCCTCCTGACTTCAGGGCTGGTGCTCTGTTCACTGAGCCACCTAGACACCCTTGTCCTTGCCTTTTTAAAAGTTGGCGCTGGTGTTTGTCTTAATAAGTCAGAGCAGGATATATTGATCTATTTGACTAATTTGGTTGTCCTTGTCCCTCTTTTCTTGACCACTCTCAATTTCTAAGTAGGGATCCTGGCTGCGTCACTCACTGCCTACATGCCCTTGGACGAGTCACTCAATTTCTCTATGCTGAGATTTCTCACAAACAAAATAGAAGCTCTGGACTAGACGGCTTCTGAGGTCTCTTTCATCTCTAAATATATAATCCTTTGATCTGATCTGGTCTTTGGTTCTTACTCATAGTCCAATGCATTCCATCTTCTTCCAGCTTAGCATAGCATTCTACTCATCTGCTTTAGCCCATCACCTCCTAAGATTTGTGAGATCTAAAATACATGGCAGGGGAAGTTGGCAACCTTTCTGAAGGGGTAAAATAACTTCAGTGGGTAATAGGCAAAGGATATTAGGAAGCCCCTCTGTTGCTTCTTTTTTTAAGTAATAGAAGCAGCTATTGCCATTTGAAGTCTTTTAAATATCTTATTTGATTTGATTTTCAAAACAAACCTGTGAGGTAAGTAGTTGAAATACAAATCTGCATTTTGTAGGTGAGGAAACTGAGACTCAGAAAATTTAAGTGACTTAGTTAGGTTCACATAGCTAGTAAGTGTCTGAACCCAGGTTGTTGCTTTTTATATGCAGTGTTCACCAATTCCCTGAACTCAGATCTTCTCATTCCAAGTCCAGCGCTCTTTCCAACACTTTCCATGGCAGATTAGAAATATTAACCATGTGCTAAGTCTACTAATTGGAGCTTCATTTATGTTACTAAGAAGCTTTTAAAATGCAAATGTTTTTATTATGAGAATAGCAAAATTTCCATATGCTTTGACCCAGAGATCCCACTAGTAGGCATATATCCTTAGGAAGTCAAAGACCAGAAAAGAAAGTTACATATTTCAGACTTATTCCTCCAAATGTCAACTACGTAAAGGCATTCCAGTCAAACTCATGGACTCCCCTTCCCCCTTAGGATCATGTGAAGATATTTTCTGCTTACTTCCAATTATGTCTGACTCTACTGATGGGTTGAGTTCCTCTAATTCAGTGGTTCTCAAACTTCCTAATGCCGCAACCCTTTGATACTCGTATGTGGGTGTATCTGCATGTGGGCAGACCCGCCTGGAGACGGTTATAGAAGCCGTGTCTCTGTTCCTAAGACCATTGGAAATATGTGTTTTCCAATGGTCTTAGGTGACCCCCGTGAAAAGGTTGTTTGACCTCCAAAGGGGTCGCGACCCACAGGTTGAGAACCATGGCTCTAACTGCTTGCTGATGACCTTTGTGCCATGCTAAGATAGAAAAAGAGGTGGCAGGAATCTGGAATTCAACTTTTGAGAAATTGAGATGTGATTCCAGTGCTGGGGAAGAAAGAATAAAAGGTCTTTTCCTAGTCCAACAAAATGTCAGGGCTGGGACCATCTGGGTTTCTGATTCCTATACAGGAGGTGGGAATAAGTATTTATTAAGTATTTATTATGTGCCTGGTACTGAGATATTGTCTCAGTTGTTCCTCATAAAAATGATATGAGGTAGGTGCTATTATGATTCCCATTTTCCAGTTCAGAAAACTGAGGCAAAGGTTAAGTGACTTACCCAGGGTCACACAGCTAGTAAGTGTCTGAGGTTGGATTTGAACTCACGTCTTTCTGACTCCAGGTCTAGTGCTCTATCCACTGTGCCACCCAGATGCCTCAATATATCTCATGGAACATGGATCAACTAACTGAAGTTTTACTAGAGGTCCCCAACTTTATTGAGTGTTTCCTTCCTTCTTGTAAATATCAAAATGTCTTGGAAGACCTTCTGGTAATGCCGGCAGCAAGGTCATTGGAATGACCTCTGTTGGAATGAATGTAAGTGTAGAAGCTTGGCAGGATTGAGTTCGAAACAAGGGAAGGGTCAGCATAAGAGAAGGAGGCCCAGAAAGATGGTACAGTTGGCATTTGATCAGGTGATCCTAAATAGGAGTGAAATGCAAATTCTCCAATTAGAAGTCTTGCAAAAAAACAGTCTATGTCCCAAAAAGAATTTAATATTAGCTTCCCAAATGATTCCACTAGTAGTGATATGTTAGCAGATTCTGTTCTAGTCATTCCATGATTCTTTATTGTTTAGCATTCTATTTTTTTGGGGGGGGAACAAACCACCCATTCCATATATGATTCATGTTTATATATTGGATATTTGTTTTTTTCTCCTCCCTCACTCCATTCCATCATCCACCCACCCTTATTCCCCCTACTTGGGAGAAAATACTAGATTTGGAGTCATAACCATATCTATAATTAGCAACACTATCAGGAAGAAAATATTATACTGTGTTTTGGGAACAAGCCCACCAGAGACAAATTTTATTAATTGAATTATTCTCATTATAAGCATCTCTGCTTAAAGAGAGAAAATTCAAAGAGATAGAAATTCTTCCTGCCTTTGAGAATCTCTCACAATCTATTTTGGAATTGCAATTGGAGTAGCAAAATTTCTATATGCCTTGACCCAGAGATCCCATTAGTAGGCATACATCCTTAGAAAGTAATTTATCTATCTATCTATCTATCTACTTATTTATTTATAGTTTAATTTATAGTATTACCAAAGACAAGATTCCATATAAAATATAGTTACGGAGCTCAGGTCAAAGTTCAGTCAACATTTTGATTTATCAGGCAGGACAATAGTCACTTAACTTTTGGCACACCCATGAGAATCATTTTATTAAAACTATTCAATCCCTCTTTAACCATTCCCTCTGAGGATTCTCCTTTCCATCTGGTCAAAAGTGGACTTGAGATACTTCAATTACTTTGAATTAATGAAAGACTTCTTCCTTCCCTCAGTCTCATCATTACCCTAATCCAGCCAAAGCATGAGGAAAAGAGGGCACTGCTATCAAACCTACCCCCCCCCCCTTTTTTTTGTCCTGTCAACATGCTAATTTTATCTTTAGGGAGAATAGAATTCTTCCCTGAACTTTTAATTAGTTTTAGAAGTGGGCGAGGCTACAAAGGATTTCAGAGTAGAACACAGATTTGGAATAAACGGTTAAAGAAAGATTTGACAAGTATTTCTCATTCAGATTAGGCCAAGGAACACTAATGCATTGTTGGTGGAGTTGTGAATTGATACAACCATTCTGGAGAGCAATCTGGAACTATGCCCAAAGGGCTATAAATAATTGCATACCCTTTGACCCAGCAATACCACTGTTGGGATTATATCCCAAAGAGATTACAGAAGTGGGAAAAGGTCCCATATGTGCTAAAATATTTATTGCAGCTCTCTTTGTGGTTGCAAAAAACTGGAAATATAGGGGATGCCCATCAATTGGGGAATGGCTGAACAAGCTATGGTATATGAATGTAATGGAATACTATT
>CM053585.1:365539338-365572656 GCA_028646515.1 Pseudochirops corinnae
TATATATATATATATATATATATATATATATATATATACAGCAAAGGAACAGCAAAGAGGCCAACTGGTCACAGAGTATGTGGAGGGTAGTAGAGTGTGAGAAGCCTGGAAAGGTAGGAAGGAGCCAGGTTATAGAGGGCTTTAAAAGCCAAAAGGAGAAGTTTATTTTTGATCCTGAAGGTAATGAGCAGCTACTGGAGTTTATTGAATAGGTGATGACGTGGTCAGACCTGCTCTTTATGAAGATCACCTTAATAACCTGCTGGAGGATGGTCTGGGTTGGGGAGTGACTTCAGACAGGAAAAATCAACCAACAGGCCATTCCAGTAGGTAAGGTGTAAGGTGATGAAGGCCTATACCAAGGTGGTAGCACTGTCTGGGGAAAGGAAGGGCATAGGAGAGATTTTTCTAAAGAGAAACCAACAGACTGTGGTAACAGATTAGTTATGGAGATTGATGGGAGAGAGAAGTTGAACCTGTGTGATTGGAAAGTTGGTCTTACCCTTGACTGCAATAGGGATGTTAGGAAGAGGCAAGGATTTGAAGAAGAAGATAATTATTTCAGTTTTGAACATGTTGAGAGTTCAAAATACTTACGGGAGGAGAATAAACATTTACATAGTGCCCACTAAATGCCAGGAGCTGAGCTAAGCACTTTTTGTAAATATTATTTCATTTGATCCTCATAACAACCCTGTGAAATAGATGCTACAGAGGTCCAGGAGCTAGCAGGAGATCACCAGAGGTCAGTGCAAAGATCAAACTGGATGATTAATCCTCTGAGAATCATCTGCATCGAGATAATTATTAAGTCCATGGAAGCTGATGACCTCACCAAGTGAAATATTATAGAGGGGAAAAAGAAGAGGGACCAGGAAAGAGCCATGGGAGACAGTCATGGTAATTGAGTGCAACCTGGAGAAAGGTCAAGCAAAGGAGACTGAGGAGTAGGACGTAGAACATCAGGTAGGAGAACTAGGAGATGTGATTTCTGAGACACCACCAATAGCATTTGAAAGATGATGGGAAGTGGAAGAGGTAGAACACAGCTGAAGAAGAGGGACTAGGACTTCTTTTTGATTTTTTGGAGGGGGAAAGGCAGGGCAATTGGGGTTAAGTGACTTGCCCAAGGTCACACAGCTAGTAAGTGTTAAGTGTCTGAGGCCAGATTTGAACTCAGGTCCTCCTGACTCCACGGCCGGTGCTCTATTCACTGCACCACCTAGCCACCCCTAAGGGTTATGATTTTATTTGATTTTATTTATTTTTATAGTGGCCTATCCACAGATTCTCATCTAGTGGGGCTTTCGGCTTTCATCCATGTTGTTTCCCAACCCGATGTTGGTCAGGAGTTATGATTTTAATGAAAGAGAAGAGTCTACAGATGGCAGGCTCATTAGCTTGACTTCAATTCCTGGGGAAATTCTAAAACAGAATTCTAGAACATCTAAACAGAGATGTTTAGTGAACATCTAGAAAGGAAAACAACTTCAGTAAGGACCCACGATTGATTCTGGACTAACCTTCTTTTCTTTCTTTTTTTGGACAAGATTATTCAATTGGTGGGAGAAAATGCCATAAATACAGTTCACTTTGATTTTAGCATGGTTTTCGCATAAAGTACCGCATGCCATTATAGAGAATATGGAAACAAACTAGATTTCACAGAGCTGTCAAACACATGATCCTCAGCCACAAGTGGCCACAAAACTTCCTAGGATGACCTGAATCAAATTAAAATGTAGTTGAGGGGGCAGGTGGCTAGGAATCCCAGTAAATAGAGCACTGACCCTGGAGTCAGGAGGACCTGAGTTCAAATCCAACCTCAGACACTTAACACTTACTAGCTCATGACCTTGGACAAGTCACTTAACCCCAATTGCCCTGCTTTCCCTACTCCAAAGAGCAAAAATAAATAAACAAACAAACAAATAAATATATAAATACTATAATTGGGAAATGTTTAGCTAAATAAAAATAGGATGCAACATAGTTCATGTTAATCTGTGGTTTTCTAAGTCAGCATGAAGGCAGCAAGGATCCATTCCATGCCAGGGACTAGATGATAATCCAATTAGACTCAGAATCAGATGGCCAAGATTTAACCATGTTCGTTAATGGTGCATCGTCAGCTCAGCAGGAGGGATTTTAATGGAGCACCCTGCAGGATCTATGTTGGAAGGGAAGAGAATGGGTATTTATATAGTACTTTTAGGTGCCAGTGCTTTTTACCGACAATTATCTCGTTTGATCCTCAAAACAACCCTGAGAGATAGATGTTATTATTAGCCCCATCTTACAGTTGAGAAAACTGAGGTTAATTGACTTCCTTAGAGTCTCACAGCTTCATAAGTGTCTGGGGCTGGATTTGAAATCAGCTCTTTCTGACATCGTGCCCAGCACTCTAACCACTAAACCAACCAGCTTCTTGGACCTTGGCCTTTCGTCGTTTTTTGGTAAATGATTTAGATAAAGTCTTAGGTAGCATAACACTAGATGAAAGAGTCAGACGATGAAAATGTCTTGACAGGTTAGAGCATTGGGTTTAGTTTAATAAGATGAAATTCAGTAGAGAAAAATATAAAGTTTTATACTTGGGTCAGAACAATTGCCTTAATGAGCATAAAATGGTGTTTTTCTGGAAAAAAAAATCTGAGGGTTTTAATGAAAAAGGAATCAGCAGTGTGATATGTCAGCCTAAAAAAGATTGCTAATTCAATCTTGGGCCGAGTTAAGAGCAACAGAGTAATCAATAGAGCATTGAGAGCAATTACTTCCAGGAACAGGGAGATGATAATCCCACTGTACTACGTCCTTGTCTGATGTCATCTGGACTATTGTGTTTAGTTTTGGAAACCAGGCCAGTGATGAACTTAAGAGTGTGTTGAGAAGGACGATGAAGATGATGAAGGGCCTTGAAATCCATTTCATGTGAAAGGAAGTAGATATATTTATTTTATTTTATTTTTTAATGGGTTTTTTTGGCTTTTTTGGGGGGGGGGCAGAGCAATTGGGGTTAAGTGACTTGCCCAAGGTCACATGATTAGTAAATGTTAAGTATTTGAGGCTGGATTTGAACTCAGGTCCTCCTGACTCCAGGGCCAGGGCTCTATTTACTGTGCTATCTAGCACCCCAGAACTAGGTATATTTAGCCTGAGGAAGAGAAGACTCAGAGTGAATGTGATTGCTGTACTGAAGTCTTTGAAGGTCTGTCGTATGGAAGAGGAACTGGACTTTTTTTTTTTAACATTAGAGGAGAGAATCAGGAACAAGGAGTGGAAGCTCCTTGTTAATGTAGTAATGGTAAAAGGGGTATTGGAATGATCAGGAGTGTTCGAGCACTCCTATTTCCCCTTTACCCTACTGCTGAGTACTTGTCCTCATGATTTTTCCCAGTGTAAACACTCCTTCTGGGACAACTAGGTGGTTCAGTGAATAAAGTACTGGACCTAGAGTCAGGAAGACCTGAGTTCAAATCCAGCCTCAGACACTTACTAGCTGTATGACCCTGGGCAAGTCACTTAATCCTGTTTGCTTTAATTCCCCATCTTTAAAATGAGCTGGAGAAGGAAATAGCAAACCACTCTAGTATCTTTGACTAAAAAATGACTCAACAACAACAACTACAACAACAAAAAATACCCACTCCTTCTGGGAAATAGCATCAAAGTAGTATTGAAGTAGTATCTATTTATATTTGTGTTAGCTCTGAACCCCCATCCAGAAACAGACTCCTGGAAAAACACTTCAGGGTTACTTTTTCTATCTTTATATCTTCTCTGGGAATATTCTTCTTGCTCCCTGCCCTCTGTTATTTCTTCCCAACTGTATTTCCAATTAGCAATTATAATTGTGGATGGTCACCACTGTATCTAAACACAAGTAAACATTTAAAAGAAAGAAAGGTTAACTCTTTTGCCCCCTTTCAGGCTTTCATGAAGAAGCTCAAAAGGAGAAATGAGATAAAGGATTCTCGTCTTGGGACTTGTAAAGTGAGGATTTCAACAAAAAAAAAAAACCCTTTCCATTCCAATACCTTGTACCCCCATTGGCCCACATGGCCTCAAACTCAGAGTCCTAGCCCTTTATTTGGAGTGGCTACTTCTGCCTAATCCTCTGCTCGGTCAATTCCTTGTGACTTCCTACAGTTTCCTTTCCTCCAGTCCCATGCTTCTTCTGTTCCTCCAAACAGGAGCCAAATTCTTCTTTCAGTCTGTCTCCTAGTCTCAGTAAACTAACTTTTGAAGATCATGCTAAGGCATAGCCTATCATTTTTTCCTTTAAATTCAATTTTATTTTATTTTCACAAAGATGCACTTTTTCTCCTTCCCATCTCCCCATTGAGAAAGCAGGAAAAACAAAACCCCTGTCACAAATAATCCAGCAGAACAAATTTCTTCATTGACCATATCAAAAAATAACATACAAATCAATGTGTAATTGAGTCCACCACCTATATCAGGAGGTTCGTAACATGTTTCATCATTAATCTTCTGGAATTCTGTTTGATTCGAATTCCTAAGTTTTTCAAAGGTAGTTTTCTATATGATGTTGTTGGTATTGAATAAATAGTTCTCCTGGTTCTGCTCACTTCACTCTTCATTAGTTCATAGAAATCTTTCCAGGTTTTCTGAAACTATCCCATTATAATTTCTTTCAATACAATAGGATTCCATTACATTCATATACCACAATTTATTTAGCCATTTCCCAATTGATGGGCACCTTTCAGTTTCCAATTCTTTGCCATCATAAAAAGAGACACTATAAATCTGTGTATATCTGTCCTTTTCCTCTTTCTTTAATTTTTTTTTTTTTTTACCAAAACAGTATATAGATAGACCTAGTAGTGGTGTCACTGAGTCAAAGTGTGTATACAGTTAAATAGCTTTGGGGGCATTTTTCCAAATTTCCCCATAGTAGCTCCAAAATTTGTCATTTTTGCCAATTTGATGGGTGTGAGGCAGAACCTCAGAGTTATTTTCATTTGTACTTATCAAATTATTAGTGACATGGAGCACTTTTTATATGGCTGTTGATAACTTAGATTTCTTCTTCATGTTGCCTGTTCATACCCTTTGACCATTTATCAATTGGGGAATAGTGGTCTATCATTCTTCATCCTATATAGTTGCTCCCGTTTTGACTGGGTCAAGGAAGTCATTCACAACTCAAAAGTGGGTCTGCTGTGTGACTGCATTTTACAGTTAATTTTAACTTCTCTGTCCTCTTTTCTGTGATTAGGTCAATGAAAGACCAACTCCCTTAGACTTGTCATGAGGCAAATTTAGATTTGATGTCAGGAAACACTTCCAAACACTTAGAACAATCCCCAAATGGATACCTCTAGAAATGGTGAGTTCCTTTCACAATAGGACTTCAAGTAGAGGCTGGGATTTTTATTATCATGCAAAACTTCACAAACTCCAGCAAACTTGAACATTTGTACTTAGGATGGAAAACAGAGCAAGAGGAGGTGAACTTATAGGAGGACATGGACAGGAGCCAGATAGGATGATCAAGCATTGATGTATTTTGATCTGTGTCATTAGAAGTAACCTTGAAATTGAGAAGGTCATAGTTGCATTTGAGTATCCTTTAGGACAGTGGTTCTCAACTTTCCTAATACCATGACCCTTTAATGCAGTTCCTCATGTTGTGGTGACCCCCAACCATAAAATGATTTTCTTTGCTACTTCATAACTGTAATTTTGCTGCTGTTATGAACTGTAATGTAAATATCTGATATGAAGGATGTATTTTCATTGTTACAAATTGAACATAACCCACAGGTTGAGAACTGCTGCTTTAGGAGAAAGAAGAGAGTCAGTGGAAGCTATTAAAGCTTAGGGTCTAGTAACTGATAGTGGGTCAGGGAAGTAGGGGCAAAATCAATCCTGCTCTCTTAGCTGATTCTCTTTTTTAGTCTAAAATATGATACAAACATTGAGTACTTCCTTATTCTGCACTCTTAGAAATGCCAATAAAACTATTGTAACCCAATACTGAGCAAAAGACCCTTTGCCAGGAGTATAATTATACTGGCTCTACAACAAGAAGTACAACTTTACTAGAAAAGGAAGCAGAATTGGGTATCTAGGGGCATGTCCAGGTGCTTCAGGTTTGAAGTTCCATTAATTTCTCAGCCATAACAACTGTGACCATCTGTTCTATGAGACCTACAGGTAGTGACCCCTGATACTGGATGTAAGGAATTCCTTCCTTTTTTGTCTGTTGCCTCCCAAATTCAGGTAAGGAAATGGGCTAAGTGGAAAGCTATATAGGTATGGCGAGATAACCAAGATGTAAGCACTCCAAATCATGTTCTTTCTCCTACAAAAGGTTGACTGAAAGAAGAATTTGGCTCCTATTTGGAGGAACAGAAGAAGCATGGGACTGGAGGAAAGGAAGTCAAGTATAAAAGATATATGATAACTTTTGGGGTCAGATACCCCTTGGGTAGGAAAATGACTGGGGGAAGGAAAGGATTGGTGAGCAAAGCATATAGTGTGTTGCCTCATCCCTTGAATATCTTTATACTGATGAAATCAGGTTAATATGAGCATTATTGGCAGGTTTTCAAGGAACAAGAGGAAATAGAGGGGTCTGAGAGGGTTGTACGAAGGGTCTGATAATGCTGCTTTGCTTCCTTGAAGGTGGTGGTGAAAGTAGACTGTTAAATACAAGATTAAATTATAAATATTGGTGCCTGAGGTTCTCTTCAATATCAGCTGGTGGAGACATCCGTTCTCTCTCCAATAAGCAGTCCCAAGGGTCATCCCAAATTCTCAGCCCTGGCAATCACCTAGAGGGAATTTTCCCTATGGAATCTGCCTTAGTGGCCTTGAGGTGCGGACCAATGTCAACGTTTTGCGGTGTGTGCTCTTTATTGCCCTCTGGTGGTAGCCTGTAACAAAGCAGTAAGAGTTGAGGAGCACAGGGAGGACAGAAAACTGAGTTCACAGCGAGCCTATAATTTGGGTTTCCCGGCCCTGGCTGTCCCTATCAGCAGCTCAACACTAGATGAGTCACCCGGAACCCCAGCCAAGGCAAATACAAGCTGGGGAGGGAGGACCGCCCCTGAGGAACGGCCTTGCCTTGGCCACAGCCTTAGCTGCATGCTCCCCGAACCTCTAGGGCACCCAGCTTCTGTTTCTCTCTGCTCCTCCCTCACAGGAATCTCATTCCTCTCCCCCTTTGCTTTCACTCTCTTTTCATTCCCTCTGCTGGGAAGGGCATTCCCTTGGATCTCCTGGAAGGGAGAGGTTTGGAGACAACTTTAGCCCCCTCTCCTTCACCCCACCCTTTACCCATACATAGCCTGAGGTCGGGGTATCCCTGATTTCCTGCCTCCTCTCCCGCTTCCCAAGTTCCAGTCAAGCAGGACTGCATGTTTAGGGTATTAGACAATGGGTGTGGGTCCTCAGTCCCGATCCAACTCCGCCCTGCAGGCTCCAGCCAACTGGTCATGGTGAGGGCACTGTGGGTCGTCCTCAGGCCACCCAGCCTATACCACTGTGTACTGCCTGGAGTTCAATCTCCAGCCAAACTGAGCACTAGAAGTCTTGGACCAATAGCAGCAGAAAAATCCTAAAGTTGATAGGAAGGATGGAGAGAGAAAGGAGGGAAGAAAGAATAAAAACAATGTTTGGCCCCGTGGTGTATTTTGGGAGATAAAACTTGGAATTTAGTCCTAGCTCTTATCCTTACTTGGTGTGTGACTTTTGACAAATCATTCCATTTATTCATCTGTAAATAGAGATAGAAATACCCCCACAGCTTATTCAAGGGGTTATTGTGAGAATAGAATACGATCATGTACGTGAAAGCAGACTGCTGCCCGTATATAAAGACACATATGTGTATAAAGGCATATGCATATATATATATATGCTCTTTTTTTTTTTTAAATGGAAAGGCAAGGTGATGTGGTGGATAGAAAATTGGCCTTGTAGCTAAAAGATCTGGGTTCAAGTCCTGCCTCTCTGATACATACTTAACTTGTCAGTGAACTAAATTACTCCAAGACTCACTCACTCAGAGAATGTGTTGATCTGCACTGGTACAGGGAGTTTCTTCATCTGGGAGTTCCCTATACTAAGGAACACAGAGGGCCAGTCCTTATTCAATTTATTTTAATTTTAAGAGACGGTGACACTCAACTATCTAAACAGAGAAACTTACAGTGATTATGAGAGAATAAAAAGTAGACACCACTTTCTTTTAGTCCTTCAATCTGGCCTTTGTTGGTTCCTCATCCATGTCATGCCCATTAACTCTGAGTGTACTGTCAAAGTTCTGTTTCTTCTGTTCTTTTTTTTCTCTGCACCCTGTCACTTGGTTCAGTTATCATCTTTAAGCAGATGACTCTCCAAGTCAATAATATCCAGCCCTAGTCTCTCCTGAGCTCCAAACTTACATCACCAACTATCTATTTTGACATTTCAAAGTGACTGTCCCTTTGGCATCTCAAATTCCACACTTTCAATGCAAAGCTCATTTCTTCCCCTAGACCCCCAACTCCTCTTCTGAACTTTCCTACTACTATTAAAGGCATCACCAGTTTCAAGCCCTCCCCATCCCTCTGAGTTCTCACTTTCATTCATCCCACCCATCCAGTCAGTTGCCAAATCTTGTTATTTCTATAGATACAATATCTCTTAATACATCTCTTTCCACTCTATTCTTATAACAGCCTTCCTTACCACCTCTGCCTGGATTATTGCAATAGCCTTAAGCCTCCCCCACTCTAAGTGATCATCCACACAGCCAGCAGTGATTTACCTAAAGCATATTTCTGAGCCAGTCACCCTTTTCCTCTTTAAAAATTCTGCTTGTTCTTTATTTCTTCTAGGATCAAATATTCACTCACCTGTTTGGCATTTAAAACTCTTTGCAACATCTTACCTTTGCAGTCTTATTACACATTATTCCCTTCCACAAACTCTACCATCCAACCATATTGGCTTACTTGCTGTTCATTACACATGATGTTCCATTTCCCCGTTTCCACTTTTTGGATTAGCTTTCCCCCATGCCTGGAATGTACTTCCTCCTCACCTCTACCTCTCATAATCCCACATCTCCTCCAAGCATCACCTTCTACTAAAATCCTTTACCTATCCAAAATTATTTTTTCTTCATTTATCTATTGCCCCTACCTTTAGAATGTAAGCCCCTTGAGGACAAGTACCATTTCATTGTTCTTTTTATGTCTCTAGAGCTAAGCAGAGTGGCTGGCACATAACACATGCTTGTTAAATGTGTGACCCTGGGAAAGTCACTTAATCTTCATTTGCCTCAATTAGCTCAACTGTAAAATGAGCGTAATAATAGCACCTACCTCCAGCATTGTTCTGGGGATCAAATGGGATATTTGTAAAGTGTTTAACACAGTGCCATACTTGCTTTCTTCCTCCCATGATTCCTGAGCATCAAAGATGATTGATCATTTTTTTTTAAGGTTCCACCCACAACTTCCTTAAACATGGTGGTCTCCTCTAAAGACAAGGGCCTTGTCCCTGCTGGGATGAAGGGAAAGCCCACTGGTCACTTGAGATGTCTGGAAGTCTCCCCAGTGTAGATTCACCAATACTGGTCCCTCTAGGGAGCCATAGAGAAGTGGTGTTATCTAGAAGCATCGGAGAAGACCCTTTGCTGGCACAGAGGACTGTAGAATAGAAATGAGTTTCCTGGGGTTAATGGAAAAGGTTTTTGTAATGTGCAAGTTCTGGTTCTTGCGCCTAACCCAGGGCTATTCTCCTCTATGTCTCTCACAAAAGTACCTCGTCCCCCCCCCCACCCATACGCTAGGAGAACTCGAAAAAAACCAGCTGAGTTCTACTGAAGGGTGGGGGGTCGAAGAGAGTGGGCAGGTGGCCACGGAAGTGATGATGTTGGTGGCGGGTATCAGCCTCAAGACCCAACACCCCAGGCTGCCTGGCAGCTGAGTCAACTAGAGGCTGTAGCTCGGGGCCCGTTGGGGCCCTGGGCTGCGGTCTGGCAGGGGCCGGGGGCGGCTGGGAAGCCGGGGCCCCTCTTCTGAAGCAAAAATAGCCGGCGGTGGTTAAAGCTTGGAGGGTGAGTCAGGCGGGAGCCTAACCCCTTCGCTGCTGCGTTGGCTCTCAGACTAGGCGGTCCCAAGGCAGTCGCCTCTGACTCGGATTCCGCCTCCGCCACCCAGGCCACTGCAACTTTAGGATTCGGCCCCTGGGATCTGGGTAGGTCGGGAACCTGAGACCTCCCTGTAGCAACCTATATCAAATCTGAAACTCAGAGACTCCTCCAGAACCACCCAGGCCGTAGGTGACGTCTGCACAGATGAGAGGTTTAAGGGGAGTGGGGGTGGGGGGGACGGTTGGAAGTCCAGGGCTAGCGGGGAATAGCTGAACTAGAGAGAAAGGAAGTAGTAGGACGTAAAGAAAGCTTAGTTCATAGGGCGCCGAGGTTCTCTGGACAGATCCCTCCGGGGCAGTTATCTCCTGTTCTGGGGTAACCTGTCTTAGGCTAGGGGAGTCCCTTTCTATGTGATGTGGGCTAGGGCGAAGCTGCAAGCAATCAGACCCCGCAAGGGTACGTAGATAAGGGTGGACGGGGTCTGTGAGGACAGAGATTCGAACTCCAGACCTCAGTTCCCAGCTCCGCCTCCATCTCGCTGAGGGGCTTCGTGTAGGGGCGGGAAACTGAGGCAAAGTGGCACAATTCCTTGCTACAGGCAGCCACCCTATCGCCTTCCAAGCAAGATAAGCATGGTGTTAGCAGGTGAGGGGACAGCTGGACATAACTCCTTTCAGTCCTTTTGAATCTAGGCAGTTAGTCAAGACTGAGTGGCTGTGGTGTGCGCGCGTGTGCGCGTCTGTGGGTGTGTGTGTGGGGGGGATAAAGTGAGTGGGGGGAGTTCTGGATACTGAACTAGGCCGGGGAAGGAGGTAGCTGGGAGCTGCTGAACCTCACCGGGTCAGGTGGAGGGAGGTGGGGGGGGAGGGAACCGAGGGGTGGAGATGCCCGAGGCTCTGGGAGGAGCCGCAGTTCACTCAGTCCCGGCAAAGCAGCCTCCGACAGCAACGCGAACGGAGCCAGAGCCCCTAGCTCCCTCCCTCCCTCCCGGCGGCGGCGCTGGAGAAGCGAGGAAGAGGAGTGGCCCGGCCCTGGAAGAATGCGGCCCCGCAGAGGGGGCAGAGCCTGACCCAGCCTCCCCACGGCTTGAGCAACTCGAGTGGAGGGGAGGGGAGCCAGAGGACAGAACCACACAGTCGAGAATTCGGAACGCAAGCCGCAGGAGGTAACAGAGAACTCTGGGATACCGGGAATAGGACAGACAGTCAGTCAGACAGACAGAAATAGAGGCATAGAAATGAAGAGATAGCTGGAGACACAGCAAGAGAAAGAAACCTCTAAATTTCTTTGTGGGTTAGGAAGGTATTAAACAAGAATAGAGAAATGTGGGATTCCTGGGGACCAGGCTAAAGATTGTGCCTGTAGGGAGCTGGGGGCATGAGTGTAGTAGAGTGGTTAAATTCTGGCGCCCTTTAAGGTGAGAGAGCGCCCACCCCTTCAACAGCACCTGTACTCTCCCCCTATCCCGCCCCCATTAATCCCTAGTGGGTCCGGGTGGAGTGTGGGCGGGGGCCTGGGGATTCCCTAAACCTTTAGGGGAGGGTTGTCCTCTGGGCTCATTATCCTTAAACTCATCTCACTGGTGTAGTTGATACAGTAGGAACCATCCTGTCCTTAGGGTTGCCCTAGGAGCTGTGGCGGTGGAGACCACAACTCTATCCCGTTGGTCCAGTGGAACCCACTTAGGGCACCGCCCACTGCCACAGCCTGAGTAAGGAGGAGGGGAGTCGCTGAACTCTGTGGCGGGGTGAGACATGAAGCACCGAGCTGCACTGTGCTAGAAGAGGGAGCCACTTTCAGAAGTCACTGGGGTTAAGGTGTGCGTGTGTGAATAACCTAAATCTGTGTTCAGGTGTGAATATGTATGTGTTTTGGGCCTTTTGGTCTCTGTGCGTCTGTCGTGTGCCTCTCTTTCTCTGGGAAAAGCTCTTTGAGTTGTCTGTGGATTCCTGAAGTGTTGGGGTCAGAATCTCTTCCATTCCTGCTGGGAACTGGGCTGCTGCCTCTCTGGGCTTCTAGGTTTAGTCCCTGAACTCCAAGGTATATGGATCTATGGGACTTTACTGAAGCTGACGGGTTAGGAGAGACCCAAGGACCAGAAATCCTCACTCTAGAGTCTAGAGACTGTCAGGCAGCTGGCTGAGATGCAGTATTCCCACAGATTCTGAAGAAGTTGCTGCTGGAGCCACCAGGCCCTGGCCAGGACATGACGGAGGAGCCACGGTTATGGCCTCTGCCCTCAGGCCTCGCCAGGCTCCTGCTCCTCTTCCTTTGCAGTAGGTAAGCGGTTGACCAGATCCTAGCGCCTGTCCAGCACCGTCCCAAATCCTGCGTGAGAAAGGGGGAGGAATGTGGATGGATGCTAGTAAAATCTAGGACGTCCAAGTCACGACAGAGTCCGGGTGAAAAGCGGGACCACCCGCTGGAGCCTTGGTCTCCAGTCTCCAACGAGCCTTGTATATGTCCCCAGAGCATTAAGCAATGAAATCCTGGGGCTGAAACTTCCTGGGGAGCCTCCGCTCACTCCCAACACCGTGTGCCTCACGCTGCCTGGTCTCAGTAAGCGCCAATTCGGCCTGTGCCTGCGCAGCCCCGACGTGACGGCGTCTGCGCTACAGGGCCTGCACATCGCGGTCCACGAGTGCCAGCACCAGCTGCGGGATCAGCGCTGGAACTGTTCGTCCCTGGAGGCCAGCGGCCGACTGCCACACCACAGCGCCATCCTGAAGCGGGGTGAGTCAAGGGCTTCTTCTGCTGGAGTAGGGTAGATGGAGGCCAGGAGAAAAAGTTTAAAGCTAGAAGAGGGGCCTCACCTGGGAATCCCCCTTCTCCCTGCCCTCCCCCTCCCCAGATCTTATTGCCCTGTCTGGGCCTCCAGTCCTACACGGCTTCATGATTCGCTGTTCTCCCGACATGCTCCCAACTTTCCACCTGCTGTGCTGCGGGCGAAGCAGCTGCTTTCCGGCTCCCGGCTCCCGGCTCCCGGCTCCCGGCTCCTCCTCCCCCTTCCCTAGGCTCTGCACAACCCGACCCGGGTTGCACCTGTGAGTTGGGAGATTCCCCCAGCTCTGGGAGCTTCAAACGCCCCCCCCCCCACCTACCTCCCCCATTACTCTCTCCACCTCCTACTCTTTGACAAGCCTGGGCCATGCCCTCCGCAGCCGCAGCGGAGGCGGGGAGACGCCCCCAGCCTTTTAAGGGTTAAACCTGCTCCCCTAATTGCTGGGGTTCCCAGGAGCTGTCGCTGGGAACAAAGACCCCGATGGCTTTGAAGCCAAGGAGTATCCCCCTCCTCTCCCTGTTGTGAGAGCCCCAGGTGGCACTCACCTGAGCAGGTGAGGAACAGTGGGAGGGGTGAGAACAGGTCACTGTGGCCAGGTCTAAGAGGCATCATCTTCCCCGACCCTGAGTCAAGTGACTGAATGAGTGAAAATCGGACTTAGTTTAGGGGATGGAGGCTATGCTCTGGGGAAGAAAGGGTTAAAAGACAGCTGCCTTCTTCGGGGAATTCCCAAGACAAGTGTGAACAGCTTCTCCCTTTGTGGGGTGGGGGATTGAGAGCTGGGACCAGCAGCCCATTTTCCCATGAGGTGAGGAAGGGATAATGGTGGAGTCAGGTGCTGAACCAGGACTTTGTAAGAAGGTACTGGCATCCCTTCCTCCAAATTAAGTGTGGGACCAATAGTTCCTCCCCACTGAAAGAGACTCAGAGCCTTGGAATCAGATTTGAGAGTAGGTTTTCCTAAGCATGTTAGAGGACTGTAGCTCTAATTCTTTCAGCCCAACCTCCTTGCCAGGTATTCCCTATCTCTGGGGGATGTAGATCCCAGCGCCATCCCTGGCAGCATGGGGTCCAAGATAGATCACCCTGTGGTCCTTCCTCTCTCTAATATCTTTCTGCAGTTGAAATCAGGTTAAGCTGAACTTATGTACAGAAGTTAAAATGCATATATATATACATGAATTAATACATATATATACACATATAATTAAGTAAAAAAAGAACCTCAGAGGAAGTCTTTGTCTTGTTAATGGTGGGCGATTATTTATGGGTGAAATGTATGTATATGAGTAGCAGTATTTTTTTTTTTTTTGGTTTTTGTTTTTGTTTTGTTTTTCAAAATCACAGTGGGCTCTCATCCTTCCAGCTCACTGGGGAACGTGTACGTGGTAGGAAGAGGAAGGGCTGGTACTGGTGGCATTTAAGGGTTAAACTTCCTCTACTTATCACTTTTAAAAAATGCTTTCAATTGAGTATTGCACATATTTTCAAAGTTCATTTGCTCCTCTATGTCTTCTGTCCATTCTTCAAGGTTTGGCCCCTGTCAGGGTACATGATCTGAACAAGGTTCTAACTTATACTGGAGGGTAGTTTTATATTCCTTCCACCCTTTCAGCTTTTCTATTGATTCCTATTGCCCTTGTCTCTTCTCCCCAGGTTTCCGAGAGACTGCCTTCTCTTTCTCCATGCTAGCTGCTGGGGTCATGCACTCAGTGGCCACTGCTTGCAGCCTTGGTAAACTGGTGAGTTGTGGTTGTGGCTGGAAAGGCAGTGGAGAACAAGACCGGCTGAGAGCCAAACTGTTGCAGCTACAGACACTCTCCCGTGGCAAAAGCTTTCCTAACTCCCCACTTGGCCTTGGACCCAAGTCAGGCACCATCCCTGGTCCCCAGGATACTTGGGAATGGGGTGGTTGCAACCATGACCTAGACTTTGGGGAAAAATTCTCTCGGGATTTCCTGGATTTGAGAGAGGCTCCAAGAGACATCCAGGCACGAATGAGGATCCACAACAACCGGGTGGGGAGACAGGTACCACAATGTTTGTGTGATAATGTGTGTCTGTGCATATGTGTGTGGGGGCAGGGCATGTTGGAGGAAGGTACCTCCATGAAAGATTGCTCCTATATCTCAAACCCATGGTGAGGAAGTCACAGAATAGATAGCAAGCAGCTTCCCCAGTGTGCAGTGTTTGTTTTATATAATAAAGTATATGGTATTTGAGGGAATGGATGAAAGATGAGTTATACTTTTGGGAGATGGGGGCATAGAGGACTTTAATGATATAAGTTCTATTCCTGTCTTTATCGCATTAGCTATGTTACCTTGGACTAGTCATTTTACTTGTTTTCTTCAGTTTACCCATCTGTAAATTAAGGGGTTGGACTAGATGATCATTAAATTATCTTGCAGTTTCATAATTCCATGATAATCCTTCTTTCCTTCTCATCCATCACCCTTTTCTGATAACACCTGAACCCCCTCCCCCATACCATCCACCCCTCGCCCCCATGCTCCAGGTGGTGACTGAGAATCTGAAACAGAAATGTAAGTGCCACGGCACGTCAGGCAGTTGCCAGTTCAAGACCTGTTGGAGAGCAGCACCGGAATTCCGAGTGGTTGGGGCAGCGCTTCGGGAACGATTAAACCGGGCGGTCTTCATCAACGCCCACAACCGCAACTCAGGTGCTTTCCAGCCCCGACTGCGCCCTCGACGTCTCTCAGGTGAACTCGTCTACTTCGAGAAATCTCCTGACTTTTGTGACTGGGAGCCAGCCCTGGGATCACCGGGCACCCAAGGACGTGTCTGCAACAAGACCAGCCGCCTCCTGGATGGTTGTGGGAGTTTGTGCTGTGGGCGAGGGCATAACGTTCTCCGTCAGACCCGTGTGGAGCGATGCCACTGCCGCTTCCATTGGTGCTGTTACGTTCTCTGTGATGAATGCCGAGTCACTGAGTGGGTAAATGTCTGCAAGTGAGAGCGACATTCATCCCCATCTCCTACCCTAATTCACACTGTGGACCCTGGGGGAAGGGAAGGGCTCTCTTTAGCCCTTTGCAGCTGAGTTCATTCATCAGTATCTCCCAAGAAACAGTTTCAGGGAGTGAAAGCTTGATGGGTGAGCAATGTGTCCTTTTCGATTTTCCCTCTATAATTAGAGAATTGGGAAGAGACATCTCAAGCTCCTACCCCTTTTCATTGCCCTACTCTATGTCCTTCACACATTGGGCTAGACCAGGACGAAATGCACTGTGTTGTCCCCCAGCTACCTGATCGTACACCCTCCTGCTGCCCATGGAAAAACCCATGATTCTTGACCCTGGGGTGGGATTGTAGTCATTTTTCTCCCAATGTCATGTGCCCAGGAGTTGTGCAGCAGCACCATTAATACTTGTATTCTCAGAAGAACCATCCACATGTTTCTAGTCCTCTCACCATTCCATCCAGTGGTCCTGGGCCCCAGAAAATGAAGTAATAGGAGGAAGTAAAACAGAAGGGAATCTATTTCTAGAAAGGGTCTAAATAACTGGGGACAGTTACAACTCCTAAGAAAGTGCCTGTTCAAAGTTCTGAGTTTGCTAACCCTCCCTCCTTTTCTCCTGGATCCTAAAGGAGGTCTTCTCTGGAAAGGGGGCAATCTAGGACTTTCTAGTCTCTTCTGTCTTCCCCAGCAGAAGGGGAGGGAACAGATAATTTATTTTGCTGAGACTTGTTCTTGGTTCCTCTTTGTAACTAAAATAAATTAAAATCAAGTCACTGAGCTGGTGGCTGTAGATATGGAAATGTCCATATATCTAGGATTCCTGTCCCTACGTTTTTTCAAGATGATTTATCTTCCAACCTCAGTGGCCTACTTCCGAGCTTATGGAAACCCATATCATTACCTGGGAAAAGAAAAAGATTGCTGGGCATGTTAGCTTAGAGTGTCATGCCTTGTTCTGTCTTTGGCTAGATCTACCCTATACAAAGTACAGGGCCCTAAGTATTTGGGACTGTTGCCTCAGAGTTTCTTCTTGGCCATAACTGGAAGCTATGGTATTGATCTTGGAATCTGCTCTAGACTGTCACCCAAGTCTCGGTCTAGCCTAGACCTAAAAGAAAGGGAGCTTTTCTGTTTTTCCAGGTAAGAATTTGGGAGGCAGTTAGAGTTATAGGGAGCAGAAAAGGAGAATGCCCTAGAGTTAGAATGGGAATTCTTTATTCTGGAAACTAGAAATGAATCCCATTGACATTTACAAATATTCATAGGTCCTACATCAATCAATTCTCTTTTACAATACGTTAAAATAATTCATCTCTCTTTAAAAAAACTGGTCAGATATTAATAGAAAGAGCAGCCCTTCTTGTATCCTAATCTTTTTCTATCCTTGTCCTAATCTCACTCAACATAAATCATTATTAGAACAAATCTTAATGAAGAAAAAGGGTATGTAAAAAGTATGCAGATATATGTGAATGAGTTGCATATTCATAGGTATGGAAGTCTTGGGCTTTTTAGATTATTTCCTCAGACGCTGACGTAGAATTGTCTGTCTCTCTTCCCCTACCTGTACCATGGCTGTAAATATTACCCAGAGAGTTTCTGAAGTGCTAAGAGCTCCTGGGAAATCAGGGAATTTCCTAGAGTATAGTGGGGTGGACATTCTGAGGGATTTCCTGGTGAAATTTTGTTTGAGAACCCAGGTAACAGGGAAGTGATCTTAAAAGTCATGGAATTCAACTCCATTATTTTCTGGAAGAAGATAGCGTGCCCTAGAAAAGTTAAGAGGAAATTGTCTAAGCTCATACAGAATAGTGGATCCGTTCTGGGTCCCGTTCCATTCTTAGCTCAATCATTGGCTGGAGAGGTTGAAGACGTGCTGGGAAGGGGTCTGCGGATATGAATGGAGTTCATTCTCTGGGTGTTTCTGATACTTACCAGGGTGATCCATAGTGCTGTATTTTACCCTACAGTCACAAGAAGTACATCACAGACTTTTTCTTATCTTCCTTTTCCAGATTTCTCTCCCTTTCTTTTCTTACTCTCTCTGCTTTTCTCAGACATACTCCCTGGCAGACTGAAATCCCAAACCACAACCTTGAGAAATTCCAAGTGGATTTTGTCAGCAAGACCAACACTCCCCACCCTTACCCCAGCTCCTCCGGCACATGCACTGGGCTCAGACCCAAGCCTGGGGTCAGTGACAGCCTCTGAGAGGATGCAGCCCACAGGGCGGGTGCTGCAATTTCAGCCTTTGCTCAACTCCAGTAGCACAGAATGGGAGGGAAGAAAGGGAGAAGTGGAAATATGGCCTCCCTCCTCTTGCACACTCCACCTTCTGGTTAATGGGAGGGAAATGTGGGGAAGGAGAAAGGGTAATCTGAGTGATTGTCAGATGGAGCTTCAAAAGAAGGAAGCTGCCCTTCGGCAGAACTGTTCCCAACTCCACTCCTGTTTACTGAGTGGGAAATCCCCACAGATCTTGGAGTAGACATTTCTTTATGCCAAAGACCTCAAAAACATGAAGACAAAAGGGCTGAGAGCTTCACCTGGAAAGTAGCCTGTTCCCACAGGCCTGCCCTACCTGCAAAACCATGGTCCTGTTCCGGACCATATTATGGTCCTTATCTCCATCCTGCTCTTGATGACTGGAATTTTGGTTCAAAAATATCCCTGGCTTAGAGAGGAAATGTTGGATAAAAGTCAGTCTACCACTATGGAGAGCTCCACTTCCTTGCCAGACTTCCACATAAACCTTTTTGGCTCCGGGGGAGGGTTAAAGAAGAGAGTTGGACAATCTCTTAATAAAAATTGGGGTTGAGGTGAAAATGGGGTCTCATCAGCTGTATCCCTGTAAAGATTCAGGGAAAGAGATTTAAAAAAGGTGAAGCCTTGCATTCCACGTGATATACTCTGCTAAGTTAAATAAATAAGGTGAAATAAACACAGAAGTCACCTTTGGGATTTGGGAAAGGCCTGAGGGAGATTTCTACCCTTGAGGGCAGATGTAGATGGGACAAGTCAGGTGCCTCTTGCACTCCTATACCAAATGGCAGTGAAGTCCCTGTGAGATGAAATTAGAGTTTTGAGCTGATTTTTAGCTAATTGTTGTTCAGTCATTCAGTCATCCTGCTCTTATTGACCCCATGGACCATAGAATGGCAGGTCTTTCTATTCTCCATGATCACTATCTATCCATCTCATCCTCTGCCATGCTTTTTTCCCTTTGCCTTCAATCTTTCCCAACATCAGGGTCTTCTGCCATGAGTACTGTCTTCTCATTATGTGGCCAAAGTATTTAAGTTTTAGCTTCACTATTTTACCTTCCAGTGAACAGTCTGAATTAATTTCTTTAAATATTGACTGATTTGACCTTCTTGCTGTCCAAGGAACTCTCAAAAGTCTTCTCCAGTACCACAGTTTGAAAGCATTGATTCTATGGTTCTCAGCCAACTCACACATTGCTATTGGAAAAATCATAGCTTTGACTATATGGACCTTTGTTGGCAAGGTAGTGTTTTTTCTTTTTAGTGCACTGTCCAGATATGTGATAGCTTTTCTTCCAAGGAACAAGCATCTTTTAATGTCATGGCTGCAGCCACCATCTATAGTCATCTTTGAGTCCAAAAATATGAAATCTGACATTGCTTCCATTTTTTTCTCCCTCTGTATGTCAGAAAGTGATGGGACCAGTTGCCGAGATCTTTGCTTTTTTATGTTGAGCTTCAAGCCAGCTTTTACACTCTCCTCTTTCATCCTCATCAAGCAACTTCTTAATTCCTTTTCACTTTCTGCCATTAGTGTGGCATCATCTGCATATCTGACATTGTTGATATTTCTCCTAGCAATCTTAATTCTGACTTTTGATTCATCCAGCCTTGCATTCCACATGATGTACTCTGCATATAAGTTAAATAAATAAGGTAACAATATACAGCCTTGTTGTACTCCTTTTCCAGTCTTAAGCCAATCAGTTGATCCATGTTTGGTTCTAACTATTGCTTCTTGGCCAATAATCAGGTTCCTCAGGAGACAAGTAAAATGATCTGGTATTGCCATCTCTTTGAGGACTTATCATATTTTGTTGTGATCCACACTGTCAAAGGCTTTGGGAGTAGCTGATTTTTTGGAACTCCCATGCTTTCTTCATAATCCGGTGAATGTTAGCAATTTGGTCCCTAGTTCATCTGCTTCCTCAAAAACCAGCCTTCTCTTCTGGTAATTCTTGTTTCACATATTGCTGAAACCTAGCCTCCAAAATCTCAAGCATAACCTTGCTGAAGTGTGAAATGAGTGTAATTGTTCAGTAAGTAGAACATTCTTTGGCATGTTCTTTAGGATTGGGATGTAAACTTATCTTTTCCCAGCCTGTTGTGTTTTCCAAATTTGCTGACACATCGAGTGCCAATCATCTTTTGGCATTTCTTCTTTTAACAGCTTCATCTTTCAGCATTTTTTTTTTTTGCTTTTTTTCTTTTTTTGGAGGGGAGAGGGCAGGGCAATTGGGGTTAAATGACTTGCCCAAGGTCACATGGCTAGTAAGTGTTAAGTGTCTGAGGCTGAATTTGAACTCAGGTCCTCTTGACTCCAGGGCGGGTGCTCTATTCACTGCGCCACCTAGCCGTCCCCAGTCTTTTAGTATTTCAAATAGCTCGGCTGGAATTCCATCACCTCCACTAGCCTTATTGTTAGTAATGCTTCCTAAGGCCCATTGACTTCATTCTCCAAGATGTTTGGCTCTAGATCAGTAACCATACCATCATAGCTATCAGTGTGTATTCTTGCCACTTCTTTTTAATCTCTCCTGCTGGCTGTGAAATCTCTACCAATTTGTCTTTTATCATGCCCATTTTTGCATGAACCTTTTCCTTGATATCTTTAATTTTCTTGAAGAGGTCTTTTGTCTTTTCCAATCCATTGTTTTCTTCTATTTCTTTGCATTGCTCATTTAAGAAAATCTTATCTCTCCTTGCTATTCTCTGGAATACTGAATTTATTTGGGTCTATCTTTCCCTTTATCTTTTCCTTTTTGTTTTCCTTCTTTCCTAGGTATTTGTAAAGTCTCATCAGACAGCCATTTTGCTAGTAGATATCACTAAGGGTGGAAATGAATGGGAGAAAGGGACTAGAACTTGAAGAACAGGAGGAAAGATGCTAATGGATTTATCTAGGAATGAGAGTAGGAAAGAAAACCCAGTATAGTGGGACTACCTCCCAATCTTGTATTCCCTTGAAAGAACCTTTTTATAAGGCTTTGGACCACCACCCCACTCCAGGAATAAGAGGCCAAGAGGATCCCAGTATTGCTGTGGCTCTGGCTCTAGGTCTAGGAAACAGCTGAATGGTCTTTCATATTGGAAAGAATATAGCTATAGAAGCAGTTTGGCATAATGACTAGATGGCAATCCTTGAAGTCAGAAAAACCTGGGTTCAAGTCCTTTCTCCAACACATGCTAGCTTATGTCATCATGGATACTTCACTTGACCTCTGAGTGTTCCAGGCTACTCTAAAGGCCTAATAAGTTACAGAGGAGTTGCTGATGGACACCATTGAGAGTTTCTTAGCACCAATGAAACTATAAGTTGAGAGAACGAGTGATTGTGTGTGCCTCTGTGTGTGTGTGTGTGTGTGTGTGTGTGTGTGATAAAGAGAGAGAGAGAAAGAGAGAGAGAGAGAGAGAGAGAGAGAGAGAGAGAGAGGGAGGTATTCTAAGGACATAGATAAGAGAGTAGAGCTAGATGGCTTGGGTCTATAGTAAAGAGGCAACAGAAAACTAGAACAGATCTGCAGTCTATATAAATGAAAAATAAACTTTCTCAATGCTTCTCAAGAATTCATTCAGCAAACATATCATTTATAAAGGAGCACTATGCTAAGCTCTAGGGTATTAGATAATACACAATCTATGCCTTAATGATAAGATATAAGTATATAACGAGCACAGACTCTGGGCTCATTCTACCAACTCCCACACACATTGGCATTCTTCTCCAAGTTTTAAAGGTAACCTAGAGGATGGGGGAGGATCTTTTCTAATAGGATAGATAGTTCATGAGCCCCTACTAGTATGCTTACTGTTGGGAGTGGAGTATGATCATTAGTTAATATCAATTAGCCATTTAGATTTAATTAGCTTTTAGTTGGGAGCGTTTACTGAGGTGATTGTTATAAACCACCCCAAAAGTCTTTGACACATTCTTGCATTAGTAGATTCAGAGACCAAGGGGAAAGTAGGCTCATTGTTATAGCTCATGTGGCAAAGGGAATAACTCACTGTTCCTGGCAATTTTTTGCGGAAGTCCTCAAGAAGCTCTCTTTAGGAATGGTGTTGTGTTCTGCATAGCTCCTTGTAGAATCCTGAAAGTGCTTTTCCTCAGTGTGACTAATTTGTCTTCAGATCCCAAAGCAGACAATGCTGACATTTCTGGGGCTACTGCTTGGATTCCAGTGAGAACTCTAAATACCCACCCATTAAAAATTTACAAGGTCTTCCTAGGGTCAAAAAGGCTGGAAGGAGACAGAGCCTTTCTCCTTCCCTCCCCCCCTCCAAGTAATTACTCCAAGTAATTTCCTCTCAGGGGCTTGACTGAACTATTCTTTCATCATTGCTGCTAGATGCTAGGATTTTGGGTGCAGAACTTGCTTATTATTTTATGGAAGACACATAGGATATGATGAAATTTCTTCAGCCAATATTCACACACCTTCTATAGAGTATCACTCCAAGTCATCCAATGGCTTTTAAAGACTTCTCATACCTAATCTAATGTCTTTGTTTCATTGATTCAATAGAGAAGCCTTGAATTTGTTCACACCTAGTTCATACTTCTGACTGATTTGAGTGACCTATACTCTTATATATAAGTATAATGATTTACACATACAAATACATTAATAATAATACAAAACAAACCCTGAATGAGATATGGCAGTCAGGATTGGTTGGAGTTCTTTATATTCTCCAACAAAGAGAATGGAGATGTCTTCTGAAGGAAGTGACTTTACTTGAGCTAAGAACAGGCAGGAACTCAGAAGTCCAACTGGAAGAGGGAGAGCATTTCAGGAATAAGGAATAACACGAGCAAAGTTAGAAGGCTGGATGATACATGTAAGGGTCGGAAAGTAGGTTAGTTTGGCTGTAGCAAGAGCATGTAATAACGCTAGTTTCAATGTTCTTTTCCATAAACTATTTTTTAGAACCCTTTGTTTTCAAGGGTGTCGAGGTATTGGTAGTTTAACTGCAATTCTGGGGAGACTGTTAACAATGACGTTTTGAGCAAAACTGTGAGTAAACAGAAAGAGGATAAAAGAGAATTTTCTTTCTGTCAGAACTGTTATAACCTTTATATTGTAAAGAGGAAGAAGTAAGAAAAAACTTTAACTGGTAGATGAGTGGACTGAATGGCAGAATTATATTTCAGAAGTGAAGAGAAGCCATGATAAGAAGGGACAGAGGTGCCTCTGGCTGTGATCTTTCTCACAGGACATCTCTTAAAATTAATTTTTATTAATAATTTTTTATATTTCCTACTATGCCTCTTTTCCTATTTCTTTCTGGAGAACTTCATAATAAATATTTTTAAGAGAGTAAAGAAAAACAGTTCCATAAAACTAAACAACATTTAAAAAAGCATGACTTTGTATACAGTATTCCACACCCAAGGATCCTACACTTCTGCTAAAAAAAGTTGAAGGAGGTATCTTTTCAGATCTCTTCTATAGTGTCAGACTTAGTCATTATAATCTTACAGGATTCAGTTTTGATTATTTTGTTGCTATTTTTCTTTCTGTTTAAGTTGTTTTGTTGTCCTTCAAGCTCAAAGCAAAATGACATCACTATAATGGGGTCAAGATAGAATCAGACCAATAAGCGGGGGAGGCTCTACCACAGGTCCAGCACAAATACTCCATATGAACATTTG
The DNA here is from genome assembly GCA_028646515.1 of Pseudochirops corinnae. NCBI lineage: Eukaryota > Metazoa > Chordata > Mammalia > Diprotodontia > Pseudocheiridae > Pseudochirops > Pseudochirops corinnae. Next base: position 365,563,141 of record CM053585.1, read on the forward strand.
GAATAGAGATGTCTCTAAATTTACACATCTCATGTTTCTTTTGAGCTATTGCAATTCTGCTTTGCATCAAAGAGTATAGCGCCTTCAGGGCATGCCATGCTGGACTGTCCTGTGGCAGTATCTCCCATGTCTCAAAATCAATTCCAAAGTTCTTCAGAGAGACCTTGAGTGTCCTTGTATCATTTCTTCTGACCTCCATGTGAGCACTTGCCTTATGTGAGTTCTCTGTAAAAATAGTTTTTTAGGCAAATGTGCTTTTGGCATTCAAACAACTCGGCCAGCTCATCATAATGTAGCTTTCTGCCGTGGAGTCTGAATGCTTGGCAGTTCCCCTAAGTAGAGACCTCTGTGTCTGGTACCTTATCCTGCCAGGTGATCTTCAGAATCTTCCTAAGACAATTCAAATGGAAGCAATTCAAGTTTCCTGGAACGGCGTTGGTATATTTTCCAGGTTTCGCCAGCATACAACAATGAGGTCAGCATAACAGTTCTGTAGACCTTCAGTTTAGTAGGCAGTCTGATACTTCTCTCCCACACTTTCCTTCAGAGCCTTCCAAACACTGAGCTAGCCCTGGCAATGCACGCATCAAACCCATCCCCTACGTCTACAGCCCTGGAAAGTCTACTGCCAAGGTAAATGAACTTATCCACAGCATTCAAAATTTCTCCATTTGCTATAACTGATGGCTCTATGTATGGATGGTGCAGTGCTGGCTGGTGGAGAACCTCTGTTTTCTTGGTGTTGTTAGGCTAAAATTAGCACAAGCAGCAGAGAATCTAGCCATACTTTGTTGCAGCTCAGCTGCACTGAGTGCACAATCAATCATCTGCAAACAAAAAGTCATACACCAACTCCCTCCTCTTTCATTTTGGCTTGTGCCTTTTCAAGTTAAATAACTTAGTATCAGTGCAGTAGCTGACCTTGCTGCCATTTTCATCCTCGGTGAAGGCATCTGACAACATTGCTGAAAATATACAAAAGAGCATGGGAGCAGACACACAGCCCTGCTTCACTCCATTGGTGACTGCAAGAGCATTGTCCATTATCCAGAACCCAGGCAAGTATACCATCATGAAACTGGTGTATAATGCTGATGAATTTCTCTGGGCAACAAAATTTTGCCATGATCTTCCACAAGCCCTCATGACTAGCAGTATCAAAGGTCTTGGTCAGATCGACAAATGCCACATATAGACTTTTGTTCTGCTCCTGGCATTTCTCCTGGAGTTGTTGGGCAGCAAGTACCGTATCAATCATTCCTTGGCCCTTTCTGAAGCCACACTGATTCTCCAGTAGATGACCATCTTCCGGGTGAAAAATCAGCCCATTAAGGAGGTCCCCAACAAGAATCTTGCCAGCAATGACTAAGAGAAAGACCCTTTTATGATTGTCACAGGACAGCCTATTTCCTTTTCCTTTATAGAGATGGGGAATGGAGACATCCTTGAACTCCTGAGGGATAACCTCCTCTTGCCATATAACTTGGAAGATTTTGGTCGGCTTTTGTATGAGCAGTAGACCCCCTGCGTTATAAATATCAGCTGGAGTTTTGCCACACGAGACGAACCTAATGGCATTCAAAGACTCTTCTTTCGTTGGAAGTTTGACTAGAGAGGGACTGACTTCATCCTGAGATATCCAGTCAGTGACTGCAGCACTGGTTGATCGCCCATTAAAAACACTATGTAAGTATTCAGTTACAGGATTCAGTTTTGATTATTTTGTTGCTATTTGTTCTTTCCTCTCCAGAATCATGTCCTTATCACTAATCAATGTGATTCCATCAGCACTGAGTAGTGGAGACGCACCATAGATCTTCAGCCCATAAATAACCTTCAAGACATTATAAAAGAGCTTTGGATTGTTGCTATCAGCATAAAACTGAATTTCGTCTAACTTCTGTCAAGAATTCTACATCTCTCTAAGCTTCTCTTGCATTTTATTTTATTTTTTTTGCTTTTTGGAGAGGAGAAGGTAGGGCAGTTGGGGTTAAGTGACTTGCCCAAGGTCATATGGCTAGTTTTGTGTTAAGTGTCTGAGGCCAGATTTGAACTCAGGTCCTCCTGATTCCAGGGCCGGTGCTCTATTCACTGTGCCACCTAGCCACTCCTTGCACTTTATTTTTGATGGAGTTAAATACTGCTTTCTTAGAGATGGATGAACTAGGTTGCTGGTAAACCCTGTGGAATTCTCATTTTCATTTGACAGCTTCTGAACTTTCACATCATTTTTGTCAAACCAATCTTGATGTTTGTGAGTGTTGTGGCCCAAAGGGGTAAATGTGACACTGTACCCCAAATCTCTGAAAGCTGCCCACTCCTTTTCTGCTTTACTGTTGCCAACCATATATTGACTCAGCTTTCCCTCTAAGTTAATAGCAAACTGTTCACCCTTGGAGTAGAGCTCTAGTCTGTTAACATTAAGTCTTTTGGTAGTCATCTTGCTTTGGGGCTACTGCTTTTGTTGAATGGGAATGTTTAACTTGGAGAGGATAAGTCTAGGATTGGTCCAGTACTTTGCACCACACATTGCCTTTGTTACTCTTACATCCTATCTGTCTCTTCTCCTTATAATGACATGGTCTATTGAATGCCATTATATGCTGTGAGGATGTATCCACAAAGTTCTGCTGAAGTTTTACTGTGTTTAGGTAAATGGAAGACAGTAATGAGAAAAAGATCCTGAGACCCACAAGTCATCAGCAGTAACTGTTGCTGTTGTTTCTGACTCCATTCTTCCCAAGGACTCCTTGCCATGCCTGATAGACTTTGCCTACTCTGGTGTTAAAAGTCACCTAGAATTACAAACTTTTCCTCTTTTGGCACATTGATGATGAGGGTCTCCAGGTCTTCATAATTTTTTTCTTTGACCTCATCAGGATTCATCATGGTGGGACCATACACACTGATGATGATGTAATGGAGCTTTCCTGTAAGTGGAAATCACATTGTCATGAGCCTATCATTTACTCCTTTTGGGAGGCATACAGTCTTGTTGACTAGATTAGTTTTCATTGTAAAACCTCTGCCATCTTCAGCACTCCCTATCACTATCACCACTCCCCCAAAAAACATGCATCCAGCTCCAACTTTGATCAACTGGCCTTCATTTGCCAGTCTTGTTTCACTCAGAGCTGCTATCTGGATGAGATGCCTGCTGAGCTCTCTTGCAGTAAGAGCTATTCATCTTTCAGGTCTACTGGATTTCTTATTGTCCACAAGCATGCACAAATTCCATGTACCAATAATAAGTAGAATAGTCTTTGCTACAGTTTTTGTACATTTTTTGTGTTTCAACTGCAGGGTAGGATCCCTGCCTGCCACAATAAGCAAGTCAAGGTTAGGGTTTGTGAAGCAGGCAATTTTTAGGGCACCTTTTCTAGCCCCTTCCTCACACCAGAAGGTGAGCAGTACAATCCTTTAAAAAGGCTACTCAGATACTCAGCAGGCTACCACATCTCACTGCTGCTTCAGTCCATGAGAAGATGACCCTATGACCTGTGTACAGGGTTGTGACTACAACTCTCATTGTATCTGCACCTGATGCTTCATTGCTTGCCTGTCATCACAAGACTCTGAGGTAGATAAAAATAGTAAAAAGGTATGAGTGATATCTTTTGACATGTAAATTGGATTTAAGTGAAGTAGAGTTACTCAAAGTCATCAGCCTCACTCTATCTTCCAGAGTCATCAAAGTCCAGTAACAAGACAAAAGTCAAGACAGTTGGCAATTGTCTGGGATGTAGTGGCTGACCTTAACATTTTCCATGTCTAACCAAGCTCTAAGTGCCCTATAGTGTCTGCTTCCATCACCTCCAAATTGGTAACATCCACCCATTCTGCCAGAAGAAGGCTTCACATGCTTGGAATAGACCTTCTCCTAACTCACCAAGGTGTTTGAAGCCCCTTGGTTACCCTAAACCTGATATAGCTTGTCTGCTGAAATGGTTTACTAGGGTGTGGCTGCTGCACATGCTACAAACTTCATGGAACCAGAGGTGGACACCAAAGGTGGAAAGCAGCCCTCCCACCAGAGGTGCTAGTCTTCCCTGACACCTGTTTAAGTTGTAATTATAATATAATAGAATATTATTGTGCCATAAAAAAGATGAAGTGCCTTCACTTTACATCAGGTCATCTGTCTTTCTATGCTTCTGTGTGTTCATCTTTTTTTTAATAGCACAGTAATAGCCCATATATTCATATACCACAATTTCTTTAGTCATGCCCCATCTTATAGACTTCTATTTTGCTTCCAGTTGTCCACTACTATAAAAAGTGCTGCTATAAATATTTTGGTGTATATGGGGCTTTCTTTCTGTCCTTGGCTTCCTTGGAATATATGCCTAGCTGTGGAATCTCTGGGTCAAAGCATATGGACAATTTAATTATATTCTTGACATGATTTTAAGCTGAGATTTTCGATAGGGCTAGGGATTGAATTATGATTTCATTGGTATAGGGAACTCCCAAGTTAAGAAACATACTTTACCCATTCAGACTGACCCCTCTCTGTAATTTAGAATCTTAAGAGAATTGCCTAAAGCACTGATTACTTATTATTGACCTGCCCAAAGTCACCTACCCGTATGTGTCAGAGGCAGGATTTATACTCATGTCTTCTTGACTCCACAGACAGCTAAAATATATTTTAAATAACTATTTAATTCTTAAACTATCATCAGTTACAAGATTAATCAATCATATAGGCCATAGCTATATGTATGTGAGTCTGTGTGTGTATACGTACATACATATATATGGAAAAAGATGAGTGGGGCCTTATAGATAATTGATCAGTGAATAAGTTACATTTTAGTAATTAAAGAAATAGCTGACATACTAACATATTCCTTTATTAACACAACATGGGTTTTGAAATAATTAAGGAATACCCTTATTAGTTCCTTAGTCCCATGATGGCATTGATGGAGGTACTCCATCAATTTAGAAAGGATCAACCACCAGTTGACTAACTTTCCATTTCTGGAATGTATGGCATATAGTTTTCTTGTCTTTGGCTTGCATTAAGGGAGGGGGGAAAGTATTATTCCTTCCTCCACTCCTGAAGCATGTCATCTGCCAATAAACATATAGTAGATGAGGAAAAGGCTTGGATAGGTGAGCTGAGCTTGAAGGTCCTTTTTCTACTTTGCATTTCTACCTACATATCAACTAGACTGAACCTCTATTCCTAGATAGGCATGGCCAGCCTTGGAGAGAACCTTGTGGGTTTGAGAAGAGCAGAGAACCTGGATCCCTTGGTTGAGGTGCCTGGCCACTAGGGGAGTTTCTGCATTGAAGATGGCAACAACCATCAGTGTAGGAAGGCACTCCCTGGCCTGGGTTGCCAAAAGATATAGACCTGGAAAGAATAACTTCTATGGTGTAGAGCCAAGCGAAATGTAAAATACTCAAGAGTCTCACAAATTGTTTAATGTCCTGATGTTTAAATCTCAGCCTCATAAGGAGAATAGGAGTGGTTATATGTTATTGCATCCTGTTTTGAGTGTTTGCATTATTGTTTATCTTTGTGATTTTTAGTAATTCTTTTGAGCAGCTGTCCTAATACCTATTTCATATTGTACATCGAATACCATTCATACTGCCCTTCCTCATCTTGGAGAGTTCCTATACATGACTTGAGTCTGGGCTTCACAAGCACACACACACACACACACACACACACACACACACACACACACACATACACAACCAGCAGAGGTGTAAAGAGCCGAAGACAATAAGTGGCCAGGCATTCCTGCACCAAACCTGGTTACCCCAATATGTGGGTGCACAGCAAAGTAGACACTTTGTATGGAGGGAGAGGGAATAGAAGGCTAGCCACTTGGATCTATTCAGTCAGTCCATCAATAAGCATTTATTAAGTACCTCTTGTGTGCCACTGTGCCCTCAAGGGGCTCACAGTCTAATGGGGGAGACAACCAACAAACAAATATGTGCAAATCAACTACATACAATATAAATAGGAAATAATTAAGAGAGGGAAGATGTGATTGAGAAAAGCTTCCCATAGAAGGTGAGATTTTAGTTGGGACTTGAAGGAAGCCAGAGTAGCCAAGAGGTAAAGATGAAGTAGGGGAATATTCCAAGCACAGGAGATAGCTGGAGAAAATGGCCAGAGCTGAGAGATGGAGCGTCTTCGTTGTGGAAGAACAAAAAGGCCAGTGTCCCTTAGGTTGAAGAGAACATGAGGAGGAGAAAGATCTAAGAAGACTGGAAAAGGTGGGGATGTGGGTTAGGTTATGAAGGGTTTTGAATTCCAAGCAGAAGATTTTGTATTTGATACAAGAGGTGATAAAGAGCCATTGGAGTTTATTGAGTTGGGGGGAGGGATGGCATGGTCAGAACTGCACTTTAGGAAAATCAATTTGGCAATTGTAAAGAGAATGCATTGAAATAGGGAGAGACTTGTGCAAGGCAGACCCATCAGAAAGCTATTGTAATAGTCCAAGCTTGAAGTGACGAGGGCCTACAATAGCATGTAGTATTAGAAGGTGATATTAAAAAGATAAGGTGCCATATTTGAGAGATGTTGCAAAGACAAAGTGGACAGGTTTTAGCAACAAATTGGGTATAAGAGATGAAAGATAGGGAAGAGTTCAGTACGACTCCTAGGTTTTGAGCCTGGGTGACTGGGAGGATGGTGTTGCCTTTGATAGTAATAGGAAAGTTAGGAGTGAGGAAGGATTTAGGGGAAAAGATAATAAATTCATTTTCGGACATGCTGAGTTTAAGACATCCTGCTCAAGATGTCTAAAAGGCAGTTGGAGATGAAAGTCTGGAAGGCAACAGAGATGTTAGAGAAGGAGAGGTGGATCTGAGAATCATCAGCATCTGTGGGAGCTGATGAGACCAATAAGCGAAGTTGTTTCGAGTGAGGAGAGAACTAGAATTATTGGATATGATTTGGCTGAAGATCTAGCAAAGGAGACTGAGAAAGAATAGTTTGGTAAGTAAAAGAGAACCAGGAGAGAGTGGTATCCTGAAAACTTAGAAAGAAGAGAGTATCAAGGAGAAGAGGGAAATTGATCAACGTGTCAAAGTCTACAGAAAGGTCAAAGAGATCATTGGATCTGGCCATTAAAAGATCATTGGTATATTTGGAGAGAATAGTTTTGGTGGAATGATGAGGTTGAAAACTGTATGGCAAGGTGTTAAGAGAGTGAAAGGAAAGAAAATGGAGGCACATGTTATCAATAGCTTTCTTAAAGAGATTAGCTGCAAAAGGAAGAAGAGATATAGGATGTTAGTCATTGAGGATAGAAGGATCAAGTGAGGGTTTTTTGAGGATGGGGGAGACATGGTTCCATCTTTTATGTCTAAATCATGTACCTTGTCTTGGTGGTGTGGACGTTGGTCTACACCTAGTTTGTCCTGTATTGTTTTCCACTTTTCCCAGCAACTTTTGTCAAATAGTGAGTTCTTACCCCAAAATCTTTGGGTTTATCAAACATTAGGTTACTATGGTCCTTGACTACTGTGTTTTGTTTACCTAACCTATTCCACTGATCCACCACTCTCTTTCTTAGCCAGTACCAGACAGTTTTGAGGACTCCTGCCTTATAATATACTTTGAGATCTGGTATTGCTAAGCCATCTTCCTTTGTATTTTTTCCCATCAGTTCCCTTGATATTCTTGCCTTTTTCCATCTTCCAGATGAATTTTGTTGTTATTTTTTCTAGCTCTATCAAATAATTTTTGGTAGTTTGATTGGTATGGCATCAAACAAATAAATTAGTTTAGGCAAAATTGTCATTCTTATTATATTGGCTTGGCCTATCCATGAGCAATTAATATTTTCCCAGTTACTTAGATCTGACTTTATTTCTGTGGAAAGTGTTTTGTAATTGTGTTTATATAGTTCTTAGGTTTGTCTTGGTAGGTAGACTCCCAAGTATTTTATGTTGTTTACAGCTATTTTAAATGGAATTTTTCTTTCTATCTCTTGCTGCTGGGCTTTGTTGGTCATATAAAGAAATGGTGATGATTTTTGTGGGTTTGCCTTACATCCTGCAACTTTGCTAAAGTTGTTAATTATTTCAAGTAGTTTTTTAGTTAATTCTCTAGGGTTTTCTAAGTATACTATCATCTGCAAAAAGTGATAGTTTTGTTTCCTCATTGCCTATACTATTTCTTTCTATTTCTTTTTCTTTTCGTATTGTTATAGCTAACATTTATAGAACTATATTGAATAATACTGGTGATAATGGGCATCCTTGCTTTACCCTGATCTTATTTAGAAGGCTTCTAGTTTATCATAATGGGGGAGATATGTGTATGTTTGTAGGCAATAGGGAAGGAGCTTATGGACAGAAGATAAGTAATAAAATGGGAATGACAGAAGGTCATTCTGTTGGAGGAGACAAGATAAATGGCATAGTTTGTGCAGGTAGAAGAGTTGCCTTGTTAAGGAATAAGGCCACCTTTTTGTATGAAGCAAAGGTAGAGAGAGGTAGAAAGCACCTAGTGATAGGAAAAGGAGAAAAGAGGGACCTCAAGGAAAATGGTCTTATTTTTTCTGTAAAATATGAGGCAAGGTTCTTACCTGAGAGGGATTAGGGGTGGGGGTATCATGGGAGGTTTAAAGAGAGAGAAAATTTTGGAAGAGCTTCTGTGGAGAGTAGGATAATGAGTTGATAAGGGATTTAGATGGATTGCCTTGCAGAAGTGAGGGCCCAGCTGAGATTGTATAACATATAATTATAATGTACCTGGTCAGAACAGTTGCTTGATTTTCTCCATCTTCATTCAGCAGCATATGTGTGGGATTGAAGGCAGCAGATAGTGGGAGTCATCCAAGGCTAAAGCTTGGCAGGGCACAATCAGTAATATGATAAGGGGACCAGGGACTCAAGAGAAAAGGACAGGGTAATATTGAACTATTTCATCAAGGTGTCAAGATGGGGAGAGAGTGGTTAGTGAAGGGGTCATGGCCTGGGAGAGAACTCAAAGGTTAAGGAATTGGAGGTCATAGTGTGAAAGAATAGTAGGTTTTGGTAAGAGAATGCAGAGGGAAAGGTTAAGGGAATTTCAGAATTCTTGAACATGGAGGTGGTGCATTTGTGGGTGATGGCAAGACCATCTTAGTAGTGACTGAGGAATGGTGGAGCAGTATGTCATGAGAAATGAGTAGGTTAATGAATGGTTAGGACATTTGAGGGACAATCAATATGTATTTTTTAAAAAAACTTTTGTTTATTTTTAGTTTACATCATTCATTTCCATGAGATTTTGATTTACAAATTTTCTCCCTGTCTTTCCCCTACCCACCACCCCAAAACATCAATCCCACTGTATACCCCATCCCCCAATCAGCTCTCTCCTATATCCTCCCCCATCACCCCTCTGACTTTCCGGTAGGGCAAGATGGATCTCCCTACCCCAGTACCTATATATTACCCTCCTACCTATTTCGCCCCCCACTAGCTCTATTCTCTACTTTGTCCCTGTCCCTTTACAAAAGTGTGTGCTTCTAACAACCCTCCCCCCCA